>CM035444.1:114195294-114577794 GCA_020310875.1 Ceratopteris richardii
TCTTCATTCTTTCACGACTATCCTTCCAAGCTCTAGTCCTTTTCTTAGTTATGCTCTCAATCTTACTAGCCTCAGAACTCTTTATGTGGCCTGTGCCTTGGTTTTGCTGCAAAGCTTGGGCTCTAGTGACCACTTGCACTGGTGGAGTGGAAGTAACACTTCCTGAGGAATCTACTACCAACCCAATAACGTTAATAGGAGTGATTTTTGGCATGTTATTGGGGTTCTTTGGGCAGTCTCTTAAGAGGTGCTATTTGCTGCAATCTTGACAAAAACCTTGAATTCCCACCAATTGGGGTTATGTAGGGGCAGTCATTGGGCAATCATGAATGAGATGATCTCCCTGACATCTATAGCATGGTCCTCTAGGAAATGGGGGTCTTACTGGCCTAGGTTGAGGTCTAGGGTTGGGGTTGGCGTACATGACGTTTGCATACTCTGGCTCCCAACTAGGTTCACTTGGTTCTTCACTATAGTAGGACTCACCATGTTCAGGAGACTACATGTAGTAAGCCTGGGGACTTTCAATGTGAGTAGAGTCAAAACTACGATCACTAGGGTCACTTTCTGAAAGCAATGGTTTCATTGGCACTATGGCTCTATTCAGATTCTCTTCTCCAGCTGTGTACTTTACTGGAATCACATTGGCTGGAGCAGTAGGTTGTTGGGCTAGCACTGGTTGAGGTCTCTGCGGCCCTTGATAGGGTGGTTGATAGGGTTGCTGGGGCCTACCGTACTGCTATTGTGGATACTGGTTTTGGTACCTGCCTTGTTGCGGATATGGTTGAGGGTAATTTTGTCTCACAATTTGTTTGTTATAGGGGCACTCTTGCACGGTGTGGTTGGTGTATCTTCGCTCTATGGTGTAGTACTGGCTACTAGGATTCACCTGGGGTTGAGCCATGATGGGACATACGTTCGCCATTTGGTCACCTCCACATGTGTAGCATTGTCTCACTGGGGTAAATCGGGGTATCTGTTTGCTTGAGACACCTAATTTCTGAGCTACCTTCTCTGCCAGTTCCTCTATAGACGTGGATGGCCTGGAAGAGATGCTGGTAGATCTATATGAATCTTTGTAAATTTTGGAAAGCTCCAACTCCTCTCCTAGATTATCCTCTATGTCTATACACATGCGTACACACTCTTCTATGGTCCTGGGGTCTTTCAAGTACACATATGATCTTAATTTGGCACTCAATAACCCGTCTAGGAATAATGCCACTTGTTTCACTGGAGTAGGTGGCTCTGGAACAGGGCACCTCTCTAAGTATTGCCTAAACCTTCTTCTTGCAAGTCCAACCATTTCTTGGGGTGTCTGCTTGAAGCTATGGATCAGTGAGGAATTATTATGCCTTATACCACTGTTAGAGAATTCGGTAATGAATGCCTCTAGAAGTTGGTCTATGTTTCTGAACTGTCTCTCATTCAGTGGTTGGAACCACGTAAGGGTTGTGTTCCTAAGGGTTAGACCGAAAGCATTGTACTATGTGAATAGGTCCTTGACTTGTTCAGCTCTCAAGACTTGCCTAAACTCGGCCACATGATCGTAGGGATCTCCAATGCCATTGAAGTAATTCTTCATGGACTTTACCTGCTGGGTTGGCCTCAAGGTTCTAGTGTGTTCTCTTGGCCTTGGCAAAGGAAAATCGTCAGCATTTCTTAGGTTCCTTGGGGCTCTAGGTCTCTCGCTTTCTTCTTTATC
Organism: Ceratopteris richardii; assembly: GCA_020310875.1. NCBI lineage: Eukaryota > Viridiplantae > Streptophyta > Polypodiopsida > Polypodiales > Pteridaceae > Ceratopteris > Ceratopteris richardii. The sequence goes on from CM035444.1 coordinate 114,197,000, forward strand.
CGTCCCTGTTCTCATCCTTTCTCATCCCAAGGGGTTGGCAAAGCTTATTTCTGGTCTATCTCTACTTCTGTCCCTTTGAGCTCCATGAGCTTGGGATGTTCCAGCTCCTGAGTGACCATAAGACACATTAGATCTTGGTTGGGGAAAAATAAATTCACCCTTCCAAGTGTAAGCATGCCCTCTGAAGTGTGATCTAAATAGGTCACTTTTCTTGGGCTATTGGGATCTTTGAACTCATGGATTGTGATCGTTCCTATCTCATTCGATTGATCAGGCTTATACCTCCAAAAGGCTTCATCAGTCTCTCTGTTCAAGAGCAGATCTATGCTCTTATTGTCTTGGGGAATCCACTCTGTTGTGATAATTCTAATAAGAACTGATTTTCCTCGAGGTGTTTTAGGCTCTCCACCTATGTTTCCTTGCTCTAGGTCACCTATGTGTATTTCTGGGATCACATTACCAAATTCGTCTGTCCTATGTGGGTGACTGGTGACTACGTATATGGTTCCTTCTTTGTCCACGTATGCTCCATTTTCAAACTTGACTGCTGGATGTTTGAGTCCAATGGGTTGATCTGGGTTTTTAATCTAGACCACAGATCTTCCTAGGCCATCCTCATAGATGCAAGCACCTAATCAGTTGGTCCTAAGGTATTCGAGTTGCGTCTTGTAAGGGCCTTTGACCCTTTGTAAGTATGGCACACCTGAGCTTCGTGTGGGTCTCTCCATACCATGAGAAATCTCAGACCCGCTAGTTTCAGAGCTAGGGTAGTGTGAATGATGGCTCAATTGTTGGTCCCAAGACCTAGCAGTATGATAGAGACTAGCCTCTGAAGACCTAAGACTCTGTCTATCTCTCCTTATGTGTCGCCCTGATCTAAGGTTCATATGCCTAATTGAATAGCCCCAAATTTTCCCAAATACAATCTCGTTGCAGATCAATTTGTATCAGTCACTTAGTTTTTTTTTTTACTTGATTAGCATGTGTAGGCTCTTGTCTGATGTCGCATTGTCAGGAATATTTGAGTGATTTTTCACACTTTAAGTTGATCATTCCACGTTAAGTTCTTTTCCATTAAGTTATCGATCACAAAGAGACTATGTTTCAACTTGAACTTGATACTTAGGTAGTCTTCAACTTGACAAATGCCTAGCGTCACCCTAACTTACTTCTAGCACTACTCACATGTAGCCTAAGCTAGGAATTGACAAAGGGAGTTGAGAATATTCCAACCTCACTTGCTGATCCCTTGCCCTTTGATGCTCAAGAACCCAGGTTCTCAAGCTTGCAAAAAGCCCTTGCTTTGGATGCCCTCTAGTGCTCTCAGTGGACCTGTAAAAGTAACAAAGTTAGCTCAAATCTTAGATTCATTTGACATAACAAATCACTTCCATTTATGTAACTCAGATATCAATTGGCCCCTTGTCTCTATGGAAAACAATTCTAGGCATCCCTCAGTTTCTTACCCTGGGGTATACTCCCCATGAGCTTTCCAACGAACCCAAGATCACTCCAAACGGATTTCGTATGAGAAAGTTATGCGAGTTCAGGGTTCTGGGGTTAAAACAAGGTTCAAACAGGCCAACATGGTTTCCTCAAATTATTTATTTATAGCCTCCCTATATGTCCTATAGCCCAATAGTTATGCCCAAAATTAGCCAAATTCCTCAAATTAACAAACCCTAAAAAATTGGCCGAAAATGCTTGTCAATCGCGATCGACTGGGCTATCAATCGCAATGGGCAGAGTTGTCCGTCGTGGCCTGTCAGTTGCGATGGACACGTGTAAATCGCGATTGATGGGTGGCAATCGTGATGGATAGGGGTGTCGGTTGCGATTGATGGGTCAATCGCGACTGATTGTGTCAATCGTGATGGACTAAGATTTTCAGGGTTTTTGCATGACTTTGTGTCAATCGGGGTCTATGAGTCGTGATGGATACATTTTTTTCACTGAGATGGGGTGTCAGTTGCGATGGTTCTGTCAGTCGCGATGGACAGGGGTGTCCGTCGCGATGGACACGTGTCGATCGCGATGGACTACTGTCAATCGTGATGGATAGGCAGTCCGTCGTGATGGACATCGTCTGTCGCGATTGATAGAGGTGTCCGTCGGGGTCTGTCGATCGTGATCGATAGGTTGTCCGTCGTGATGGACATTGTCAATTGCGATGGATGTTGTCAATCACGATGGACATAAAAAATGCAAATTTTTTAGAAATTTTTGTGGATTTGTGATGTGCAAGGTCTCTAGTCTACTGTACTATACTTAGTTTTACCAAAGGAGCGATTTTTTTGTCAATCGCGATTGACATAGATGAAAGCCTCGGAGACTGTGCAAAGCTTTTTCGTACCTGCGCGACGTGCTGGAGATGATGATACAATAAAAACCTGCAAGAACACTCAAGAAACATGCAAAAAATAGCGCATACAAAATGCTCTCACGCTCTCTCTCACAAGTGAAATGAGGGAAATGGAAGGGGATGGTGATATGATAAAAAAAAAGAATTTTTTGCGATGATGGAGATGGAGCAGGGAGATGGTGAGGATGATGATGGTGGAGTACGAAAGAGAAAAATAAGGAAAAGCAAAGAAATTACCTACAACGGCCATGTCATAACTCTATGTCTTACCATCACAAGCTCGTCCTCAAAGCTCGATCCTAGCAACGGTGCCAAAATTTGGTGTAGCTTAATGATGAGTAGCACCTCCTTTAATGTCAACCCAGGAAGACATGAGGATGGTATGAAGACCTCGAGCAAGTGAAGGCACAAATGTGTGAGTGAGAAGCACACCAACATGCACACACATACACACACACGTGCACACACGACAAGAACAAAGAGAGCAAAACAATGGAATCACTTCTATTACAACAAAGTTCTCATACAAGTTCAAAACTATAACAAGCTAACCCTAAAAATGAGCTCTCTAGCTCTTTTTATAGTTTTTGACTAGCTTTGGCCCTGTCTAGACCTAGCCGGCCTAGTTAAAAATTAGGTTCTAGGGACTATTTGAGGGCTCAAACGGAGTCTAAAAAACATGAAAATTGATAGGTAGGTACTTCTAATGATCCTCAAGCTCGAGGACTCCTCGGCTTGAACAAAATGGAGTTACAAAAAGGTGAAATGGTAATTACAATGATTGTTAGTGATGAGAATCACTGTTATAAGGATGTTGATTTGGAAAAAATTGAATGGCTTATTTGCCAGATCTTTGTTGACTGCTTTTTCTACTTAGTCCTTCTCTTTCCTCTGGCTCTTTCTGTTGGCTTCCTTGTCTCGTCAGTCCTTGGGTGCCCTGACTGCTATCAACAGATTAGACGTGGTAGTTGTAATTCTTAGGTTGCTGCATTAGTATTAGAGCTCTAGGCTAGATTTCATGGAGACCTTTGATAACTCATCACCTTCTTCATAAGTTTTCATGAAGATCTTGCTTTCATCATCCTTCTTGAGCCTTGCTAATACGCTTTCATTCCCAAAAATTATTCTCGCTGTTTTTTCAGTGTTCTATCTATGTGGGGGTCTTTTGTTTGGTGCATGCTTAGAGAACCAAAAAGCATTCTATCTATAGATACTGTAGAGGCATACAATCAGACTTAACCAATGACTAGACTATTAACACCAGTTTAGCTAAACCACGAACCCCGCCGCACTGATGCAAGGAAAATTTCGCTAGTTAAACTCAAAACTTGTGAATGGGTCAAGTCATAATCAGGCATCTATCGCACGGCATCGGAAGTTATCACGATGCAACTCAACCTCTGGACTTCTTCGATGGTAGCCGTAAAAACTTTCTATATCATCAAGATGCCATTTTGGTCACATTAATTTGTTTCTATATCTTTGATTCATACTAGAAGATGGAATCTTTTATGTTTGCTTCAGCCAATACCCAAGCTTCTGTGACATGAGAGCGTGGTCAACTAGCCACGTTTGCCATGCATGTCGATGCTTTCGACAATTTTTTCTGTAACTATTTCATAGGTTTCCAGGAAGAAAAAAACGCATTCTCAATAGTATGAATAGAACCCACATCTATAGGATGAAGCAAAAGACATTCATGTCTTCAAACTGAACTTGCAGGAGGTCCCAAACCGAATACTTGATGGGACATCACCAGATCGGCTATCAACAAGTTCCTCAGGTTGATATGGATTCCTGAAATTTTGATAGAAAAAGGGGTTCAAGCAAAGGGAAGATTCGATCTATGGATTACTTGGTAGAGATCTATACGATCTATCTATGTCACTCGTTTATAATCTGCTCAAAGGTAATAATGAATGGCATTACTTATTCTTTGGATTGTCTTTTTGATCCACCTCAAGCACACATCCAAAAGGAGGCAGAGGGAAGCACTATCCAAAGCCAAAGTGAAGCAACATCGGAGCAGAAACGATTGTGCTTTTCGTTTTGATTTCATTACACGATCATCTATCAAAGATGGAAAATGGCTCTTCCGGAGGATCAATGGAAGGACATAACTTAATTGGGAGAAGTATTTTCGAAGTTGATGTTTTCATTTCAAATACTTGCTTTATTCGTTGCTTTCATATAGTTTGCATCTAAATATTATTGAAGCATGATAGAAGTCTTCATTTTTTAAGAATGATTGCAAACGCTATGAACTAGATGAAAGCTAAATGGATATAGAAGTACTGGAACTACATCAAGCACTTGGATGCATCTAGAAGTTCATGCCCGAAAAAGAAATTATTTTTGGTGCATCTCTCCTTTCAAAAGAATGTTTTCATGCATAAAACATGTTTCCTTCTTGCTTGAAAAAGATAGTTAATGCTCAAGTTTATGCATATGAATGGTTATGTCTTTTTAAGAAAAAAGCTAGCAAGAATTTTTGTGCATGGATGATTGGGAACATGCATTTTCAAGCTCAAGAATTGCTTGATTTAAGTTTGGTGCATGAAAGGAGAATGATAAAACTTGCATGCACTCACATGCATTTGCATGCAAGAAGATGTGTTTGCATATGCATGATTTTTTGTTAAGTAGTTGAATACTTATACTTTCGTTACCTCCTTTTTAAAACTCGACTAAGATAACTAGGGAAAATAGCAAAATAAGTAGTTGCAAGGCTCTTGGATGCTATGCAACTCAAGAAGCTAGTTTATTTTTCCTAAACGTGATACTTAGGTATCACCAATTAAGAGTCTTGATTAGGAAAAGTAGGAATTTCGAAAGTCAAGTGTTCAATTTTCTTGATCATTGGAGTGGCAAGAAAATAGGGCTGCTTGAAAGTTTCCATGATGAATCTAAGTCTAGGAGAAAACTTAGAGATTCCTAACAACAAGCCCAGATGTAGTCGTTATCTTGGATTTGAGAGATCATGCATCCAAGTAGGATGGTTCGAAATGATTTTATTTGTCTCTATCCCAATACGTGATAGCAATCAAATAAAATCAATTGGAACATAAACTAGTGGAACTTTTAAAGTTCCATAAATAGTTGAGACGTTCTAAATTTTTAAAATCATAGAGTTTTTGAAGTTTTCATTTTGAATTCTATTCCAAGGAGGGATGGAAATCAAAGGTTGAACCTTAGCATCCATTGAAGTTTGATGTTCAATAGGAGGATGTTAGGTTCCATGATGATTGCATCTCTGGTAATGATACAACTTGCTAAGAAATCATGAAAAATTGAAATAACTCTTTTAGAGAGTTAAATTTTGGTTTCATTTAAGCTAATTGAAGTTTAAAGTGGAAACCAAAGTAAGTAATCGTTAGGGAATGAGATAAGTTCCTAAAGACTTGAATCGAACTGTGAACATTTTTAGGAATACAAAGTTCCAAGATATGGATTTCCAATCCATGAACCTTTCCTAAACAAGCGATAAAGTTCAAAATTATGTGTTCATAGTAGCAATTTGTATCAAACTCAAGAATAGAAATCAATATCACATACATGAAAGTTTAAGACAAACGTTCATAGAGGAATGGGAAACCATATCCTAAAGGTGATATTCATTCTCTAGTTTGATACTTAGGAAATGAACACGACTGAATCAATAAAGCTTCTAGATATTGGTTGAAAATCTAAGAATTTCTTTCAAATATCCTTTTAGCATTGCAAAAGATTCTAGGATGAATCATTTGCACAAGTTACTTGATTCTCTAGAATGAGTCTCAATTCCTTGAAGAATAACATTCTCCCAAGTAGTGAGAATGAAATTCTTCAACCTCTTGTTGGAGATAGATGTCTACGGAAGCACACGAACAACACAAGGAAGAAGAAGAAGCTTGGAGCACAAATGCACAATGCTGAATGTATTACCAGAGAATGTACAAAGATAAGTAGCCCATTAGGGCAATAGGCGTATATACAAGCCGGGGGAAAAAAACTTCCTAAAGAGGGAAAAAAATGCCCCAGCAGTCCTACAATGTTCACACACATCACTACCTAAATATATCAACAAATCCCCCTTGGGAGTGATGCGGTGAACAAGTAGCTAGCACTCATGTATAAGGAAGTGCCAAGCTATGTGGAAGTCACTCCACAAAAGGAAGTGATCCCAAAGCTTTGCGGAAAGCTTCAAACTTCTCCCTAGGCAGGGCCTTCGTGAAAAGGTCTGCAATGTTCTCCTACATGGGCACATATTCCAAGCTGATCTCCCTAGTAGAGAACCTCTTCCTGACATAGTGATAATGCACCTCAATGTGCTTTGTGCAAGCATGGAACACAGGGTTCCTCGCAACTGCCAATGCGCTCTAACTATTAGTGAAGATGGTGGTGGTAGAAGACTGACCAACACCCAAATCAGCCATAAGGCGTCTGAGCCACACACACTCAATAGTAGCTGTGAAAGCTACCCTATACTCAGCCTCACAACTGGAAGTGGCCACAGTAGGCTGCTTCTTGCTCAACCAAGATATACATGAACTACCAAGCATGAAGCAAAAACCACTCGTGGACACACGAGTGTCATAGCAACCAGCCCTATCTGTGTCATAAAAAGCATGCAAATCTGGCGGTAGTGATCCCCCCTTGGGATAAAAGAACCCAAGTAGCCGAGTACCACTCAAGGCGCTTAACCGCCTTCCAATGTGTGACTCCTGGGCAATTCATAAACCTGCTCATCTGTGACACAACAAACTGAATATCTAGCCGAGTAATGCATAGGTAAGTCAAGCATCCAACAGTCTGCTGATAGTGAACAGCATCAAATGCATCTCTAGCATCATGAAGACTCAATCGTAAACCTGTCTCCATAGGAGTGGCAATAGGCTTACAGTCTTCAAGGCCAAAATGCTGCAATAATATGTCAATATATTTCGTTTGACACAAAGCCATTCCACCATCAACTTGCATAAACTGAATGCCCAAATAGTGATGAAAATGCCCCAAATCAGACATCTCAAATGAGGCATGCAAATCAGCCTTGAAATCAGCAATATGCTTCTCAATAGGACGAGTGAGCAGCATGTCGTCAACATAGACAACAATGATCAGAAGCACATCATCAGCACGCTTAACATATAAGGTGCTTTCAGTTGGACTGTTCTCAACACCATGTGCAACCAGATAGGCATGTATCTTCTCATACCAAGCACGTGGTGCTTGCTTTAAACCATATAATGCCTTCTTTAACCTGCACACCTGGTTTTCATGCCCTTTTTGCACAAAGCCACGGGGCTGAAAAACATACACTTCTTCATGTAAGTCACCATTCAGAAATGTTGTTTTAATGTCCAACTGATGTACATTCCAACCATGATGGGCTGCAAGTGCACAAATGCTCCGAACAGTAGTCATACGACAAGTAGGTGCAAAGGTCTCATCAAAATCAATGCCTCTTTCCTGCGCATAACCCTTTGCAACAAGCCTAGCCTTATACCTATCAACTGTACCATCCCGTTTATGCTTCAGCTTGTATACCCACTTAGTTCCAATGGCCTTCTTGCCGGGAGGCAAGTCACATAAAGACCATGTACCATTCTTCATTATAGCATCATATTCAGATTCCATAGCAGCCATCCAATTTTCTGAATTTTGTGCTTCATCAAAAGAAATAGGCTCATTCTCATCACAGAGACTAGACGCAGCCATAGCATAGCAATCTGATGCAAAGGAGGCACTATGAGAGCCTGAACGAGTATGATATGACAAAGGTGCATCTAATTTGCTGTCACACAAAGTCTACACCAGCCATTTTGGCATAGTTTTTGCCTGCTCAATATCAGCTCTCTCATCAACAAGTGCATCATGTGGAATGATCTGCATCATCATATGAACCTGCAAAGGCTGAGAAGTTTCCTCATTAGGACCAGCACTAGACTGTCCACTTGTAAAAAGAGGCATCAAAGTATCATACATGTCTTTGGAGCTAACAGATGTCTCCTTAGTACATGAAAGCAATGGCTGAATAGCATCTTCCACAAAGACAACATCACGGCTAACCAGAATGCGTTTAGTATGTGGATGATACAGACGATAGCCTTTACTTTCAGAACTGTACCCAACAAAAACACATTTTACTACCTTATCATCTAATTTTCTGGGATGTTGTTGAGGCACTAGTGCATATGCCAAACAACCAAAAGCACGAAGATGAGCAACAGATGCCTTGGGGTCATGCCAAGCCTCATATGGAGTGATAGACTATAGCACTTTAGTGGGATACCCGTTCAGTACATATGTTGCACACATGACAGCCTCAAGCCAAAAACTATGTGGTAAAGCCTGACTCTTGACCATGCACCTAGCCATCTCCATGAGTGACCTGTTCTTTCGTTCAGCAACTCCATTCTGTTGAGGTGTATACGACACTATACACTGGTGTTTTATCCCATGTTCAGCCAGAAATGCATTAAAATCAGAAGACATATATTCCCCCCTCAATCAGAACGAAAGGTGCCCATTTTACATGCTGACAGATTTTCAGCCAAAACAAAAACTGTTTAAAGCACATGAACACTTCGGACTTTTCTTTGAGTGGATATACCCATGCATGCCTGGAAAATTCATCAATGAAAGTCACGAAGTAAAGGTAATTTCCAAAAGAAGGTGTCTACATAGGACCACATACATCACTATGTACAAGTTGCAATTTCTGAGTAGCCCGAACTGAACCATCTTTTGGAAAGGATGAATGGTGCATTTTGCCCAAAATACAGCCTTCACAAACATGTTTTCCACGTGCCTCAAGTTTGTGCAAAGAGGACACCATTTCAGATTTCTGCAGGCGTAGCAAACTAGCAATATTCAGATGACCAAAGCATGCATGCCAAAGCTTTGCATCTGACATAGCCTGAGAATCATTTACTGCACATGCCAAATCACTTACAGATCTTTCATAGTATATGAGCTTATATAGCCCACGACATAAAATGCCAAAAGCAAATAATCACATCACCATTTGAGAGATCATGAACTGTACACCTGTCATCAACAAATTTCACAACCAAGCCAATCTTGGCTAATGCAGAAACTGATAACAGGTTCTTTTTGATCCCTGGCACAAATAAAACATCTGACAAAGTGAAAGAACTACCATCAGCAGTAGTCAAAATGATCTTACCAACTCCCATTACAGGATAAGAGGAGTTGTTGGCGCATGTAACAGTATTCCCTGTAGGGGTAGGCTCGAGTGAAGAGAAGAAACTGTGCTGCGAGGTAATATGTTTGGTTGCACCACTGTCAAAATACCTAACATCTGAGTCTACTGCAGACATGCACTGATCATAAGAAGATGGGTCAAAACTGCAGACAGTAGTAAACGCCCATTCGTCTTCCTGCACAAGATTTGCAGACTCTGTTTCTGGTGTAGAGGCCTCTGCAACAACTATTCCAGCCTCTTTCTTCTTTGCCTCTTTAGCAACAAGTTTTGGACAGTTCTTTATGAGTGATCATTCCCTTTACAGTACTTACAAAACAGTTTCTGCTTTTCTGATTTCTCCTCATCTTTATCTTCCTTCTTCGAATATGCAGAATTAGCAGATTTCTACTTACTAGTTGAAGAGCTCCATTTTCCTTTGCCCTTCTGACTAGCCAGGAAAGCTTGATCTGCAACTCACATAATGGACCTCTTCTGCCTGGACTGATCTTCCTGCAACAGAACAAAGACTAACTCCTCAAATGATAAGGCATTCGGATTGCCTTTCATCATCAACTGAAGAGTAGAAGAAAAACTCTGATATGAGTCAGGAAGACCATTCAGAACGGTCTGCACAAGTGAGCTATCTGGTATAACCTCATCAGCAGAAATCAATTGTTCCTTCAAATCTTTGATCTTCGTTAGGAAAATGTCCATAGAATGACCTTCATTCATGTGCTCACTCTCCAACTATTTTCGGAGGTAAGCAACACGAGCCTCATTCCTAGCTTGGTACAATGTGGTAAGCGTATCCCAAGCATCCTTAGCTGTTCTACAAGAGCAAATGTGAGGAATAATGGCACGTTTGACAGGCAAAGCTATCAATGCATGTGCCTGGGCATGTCTGCCATCCTAGCGAATCTGCTCTGTAGTAGGTGCAACAGAAACAGTAGCACGAACAGGAATCTGCGGAATATCATCTTCGACACCATCTTCATCAGCTCCAGCACCTGTATTTGTAGTACCTGTAGTCAGAGGTGTAACAGGACGTCTTTCAACACCCTGCACAATGTTCCACAGTCCTTTTGCAACCAACACATGTGGCATCATATAAGGCCATAACGGGTAGTTGGTACCATCCAACTTATCCTCAACAACCAACATATGGAATACATCACTGCTTTCAGCCATGGCCGGTGACTAAAATACCTTGATGCAAAAAATTGCCTGTATTTCAAAAAGTTGAACGAAACTACCGAGATGAATTCTGCTAGACTTGTAGCAGACTTCGAGACGCTTATACTGGCAAACAGAAACTGGTATATACCTTTGGCACAAAAAGATGAAATAGCCTGCACAAGCGCTGTGATAGTCTGTTTGGAGGCCGAAACGAGCTCAGATAGCGATTTCGGCACCAGAAAGCGAAGATGTTTTCATCTCTGAAACACCTTGAGTATGCTCACCAAATTTCGTGCGAATCTGAGACTGCAAACAGAGGAGTGTCGACGGCGCCCTAGATGAAGCGACGACGTGCTCTGATACCAATTGTTGGAGATAGATGTCTACTGAAGCACACAAACAACACAAGGGAGAAGAAGAAGCTTGGAGCACAAACACACAATACTGAATGTATTACCAGAGAATGTACAAAGATAAGTAGCTCATTAGGGCAATAGGCGTATATACAAGCCGGGGGAAAAAAACCTCCTAAAGAGGGAAAAAATGCCCCGGCGGTCCTAGAGTGTTCACACACATCACTACCTAAATATATCAACACCTCTTTAGTCAATAAGTAGTTCCTTAGAAGTCCCAAACCTCCAGAAGTGTTACTCAAAGTCCAAATAGTTGAGAGCACCTGGATGTGTATCAAAGATTCTTATCTTTAGAATCTGAAAGGCAGTGGTATATGCTTGGACTTGAGTAGGGGAAAGATCTCTAAAAGCCCATGGGTAAACAAAGAAGCTTTCGATAGTTCAAGATATCTTAAAGATAAAGATAAAGTCTTTATTTTTGTCACAAGGTCAACAAGTCTTGATCAAGCTTGGTAAGGTTTGTCCAAGAATTTGCGATTGGAACTACTTTGATGTTTGATCAAGTATTGGCAATTGAAATTGTAAGCTGTTCCAAGTTTTAACAGAATAAAAATTCCAAGAATGTAGCCTGCAACTGTGTCGACGGTACTTAAGTCTGTGGAAGGTAAAACATAAAGTTCACCTTTTCTTAAAGAGATTTTGTAAAGGTGAAATCTGAAAGCATGAATGGATGGTAGACTTAAGTAGTAGATAGATTCTTGAAAAATCATCGAGGTAGCTACTTAAAGCTTTAGAAATAAAGGAATCTAAAGACAAGAAAAAAACAACTCTTGTCACTACAAAATTGATCAAGTATAAACAATTGGATCTGAATTGTGAAAATTCAAGTTCTTGGAATTTCAGTTGGTTTTTATTTGAAAACTTGAGCAAAGAAAAATAGATATTTTGTCAAGTGCAGGTTTTTAAGTTCCCAAAGGAAAGCACATGATCATGAAACGATCATCTGAAGGGATCAAAGCCTAGAATATCAAGTTAGAGGTAATGCCTGAAACTTCAAAATTCTTGAAGTAAGAAGGTACTCTATCAAGAGATGTTTAGACTTTAGGATAAGTATCACCCACACATTAATGTGAATATAAAATAGGGTGCTATGGCACACCAAATTTTATATTCAGATTGATATAGGAAAGATGGTATGGGACATTGGAGCATGGATGATAATTATCTTCTAGTCCTAGAATTGAATCTTGAAGTTAGATCTGATCCTCAAGGGAATTAAAGACTTCAAAGGAGAAGTTTGAATTCAATTAGGATAAAGGTATGATCTCAAGATACTTCACGATCGAGTATGTATGAAGATATGAAGTAAGTAACTTCCAAGATCTTCTTAGAACACTTCAAGATAAAGTGTTGTTCATTCAGAGATATTTGATACATTTATGAAGAAGAAGAACTTTGACATTAAAATGATTTTTCAACTAAGGAATTAGAATGCCTAAGTCAAGCATCAAGTTCCTATTGTAACTTGGTAAGTTCAATCCTTTGACTCAAAGCAATGCACAAGAATTGCATTCTGAGTAACGAGTCATAAAGATTGAATATAGGCATGAACTTAGTCTCAAGTGATGCATTATTTGAGTAAAAAAAACTCATCAATAGAACTTCAGTGGGTCGACATAGTAATGTTGGATAGCACACTCATATCTTGTGGTTGGATGATGTTTAAATTTGTTCTATGATTTTTTTTAGAATCAATTTTCTTTCTCTTAAAGATAGAAAAAATAAATGCTTCAATACCTTGTTGAAACAAATCATCAAGAAGTTAAAGTCTTGGGTCATCAAGTATTTGACTCATAGCAAGTTTATATCTTAGAAGTCTGAATTAGTTATACAAATTTTTAGTTATTTCCTTCATCTTTTCAAATCTTTTGGAATTGACTCAGATATGGTATCTGATTTCTTTTGCAAAAGTCTAGGGTTAACCGAGTGGAACTAGATAACTAAATTAAACATCCTAGATAGATATTCTATACAAGAACTTATTCAATCTTCAAAAGATGACAAGTCCAAGATTAACTTATTCATTTGGGTTTGGTTCTAGTTACTAGCATACCTCTCATGAATTTCTAGAGTTCAATACACTCTAGAACATGGAAGTTAGGAATTGCTAATAAGATTGACAATTCCCAAGAACTTTTAGCTAAAGTCTTTGAGAAAAGTGTCCTAGGTTGGACAATTTTCATTTTGAATTTGACTTGGTCAAGATATAGTAAGGTTGACCCAAAGTAAATGGAAAAATTTCTCTTACAGTTTAGATAGGATTTTCAAGCCCATTCGGACAAAGTAGTCCTGAAGTAGGGTAAAGTAATCAAGTAACTGTTAGTTGGAAGTTAACTATTGTACAAAAATACAAGTCAGATGCTTGGGCTAATCAAACTTCTAGTTTTTGAAGTCAAACTCAAGTGAATCAAGAGTTCTCAAAGTCTTGTTAGGGATAAAAAATCCCATCCTAGTTACTAAAGTCCATGCACCATTCATGCCCAGAATTGAACTAGTAATTGTAATACATCCATTTCATATGTTTGTGCCTAGATCGCACATCGAGACACAATGAAGTGGCTAGGGATGTTTTTAGATCCACCCTTATTATTCATCCACTACTTTGTACTTTGACGAGTTTATCAAAGTGCAAAGCTAGACAATGTTTTGAATCATTTGGGTAGGGATCCCACCACAGAGATGAGACATGCTTTTCTTGTTTTAGGACATGACCATGTTCTTCTGGTTTAAGAACATGAGGCTCAGGGGTTGCCTATGATTATTATATATAAATTTATTTTTGAGGACAAAAAGCTTTCCCAAGGGGGGAAGAATGTAACGAAGTAAGTCTATGATCTAAGGGTCTGGCCAGTTCAGACAAATCTGAAATCATACACTGTTTGGTCACTCATGTGTATTGCCAAAGATCTCGAGACTAGACTTAATGATAAGTCCATGTGCTCTCTTAAACAAGTGATCCACTTAGCCGAGTGGTTAAGTCTCAAGGTTGTGAAGGGTGAGGTCTTGGTTTCAATCCCCATGGGGAGCATTGGGAGAGAGTTTTACCCAAGGAGCTCTAGAGCCTTCTAACTCACGTTGACATGAGCTAACATGAGTCCAAGGAGACTTAACTTGAGTGGCGAGTACAACAACCACTAGTGGACTCTAGTGGAAGATACTAAAGCAGTAGTCGAGATCACCCCAACCACTAGTAGAATCTAGTGGAAAATATGAAAGGAGTGGAGGAGATTGCACATGCACTTGTGGGCTCTAGTTACATTTGTGGTCCTCGTTGATTCAAGTAGCTATATATAAAGGCATAAGGTTGGGAGGAGAGTCATCTCTCTAGCACGTGGTGGTTGTACTTCTTAGGTTCTTGCACAAAACGAGCATGCCAAATCTCCAATTCAACCATGGAAGAAGTATGAGCAACCAAGGCATTCGACGCAGCCCTCTTGTATGTATTCATGCGATACAAACCATTGCATAATGTACCGGATATCATGATAACATCACCATTGCTGAAATCATGAACCATACACTTATCATCAACAAAGTGTACATGAAGTCCAACTTTGGCAATCAATATAACTGAAATTGAGTTCTTCTTGATACTGGGCACATACAATGCATTTTTCAAGAGAATCACACCTTCATTTGTAGCCGTAAGCTCAATTTATCCTACTCCAATGATAGGATAAGAGGCATTGTTTGCACACACCACATGTCCTCCTTTGGGTGCATCTTTCAAAGATGTAAAAAACCTTTTGCATGAAGTTGTGTGCTTTGAAGCACCACTATCGAAGAACCAATCCGAATTAGCCTCACTCACAACCATACATTTAGAATGCAAAGATGCATCATAATGACATTTAACAACCAAAAATCTTGAGCCATGTTAGCTTCATCATTCTTTGCATTTGCTGAATTTTCAACAATAGACATTGCGGATTCCTTCTTCTTTTCATTGCATTTAGCAAGATTTCTACACTCATCAATAGTATAACCAGCCTTTTGAAAATATTTGCATCTCTTCTTACTTTTGCAAATGACCATCATTAGAGGAATGAGTGGAAGAGGAAGCTTGAGGTTTTGGTTTTGATGAACCCAAAGCTGAACCATACTTGCTTTTCCCCTTTTGTGAGATAGCAAGTTCTTGCGTTCCCTCAATCAAACCATCCTATTCACTCTAGATCGCTGTTCTTGCAAAAGAAGAGACACAACCTCATCAAATGCATACATATTTGGATTTCCTTTTGCAACCAAACAGAGTGTAGTAGCAAAGCTTCGAAAAGATTTCGGTAATCCTTTCAACAATGTAAAAATGAGTGATGCATCCGAAATAATCTCATCTATGTTTGCCAATTGCTCTTTCAAGTCCTTGATGCGTGTCACATACACATCCACCAACTCATTTTCAGCCATACATACATCTTCAAGTTGCTTCCTCAAGTATGCAACACGTGCTTCATTACGCATGGCATACAAAGAAGCAAGAGTGTCCCATGCCTGTCTCAATGTAGAACATGACCGAATGTGTGGAACTATATGCACTTCACAAAAAGTGCAATCAGTGCATGAGCTTGACCATCTTTTCCATCCCATCTAAGCTTCTCTTGTGTAGGTGGAGAAGGAGAAACCACTGTACTTGAAGAAGAAACTCCATCTGTGATAATAGAATATTAAGTAGAAGAACCTGCGGGTCTTTGATCTACATCTACCACTATGTTCCAAAGTTGTTTTGCAACAAGAACACATTTTATCATGTAAGACCACATCAGATAGTTGGTCCCATCAAGATTATCTTCAGCTTGAAGCATGCCAAATAATTCATTGCTGCCCTCCATTTCACCAAAGAACAAGAATGTGACAAAATCTTTACTTTAACAAAATCTAAAATGAATGCTGAAATTTCAACCCACAAACCATCACTCTGATGGCGATTCTGAATGCACAAATGGCTTTGAAATGGGGGCTAAAACCCTACTGCAACTGGTGAAAATGCTTCTTGGCTACTGAAATTTACTATTCTATGCTCCAAAGTCAATTTGCACTGTTAAAAGTGCACATGTGCTATGGTGCGAAAAACCGAAACTTGAGAAGGAGCTAAACCTACTCTGATACCACTGTTGGGTGTGTGTAGAAGTGCAAGAAACACATGAGAAGCACACACAAGGAGCACAAATGCATCAAGACATATGGAGAAGATGATGGCTGGAATAGCTCTCTCTATGGATGACGAACTGAATTGAAGTAAGAGCTGAATAATATCCCTAAGTACAAAGTACCACCACATATGAATGAATCATATATGTGGTAACATGGGGAAAAAACCTCTAGCCAACACTAGAGTAAAAAGTGCCCATGTATACGGAAAAGGTTCACATCAAAGCTACTCAAGGAACACATAAATGTACCAATTTTTTGACATGATATGATCATCATAGGCTATCCATGGCCTAGATATTTATCTTTTGATTGTTGGTTTATGGTGACCATTCTGAGTAGGATAGAAGAGTCTCTGTTCAAATTGTCAAAAATATATATAATGCCATGAGAGCATGGAACAATAGAACTTTAGTAGTTGTTCTCATTTCATATATTATGGATTGATACAAGTTTTATAAATTCCAATTTCTTGAGATTTAATATTTTATTCAAGTTGCATGAGTTGATATTTGATACAAGCCGCATCCCTCACAACTCTAGTTCAATTGATTTATCATATAATTTCTCATTTCGCAACTCAAGATGAGTTGATGTTAGAGATACTTATGAGTGAGAGTCATAGGAATGACTCTGTTTCTTTCCATAGAGGGAAGGAAACACTTCAGGAACACTTCATTATTTCATTTTTACATTTATGATCATGAGTACTCACCTATTTATTCTCATCATTTTGGGAGAAGTGTTCTACTTTAATCTCATACATGCATCTATGTGGGGTATAAAGTTGGCGGTATGGGACATCAAACTTTGTTATCTACCTAGGTGTAGTACAGATGGTATGGGAGAGAAAACTTTGAGATTGTATTTTTCATGGTCTGGAGTTCATTCATATGATCTTCTTATTATTAGAAAACAGAGGGGAAATTGAGACAGTCACTCTGTATGTGATCATAAATAAGGCAAGTCCATAGGCAAGCAGCCTAGAAGTAGAAAGGCAAGGTTTGCACATAAGAACTGTGAATAGGCAATTGCATTAAGAAGAAATTCATTAATTACATACTACTTTATTTGATATGCCTAAGATTAGGCCATTTTTCATACATAGTGTGTAAGCGATAAGCTAGGTGCTTAGCCTAATAGGCTATGAGTGTGCACACATCTACTTACCATTTTTTAGTGTATTTAATGGAATCACATTATGGTCCTTATTATATTTGAGAGTGCCAAATTAGTACAGTAGTTTACTAGAGATATATTGTTCCTAGTTGAGAATGATTTGATCATAGTGATGATCAGACAATGATGGTTAGAGACAACGCAAGTTTCATCCACTTGGAACAACTTGCATGTTATTATTGAGAAGGTGGTGGTAGTTCCACTAGTTGCTATACTTTCTTAGCACATCTTCACTTGGCATGATGGACTTAGTTCCATAGAGTGGATTTGGATTTACTTTGTATGGGAGATATTTTGATCCATAGTTCAGATTATTTCATATTGCATATGATAGATCGAGATTTTGGTCCATACTTTGGATATGATAGATTGAGATCTTGGTCCATAGTTTGGATCATTCATAGATTGACCTCTTAGATTCACAGTTTGGATCATGATGAGACTTTCTTGAGTTTCATTTCATTATAGTGATTAAATCAAGCAGATTTACTTGAGCTTAACAGATTAAACACTATTTGGAAAAGATTTCCATTTATTTTTAGTATTTTTCCATAGATTATTTTCGATAAGAATAGTATTTTTCTCAGTTATCGAACCAATTTGTGGAGGATCCACAAACGAGTCATAGTCAGATTGTTTTGGATGAGTATAGTATTTTTCATTACTCAAGTGGAGTAAGTGATTTTGCATGATTATATGATATGACAAGTTTCCAATGGGTATTTCAAGAAGACAAGAGCAAGTTGCCAACATCTCTACAGGTGACAAGCCATCACAACTTAGTGGTCAAGGTCTAGGCATAGGGAGTCCAAGGATATTCCGAGTACTTATGATGTGCACATATGGACTCATTGAGCCTGAGAGAGATTCCTAGAGTACACCCAAGACAAGGAATACTATTTATTGGTGGAAATGCTAGATAACAAGTAGAGAGACTAGTTGTCTACTTTTTGAGCATCTAGTATTTCAGACACCTAGCACACTCTACTCTTATTATTTGGAATCATAGATTTTGATTCCCAGGTTTATAGCTTCTTCTATATCATTGGGGACAAAGATCTTTAGAAGAGGGAGAGAGTGTTATATTCCAGAGATGTACATGCCTAGAGGAACAAGAAGTTCCTTGCTCAGGGGATTGCCAAGGCCAAAAGCCAGAGAGTTCATACGAGGTACCTACTCATGATGGCTAGATAAGTAGAGGAGCCTTAGAGAGAACTCTAGATGGTGACTAGGCAAGGACTATAAATAGGTTGGGAGGTGAGTACCAGGTATGCCATTCTCCACTTCTTACAAACAGAATACTTATAAGATGAGTGGAATATTAGGAATGAAGTAGTTTACTTAAATACGCCCACAAGAACAAATGGAAAACACATAAGGGTGTGAGTGGAACAACAAAAGAATTGAAGAGATGAGTGTATTGGTCGAACTTGCAAAAGGATGTACATGAACACATGAGCAATTGTCGAGTATGTCAAGGGAGTACACGAGATGGACATTCATATTTATGTTATTCAATGATAGCCCTTGGGTGGAGTAAACCACTAGTTGACTTCTTGAAATCACACACTTATCTAGAAGGAGCCAACCTAGATAGGAAATGAGCATTAGAAGAACAAAGAAAGGATTACATGATTGTATGGAAACAATTGTTTAAATGAGGGAAGGATGAAATGATTCTCTTTGCAGGCTTATGGTGGCCAAACCTACACATGGATGCAGAAATATATGTACGAAGCTATGGTGTGTGCCAATGAACCAAGTACCCAATACGACGGGATGACATGCCCTTAAGACCTATGATTAGTGCAAGAGCTTTCTCAAGTTGGGGAATTGACTTTATTGGACCAATCCGTCCCCCAACAAAAGGATCTCATGTTGAATACATTATAGTGGCTATCGGCTATTTAACAAAATGGGTAGAAGCGAAAGCCACTAAGAAAAACGATGCCTAAACTATAGCCAAGTTCTTATTTGGAAACATATTCACTAGATTTGGACTACCCATCGAGATTGTAAGTGATAAAGGTACACACTTCATTAATGAATTCATTGACTCACTCATGAATGAATTTCTAGTGATTCACAAAAAGTCAGCACCTTATCACCCACACGCTAACGGACAAGCCAAAAGTTGAAATAAAGTGGTATGTACCATTCTAATCAAAATAATTAACAATGGAAGGTCACATTGGGACAAACAAGTGCATCATGCAATATGGGCTTTTCAAGTAGCTCATAAAACAGCTATTGAGACTACAACTTTCAATCTATTCTATGGACATAATGCAATACTGCCCTCTGATTTCTTGATCCCTACTCTACAAGTAGCTGAGAAGTATGAGTGGATAGGACATGAACTATCAAAAAAATTGGACAAGATAGAGAAATTGAACGAGACTAGATTACAAGTTGTAACACGTATCTATGCTAAAAAGCAAGGGCAAAAGGGCTTATTCTCATGCTCATATTAAGGATAAAGGCCTTAGAATGGGAGATTTATCATTGGTCCATACACTAAAAGAACATGCTAAGAAACTACAACAGCGAGGATATGGACCTTTGCTTATAAATAGAATCCTCACAAGTGGAACCATCAATCTAGCCACTCTAGATGGAGACATCTTACCCAATTGCATAAGTGATGTAGAATAAAAAAAAATATGGATCCCTTACTAGAACAGATGTTAGTAAGACTCTTAGGAGCACAAAATAGAAAGAAAGAAGAGGAGAGTATATTGGAAGAAGCAAGATTAGAAGCCTTATAGTAGATCAAGAAAACCAAAGAATGTATATGAGAACATGGTGAAAGGTATTTGCAAGGAGAAGAGCCTATTCCCATGGCAAATTACCACACTAACAAAGTAAAAACCCTAGAAAATCAAATATGGCAACCATATTTAAACCTAGGGATTGATATGGGAGAATATCAATTGGTAGACTCATTAATTGACATGGGAGCAGCACTGAGTAGTGTACGTGTGTCATTAATTCAAAAACTAAAGTTTTCACTTACCTGAACCAAAGCTCACATGATAGGGATTAGAGGTAACATTATCGAATGTTTAGGGGAAGTAACTCTGCCTTTAAACCTAGGAAATAACACAATGCGGCAAAGAATTTTAGTCTACAACGATTCAGATCTCCTAGAAGAATTGATCCTAGGGCAAGACTGGATTTACAAATATGAGGTTACAATACATCTTGGGCAAGGATACATATCAATGAAAATAGGACATAGAGAGGTTTTTAGTTTACTAAACAAGAAACCCCTAAAAACAGTATGCATGGAAAACCCTAATGTCCAAATCAAAATGTATATGCAAGTGAATCCCCATCAAAACCCTCCCTCAACAATTCCATCATTCTACCTAACCACAACATCAATGAAAAACCTTGTTCTATTCCAAGTGATCAACTCATCCCTTCTTCTCAAGAGACTAATCCTGAGAGGCTTTGTGAGGCCAATTATTCGAAGGAGAATTGTGAGAAACTAACCAACAATCCACCCTCAAGAAAAACTCAACAGCAACATGAAAAGAGCATAAAACAAGTTTGGATTCACAAGGATCAATTGCAACAATACAAATGCAGGTTCTTAAGACCCTCATTTTTCACAACAAAGATTATTGCATGATTAAAGTATTCATATGTAGGGCTACATTACAAGGCCGTGCACTCAATAGGCACGAGATGTTCAATCACCCACTAGAAGAAGCTCTTTTTACATTAGTAAAAGACCTAGGAGGGATTAAAAGTCTATAGAAGCCTCTTACAATGAATCAAAAGAAAGACAGAAGAATTTAAAAAATAAATGTATATAAAAAACTACAAAATATTATATATATATATATATATATATATATATATATATATATATATATATATATATATATATATATATATATATATATATATATATATATATATATATATATATATATATATACACACACACACACACACACACACACATATATATATATATATATATATATATATATATATATATATATATATATATATATATATATATATATATATATATATATATATATATATATATATATGTGTGTGTGTGTGTGTGTATATATATATATATATATATATATATATATATATATATATATATATATATATATATATATATATATATATATATATATATATATATATATATATATATGTGTGTGTGTGTGTGTGTGTGTGTGTGTGTGTGTGTGTTTGTGTGTGGTGTGTAAATGTCTTATTTTTTTGTTTGAGAACAAAGCAAGGAGTAGGAGTATGTGAGCTATATTTTTATTGATTTTTATTTTGTTTTATTTTTTGTATTAACATTTTCCCAAAATCTTTCCAACTCCACTTAGAAAATAAAGAAAGAGACCTTGATTCAATATAGTGAGCACAAAAAGAGTTTTTGAAAAGGGGAGTGATGAGAGTATGTGATGTTTGGTGTAAACTTTTCTATATTTTTGTGATGATGCAATGAATAATTGTTATCGAGAGTCTTTATTAACTAGTGTGGAGTGTTGGTATCTTTCTTCTTTCAAGAAATGACTACTAAGGGACTTCCAATTGCTAGCTTGGAAGTGAATTCAGTGTCTCTATATAGAGGACATTGGTTCTTTGATAGTGAAGCAATTGGGAATTGAGGATAAGCTTCTAAAATCTCAGATTTTTAGAGAGGCAATGACAATATTTCAAATTCTAGCAAAGAAGGTGTCAATAAAAGAGGCTAGCAAAAAAAAGGACATAGTGATGGAGGTACCACAACTGAGCAAAAAAAGGAAGGTGGATTCAAGGAAGATAGATTTGGAGGTGAAAGAGGCCACTGAAGCAGAATTAAAAAGGGATCAAAAGAAAGTTCAGGCTGATAAAGAGCCCCATCCTCCATAGACCAACATAGAAAAAATATATTCTTACATGATGTAGGACAATGATAAAAGAGCTGCATATGAAACCCAATATTAGAAGATGTTGGAAGATTATTCTTATAAAGCTACTGACTAGAGTCAACTAGAGATGGAACACAATGAATATTTACATGAACAAATGATGAATGCAGACTCAGAGATAGTGTTTATACAAAAAATAAGTAGCTTTATTATTGTATTTTTAAAGAGCTTGAAGGACCTCCTAAAAAAAGACAATGGTGGTGGGTATAGTAAAGAGAAAAAGAAAAGAATCAAAGTTAAAAAGGAAGGTGAACGGATCCAAGAGAAGGACACAAGCTAAGGAAGATTCAGATGAGGATCAAATAGCTAGTGGATCTACCTTGATCCATAGATTAGAAGTTGACAAAGAAGAGGAAAAGATGTCAAAAGCAATTCAAGAAATGACATCTAAAGACAATTCTGATATTGAAACTGACACAGATGTAGAAGGATTCCGGACTTTGGCTTTATTAGAATCTAATACTCTTAGTAAACCAATGGGAGTAAAAAATTAAAGAGATTGAAGGATTAGCAAAATATGTTGAATCTAAGAAGGAAATCCCATTTTTGTAAGATGCCATAAAAGACAAAGAAGAAGAGGGAATTGTCCTAGTCATAGTCCATAATGAAAATAGAGACGACACCAAGGAAGGTGTTGAAAATGTGAACTATACAAGCTCTAGGTGGACAAAGGGTTCAAAAGACCTTAATGTGGAAAAAAGTTACGACTTAGATCACTAAGGGTAGTCTCAAGGTCGGGCAAGGTTAGGCAAGGTAGTCCTAAGGTGGTGGAAAAGTTGGGAGAGGCATCCAAAATCTATAAAAGGAGGTGAAGAGTCATCAAATGCATGGAAGTTTTGTAGGTCATTGACGACCAAGAGACATATACTCAAGGAGGCTCAAGGAGAGAGTCATCCAAGGATCAAGGAGCTAAAATCTAATAGTCCAAGCTAGGAAAAATGTAGCGGAGGGTGTTACATGAAGGGACCTAGGTATTGGGTTCATTTCATTCATAGTGTGCAAATCTGGGGATTAAACTCCATTAGTCAGTATCAGAGCACGAAACATCCTTTGAAGACTCTAGGAGAAGGAAAAAAACCTTGGACATCAAAGCTAAGAGGTACATTTCAGTGTAACCCTAACTTCCCCTTCATTATGGCAGATCTAGGTCAAAAAGTGGAGATGCTTGACAAAGACAACTATTAGCCATGGAGGTTCAAAGTCATGAACTACCTCGTGAGCAAAGGTTTATGGCCTGTTTTGTGTGGAGATGAAGGTAAGCCTGATGTGGATCCTAAAGATCCAAAGATCACAAATCAAGACTTGAAGATGTTGAAGGATTGCGAGGAAAGTAATAGGAGAGTTATCTTGTACATATCACAGTTAATCTCTAACACTATGATTGTTCATATATCAGAGGTTGATCATGCTAGTGATGTTTGGAAGGTCTTAGAGAAGATATATGCCACTTCCACAAGAAGCAAAAAGATGCAACTTAAGAATGAACTCCATTCTTTGAACAAGGGTAGTGGTCAATCTATTGTTGACTACACCTTGAGGGTGAAGGATTTGAGGGAGCAATTGGCATCCATTGGCTACAAAGTAGATGAGGAAAACTTTATGCACATTACTTTAAATGGGTTGAGAAGAAAAGACAAGTGGAAACCCCTTATTATTGCCATCTTGTATAGAGATCCATTACCAACTCTTGAGGAGTTGATCCCACACCTAGTGGCAAAAGAAGTTTCCATAGGAGACACATCCAAGAAGGATGGTCACTCAGAGGTCCTATATGCTAGCAAAGGCAAAGGAGTGTGGAAAGAAGGGGAAAGGAGGAAACAACAAGTGGAACTAGTCCAAGGAAGAAGATTCAGATTCAGAAGGAGATATGCTATCAGGATCTTAACTCACATGCACACAGAGGTTATGAATGTTGAAAAACGCAGAGAAATAGATACACAAGAAGACGAGATAGAACGCAGTATTGGGTGCAATCTCCCCCCATGCACTCTGTTTCGATAGTCCACAAAGTGCATGTATTTATAGGAATTTTTGATTACGTCGAAAAGAGTGGTTACATGAGAGCGGCTTTGAAAAGCAAGCGTGAAACTAAAAGTTGGTAACTTTTACAAAAATCCATTGTTTTCAAAAACAGAAACCACGGTCTACAATGAACCTTATTTTAACCATTACTTTTCTAACTGTTTCTAACAATAGAACCTTCTACACGGGTTTATTTACAAACTAAATAAAGTATAATTCAGATTATTGATGTCCGCCCTTTCACACCTTCACGCTCCTCATGAACCTTCAGCTGCTATATCAAAAACATCAAAAACACATTAATACATTAGTAATTTAACACTCCAACAATGCATTGTTCAACATATTCCATAAGTTATAACATGCCCCTCAGTTGAAAAAGCAGCTGACCTTAGTTGATAAAATAATAAACCTGGATAGCCAATCACATGTTCCATCACTAAACAAAAAAAAGCATGTTCCATGTAAAAACACATGCATGTAAATGTTCATGGAGGCATTAAATTATCAAAATTAACCATGCGATGCTTGACATAGTCTAGGGTCCATGGGTATGAAAAGAATAAAACCCTCTTGCTACAAACTTTCCTTGCTCTCAACCTCAATCTCTTGAACCTAATTCTCACCCATGCAAGGATCTTAGATTCTCAATCTAGTGCTTCCCTCTCTGGATGTACCCTCAGGAAATATACCCTAGCAGAATGTACCTTGTCTAGATGTATCGTGATGTACCCTGCTAGGATGTACCCTGTTTGGATGTACCCTGACAAGTGTACCCTAAGAAGTGTACTCTGACAAGATGTACCCTGAGATGCGTCGCGTTGCATCCCGCTACCAAAGCCTTCTTGAAAAAGTAAAAAAAAATTGCAAGTTATATTAAATATAAGAGGTGAGAACTTGAGTGTCAACACCAAGAGAGAGTGTAGTGGTAGAGCATTTCCCTTGTGTGGATGAGCTTGTGGGTTCAAATCCTCCCACCTTGGTGAATCTAAAAATCCTTATTGCCACTCATACATTAAAACTGGTTCGCACGTAGCCAATGGTCACCAAGGGAACCTTGGGTGCCAATGATGCCAATGTAATGCCTAAGCTATGCCTAACTTCTTTGCCTTAGTCGATGCCTTGGAGTAAGCTAAAGGAGTAAACGATTGGAACTAGAACAAGAATCGGAATCGGAATCGAAAACGAAAACGAAAACAAAAATAAAAATGAAAACGGAAATCGAAATCGAAATTGGATCGCAAACACTGAATAGCGAAAGAGATCCCTTCGTATTGATGTGTGCAAAGCTCTGATACCACTGTTATCAAGAACTTAACTCACGTGCATGTAGAGGTTATGAATGCTGAAAAACACAAAGAAATAGATACGTAAGAAGACGAGAGAGAACACAGTATTGGGTGCAATCTCCCCCCATGCACTTTGTTTCGACAGTCCATAGAGTGCATGTATTTATAGGAATTTTTGATTACGTTGAAACAAGTGGTTACATGAGAGCGGCTTTGAAAAGCAAGCGTGAAACTAAAAGTTGGTAACTTTTATAGAACGCCATTGCTTTCAAAAACAGAAACCGCAGTCTATAGCTACCCTTATTTTAACCATTACTTTTCTAACTGTTTCTAATAATAGAACCTTCTACACGGGTTTATTTACAAACTAAATAAATTATAATTTGGATTATTGATGTCCTCCCTTTCGCGCCTTCATGCTCCTCACGAACCTTCAGTTGCTATATCAAAAACATCAAAAACACATTAATACGTTAATAATTTAACACTCCAACAATGCATTGTTCAACATATTCCATAAGTTATATCATGTCTCTCAGTTGAAAAAGCAACTGACCTCAGTTGATAAAATAATAAACATGGATAGTCAATCACATGTTCCATCACTGAACAAAAAAAAAGCATGTTCCATGTAAAAACACATGCATGGAAATGTTCATGGAGGCGTTAAATTATCAATATTAAAACCATGTGATGCTTGACATAGTCTAGGGTCCATGGGTATGAAAAGAATAAAACCCTCTTGCTACAAACTTTCCTTGCTCTCAACCTCAATCTCTTGCACCTAATTCTCACCCATGCAAGGATCTTAAATTCTCAATCTAGTGCTTCCCTCTCTAGATGTACCCTCAGGAAATATAGCCTGGCAGAATGTACCCTATCTAGATGTATCGTGATGTACCCTGCTAGGATGCACCCTATCTAGATGTACCCTGTCTGGATGTACCCTGGCAGGATGTACCCTAACAAGTGTACCCTGACAAGTGTACCCTGACAAGATGTACCCTGAGACGCGCTGCGTCGCATCGCGCCGTGCCGAAGCCTTCTTGAAAAAGTAAGAAAAAATTGCAAGTTATGTTAAATATAAGAGGAAAGAACTTGAGTGTCAACACCAAGAGAGAGTGTAGTGATAAAGCACTTCCCTTGTATGGATGAGGTTGTGGGTTCAAATCCTCCCACCTTGGTGAATCTAAAAGTCCTTATTGCCACATTAAAACTGGTTTGCACGTAGCCAATGGCTGCCAACGATCACCAAGGGAGCCTTGGGTGCCAATGATGCCAATGTAATGCCTAAGTTATGCCTCTGGAACTGGAACAAGAATCGAAATAAGAATCGAAAACAAAAACGAAAACGGAAACAGAAATTGGAATCGGAATCGGATCACGAACAGTGAATAGCGAAACAGGCTCCCGGCGATTCAAACTGCACAACCTCCTCCCCTGAGTACACTTCTCTTCCATGAGGAGTCAGTGCAAGTGATGGAGGTTGATGACGACGATGATCTCCTACAGTTTTTTAAGGGAAAGCACTACAAATTGAGTCCTTCCCACAGTCAAGTAGATCCGTCCTCAATTGTCCAATTGCAAGATACCGCCTCTTCTACCCACATTCTCTGTGCTCCATCATCCCCTAAGCCTATCAAGACGCTCTCGACACTATAATTGAAGATGTCCATCCCGATGATATGGTCATGCAGTCACAACCTCATTCACAAGAGCAAGCACTTGTCACGGTCACAGAGGTTGTACAACTCATTGAGAAAGCGCAACCTAAGGAGGTGACTATCCAACCCGTTATCTCGCCTCTTATGATAAACACTCTTGCCCTGATATCTTCACCACAAAACCCACCGCTTCCTCTTTCTCCCTCAAAAGTGCCTTTGTCGCTAGCCTTCCTCCTTCACCGTGTCATTAGACAGCCCGTCATCTCCCTTCCTCCCTTGATTATTTGCCTCCTTTGTCGTCTGCCACAATTTTCGCTAACCCCTCTCGACCAATCTCTACTTCCATTGTTCTTGACTCATTGGCCTAACTAGCTCAGATAGGAAATTACCTTATTCATCTTTCCAACCATCTCCCCCATCACCTACAAGTCGCCCATCAATCCCTCTGAATGGAGTACCAATCCAAAGTGGATATCCTTGAAGCGGACATCGCACCACTCCAAGAAGAGGTGCTCGTAGCTAAAGCAGAAGCCAGTTCACTACAAGAACAGATTCGAATTCTCCAAGAACATTTGAATGAGAAGAATGCCATCATTGCAGCTCCTGATGATGAGATTAGCAAGCTGACTTAGATAGTGATTGAAAAGGAGGATGCCATG
The DNA here is from genome assembly GCA_020310875.1 of Ceratopteris richardii. Classification (NCBI taxonomy): domain Eukaryota; kingdom Viridiplantae; phylum Streptophyta; class Polypodiopsida; order Polypodiales; family Pteridaceae; genus Ceratopteris; species Ceratopteris richardii. The sequence goes on from CM035444.1 coordinate 114,225,050, forward strand.
AAGGCTTTGGGTAATCTCTGAGAGATCAGACACACTGATTTTTTTACGGTTGAGCAAAAGGGTCAAGAGATGGCTAAGTGTTGGCATACAAAGCAACAGAGGAGTCATGCACAATACGGCAACAAGGCCAAATCATTTTTTTCCCATGGATTATGTACAACTCAAGTGATTTTAATCACTACACAAACATTGTAAATCCCGTTTTTGGTAGAATAGACTCCATTTTGTGCAAGCCGAGGAGTCCTCGAGCTTGAGGAGTATTAGAAGTACCATCGTACCAATTTTCATAATTTTTAGACTTCGTTTGAACCCTCAAATAAGCCCTGGAACCTAATTTTTAACTAGGCCGGACACTAGGTCTGGACAGGGCCAAAACTAGTCAAAAAACTATAAAAAGAGCTAGAGAGCTCATTTTTGGGGTAGATTGTTTGTGAATTGAGCTTATGTAAGAGACCTTTTGATTAATGCAAGAACTCCATTGTTCCTCTCCTTGTTCTTGCCTTGTGTGCACGTGTGTGTGTATGTGTGTGCATGCTTGTGTGCTTCTCACTCACGCACTTGTGCCTTCACTTGCTCATAGTCTTCATACTAGTCCTCACGTCTCCATGGATTGACAATTATGAGGTGAATCTTCTCACATTGGGACTCACCTTTGTGCTAGAGTGACACCAAATTTGGCGCCGTTGCCGGGGAGAGAGCTTCGAGGACGAGCGTGTGATGGTAAGACGTCGAGTTGAGACATTGGAGTTATAGGTAATATCCTTCTTTCTCTTAATTTTTCTTCATTTTCTCCTTACTTTCGCATCACCATCATCACCATCATCATCTCCACCATCTCCCACCTCCATCTCCATCTCCACAAAAAATTTCAGTTTTTTGGTCATATTACACCCCCCACCTCATTTCCCTCATTTCATTGTGAGAGAGAGCGAGAGAGAGCTTGCATGCTATCTGTTTTTGGTGTGTTTTTGAGCTTTTGTTGCAGGAACTTGCTGTACCACCTCCTCCAGCAGTGTGTGCAGGTACGACAGACTCTGCACAGATCCTGGGACGACGACCTCTGTCTGTCGCGACAGACATAAAAACTTAAAATTTTGTGAATGCATGTTTGGCACGGTAACCTACACCATTAGGGCACTCTAAATCACTAGAAGTTTCTCAAAAATTTGCGTTTTTTCAGTCTATCGCGACAGACACCGTCTATCGCGATAGACGGAAATTCCACGACAGACAGCGTCTATCGCGACAGACACCATCTATCGCGACAGACAGAAATCCACGATAGACACCGTCTATCGCGACAGACACCGCCTATCGCGACAGACACCGTCTATCGCGACAAACCAAAATTCCACGACAGACAGCGTCTATCGCGATAGACACCATCTATCGCGACAGACAGAAATCCACGATAGACACCGTCTATCGCGACAGACCGAAAGTCCACGACAGACAGCGTCTATCGCGACAGACACTGTCTATCGCGACAGACCAGTCTATCGCGACAAACCAAATCACGACAGACGACAGACAGCGTCTATCGCGACAGACACCGTCTATCGCGACAGACCAAAATTCCACGATAGACACCGTCTATCGCGACAGACAGCCCCCACGATAGTTTGTGTCTATCGCGACAGACACCGTCTATCGCGACAGACAGACATTTTTGGCAAAAATTAAGGGGTAAATTTTTGGAAATTTAGGCTAAATTTTGGGCATATTTGCACTCTCAAATACTCATACACTTACAAAGGCCTTAGAAAAATGCATTAAAACCCCTGAAAGGTTCTGTTTGTCTAGTTAACCCCCTAAACCCTGAACGGTCATAACTTTTTCATACAAAATCCATTTTTTGAGCTCTAGGGCTTGTCGGAAGGCTCGTGGCATATACTACACGCCCTCAACTGTTTTTTATAAGAATAACGCGTTGATTTTCAGATAGGATATTTGGAAGTTGAGACACAGAGGGGTAGAAACACCAAGGGAGCTCTAGAGGAAATTTCTAGCAACACAAAAGGGGGAACAAGGATCATTGAAAAAGTGTCTGAAATAAATTGTCTGTCAATTGAAAGGTCAACTTGGAGCTAATCTTGAGACTGATGCAGGTCTATTGAGAAGCAATCGAGAGCGTTCAAGCAAGGGTTTTGCACAAGCTTGAGAATCAACTTCTCGAGCACTAAAGAGCAAGGTTCAACAAGAAAGGTCGGAATACTCTCAACTCCTCTTCGTCAATTCCTAGCTTAGGCTAAGAACGATTAGAAGTAGGAGTAAGTCAAGGCGACGATAGGCAACTACCAAGTTGAAGTATACCTAAACTTTCAAGCTCAAGCTAAGGGCATAATCCTTGTACTGTCGAGAATTTTAAAGGGAAAGAACTTAACGTGGAACGATCAACTGTAAGTGCGAAACAACATTCAAATATTCCTGACGATGTGATATCAGACAAGACCTTAAACACGATAAAATAACTAAAAAGAACCAAGCGACTGATATAAAGTAACCAGCAACGAGGTTGTACTCTGGGCAAAGAACTGTGCTACTTAGATAGGCATATGAACCTTAGATCAGGACGACATCTGGTAAGGGAGAGACAAAGCCTCAGATCTTCAGAGGCCAGTGTTAACCACGCTGCTAGGTCTTGGGCCCAGCAGTTGAGCCACCACTCGTACTACCCTAGCTCTGAGACCAGTGAGTCAGCGATGTCTCAGGGCATGGACAGACCTACAGGAAGTTCAGGAGTGCCTTACTTGCACAGGGTAGAAGGCCCTTACAAAACACAGTTGGAATACCTTAGGACCAACCGATTAGGCGCTAGCATCTATGAGGACGGCCTAGGAAGATCCGTGGTCCAGATTAAAAACCCTGACCAATCCATAGGACTAGAGCACCCAGCTGTCAAGTTTGAAAATGGTGCATACCTGGACAAAGAAGGAACCATATACGTAGTCACCAGTCACCCAGATCGGACAGATGAATTTGGAAATGTAATCTCAGAAGCGGACTTAGGTGACATGGAACAAGGAAACATGGGAGTAGAACCTAGAACACCCCGAGGCAAATCTGTTCTCACTAGGATTATCACACCTGAGTGGGTTCCCCAAGACAACAAGAGCATAGAGTTGCTCCTCAGTCGAGAAACTGACGAAGCCTTCTGGAGGTATAAATTTAATCAGCCAACTGATATAGAAACTATCATGATCTATGAGTTTAAGGATCCGGATAGCCCAGGTAGAGTGACCTACTTAGATCACACTTCGGAAAGGATCTTTGTGGTGACAGAAAATGATAGGCATGCTTACACTTGGAAGGGTGAATTCATTTTCCCTCAACCAAGATCGAATGTATCCTATGGTCACCCTGGAGCTGGAACATCCCAAGCTCATGGAATGCAAAGAGACAGAAGTAGAGATAGACCAGAAGTAAGCTTTGCCAATCCAGTGGGCAGAGAAAGAACGAGGACGGAGACGAATAGGGTAGAACCTGAGGTGCTTAGAGCTCACAGGAACCAAAGAAATGTGGATGGATTCCCTCTGCCGAGACCTAGAGAGCACACAAGAACTCTGAGACCGACTCAGCTAGTTAAGTCCATGAAGAATTACTTTGATGGCACAGGAGATCCCTATGATCATGTGGCGGAGTTCAAGCAAGTCTTGAGAGCTGAACAAGTGGAGGATCTATTCACGCAGTACAATGCCTTCGGTCTAACCCTTAAGAACACAGCACTGACATGGTTTCAGCCATTGGATGAGCGCCAGTTCAGGAGCATAGACCAACTCCTAGAAGCATTTATTATTGAATTCTCCAAGAGTGGCATAAGACACAATACCTCCTCACTGATTCACAGCTTCAAGCAAACCCCTCAAGAGACTGTGAGACTTGCAGGAAGAAGATTTAGGCAATACCTTGAAAGATGTCCTGTTTCGGAGCTACCCACATCTGCCAAACAAGTAGCTTTATTCCTTGATGGATTGCTGAGTACGAAATTGAGATCCTATGTGTATCTGAAAGACCCTAGGACTATAGAAGAGTGTGTACGCATGTGCGTTGACATTGAAGATAACCTAGGGGAAGAACTAGAGCTTTCCAAAATCTACAAAGATTCAGATAGTGCGTCTAGTCACTCTTCCACGCAATCCACATCAATTGAGGAACTCGCAGAGAAAGTAGCTCAGAAATTAGGGGTAACTAGTAAACAAATCCCAAGGTTTGCCCCTGTGAAAAGGTGCTACACTTGTGGTGGTGACCACATGGCGAATGTTTGCCCCATTATGGCTCAGCCCCAAGTAAATCCTAGTAGCCAGTACTGCACCATAGAAAGGAGATACACCAATCACACCGCACAAGATTGCCCATACAACAAGCAGGCAGTTAGGCAACCCCACCCTCTGCCATACCCTCAGCAGGGAAGATACCAGAACCCGTACCCTCCACAACCATATGGCAGGCCACAACAAAATTTCCAACCTCAATATCAAAACCAACAAAGGCCTCAGCCGGTGCTAGCACAACAACCCCCAGCCCCAGCTAATGTGATTCCAGTAAAGTATACTGCTGCAGAAGAGAACCTGAATAGAGCTATAGTCCCTGTAACATCCTTGCTTTCTGAAAGTGACCCGAGTGACCATAGCTTTGATTCTACACATGTTGATAGCCCCCAGGCCTACTACATGCAGTCTCTTGAGCATGGTGAGTCCTATTATAGCGAAGAGACAAACGAACCTAGTTGGGAGTCAGATTACACGAACGTCATGTATGCAAACCCCAACCCTAGGCCTCAACCTAGGCAAATAAGACCTCCATTCCCAAGAGGACCGTGCTACAGATGCCAAGGAGATCACCTCATTCGTGATTGCCCCTTACCTCCACTTACACAAAACCAGTCAGTGACGATCCAAGGCTTTTGCCAAGATTGTGGGAAAGAGCATCTCTTACGAGAGTGCCCAAAGAACCCCAATAATATGCCAAAAATCACGCCTATCAATGTTATTGAGTTAGTGGTAGATTCCAGCGGAAGTGTTACTACCACTGCACCCGTACAGGTAGTCATGAGAGCTCAAGCAGTGCAACAAAACCAAGGGGTAGGCAAGGAAAAGAGCCCAGACGCTAGCGATACTGAAAGCCAAAATAAAAAGAGAACAAGAGCTTGGAGAGATAGCCGCGAACGCATGAAAAGGCAATGGGCAAAGAAGATGAGTGAACTTGAGGAAAGTCTACGAGAAACCAAGGCTAAAATCATAGAGATCACATCTCAACCGCACTCTCACACATTCCCACCGCTACCATCCCCATCACCCTCCATCCCTCCACCCTCTAAGACACCCCACGTAACCCACCCACCACCCCAAACAGGATCAGTATTAGCTGATCCCACTCCTGAAGACATAGACATGATGCTTAAAGCATATCAGGCCAGAATCCAAGAAGGGCCAAACGTCACGGATCATGACAAGTGCTATCCTAGAGCTGACCTAGAGATAGAAAGAACCAAGCTGTGCGCGAAAATGGTCGCATTGGCTCAGACTATGTTTGAAGCCAGTCGCCTTTTCAATTACTCAGGCTCAGCCAAGACACAATTACACTTGGATGGATTCCTAGAGAAGTTAGAGGGAATAATTGCAAGATCTGCCAAGGAAGAGAAAAATCAAGAAAAAGATAAAGCAAGCAAAAACATGAACCATCCCCCATCGGAAGTTTATGTGGCCAATTCCACTAAACCAGACAACTTCCCCTCCTTAGAAAGAATAGAGAGGCTAATTGCACAATCAAAAAAGGAACCTGCCCCTCAAAGAAAGGAAAGGGCAAGAGAACGGATAAGCAAGCCTCTTCAGGAAGCCCATGTGCCTCCTCAAGAAGCTTATCTTCCCCCCCAAAAGGCACATGAGCCTCCCTCGAAAGCTTGCGTACCTCCACAGGTTGCCTACATTCCTTCTCAGGGAGCGTATGAGCCTGTTCGGAAAAGTAATAGAATAAGTAACCCTCCCCAGGAAGCTTGTGCTCCAGCCATCTATGAGAACGAGGAGAGAGCCAACGATAGAATAAGCCCTCCTTCCCAGGTTGCTTATGCGCCTAATTCTACGGAGCCAGACACTTCTTCTTCTATGAATCGGTTGGCACCAGACTTCCTACGAGAGATTCAAGAAGACAAATGGGATAACGAAAGTGAAGTCGCCCCTCCCTTTGAACTTGTGGATGATGCGCACGACCAATTCCCACAAGACATCCCATCTATTTACGGGGAACATGAGAGTACTCAATCTCACGAGCGATTGGACTTTGAATCTAATTCCATACAAGAGTTACCCCACTTCACAGGACCATGGGAAGCAAAGTCCACCTGTATGAGAGCACCTACAGTCATGGTAAGAAACGAAGATTCAATCATACCTAGGAACACAGAGGTAGTGAAGAACACTAACGTGCAGTGCAATCTCAAGTTAGAAGAGCTACTCAGGGTTAGACCTGAATTATGGAAATATGTAGCCAAACAAGTACCAGAGATAGCAAAACCTCGTTCCCAGGTAGGATCCCATAGGACAGTGCCAGAAATTCCCTTGGATAAGATAGGAGATATGTGTGAAGGTGAAGAAGGGAACACCTATCTTCCCATCACCTACCAGGAGTACACCACCAAGGCAATTTTGGACTCAGGTGCAGGAGTTGCAATTGCCACTACTTCCCTATGGAAGCGTTGGGGCAAGCCGGCACTCAGGCCAACGAGAATGAAATTGCAGATGGCCGATGGTCACATAGAGAGACCCCTAGGATTGCTAGAAGGAATAACTCTCACCACTTGTGGTGTCGAGTTTGAGCATACATTTGCCATATGCGACTTCAGCAAAAATCATGCCTATGAGATGATTTTGGGAAGACCATTTATGCGACAGTTGCAAGTGGTACAGGATTGGGGAACCAACTCCTTGTATTTGCAACACTTGGGTGTTACGACCAAAGTCAATCTCAAGGATTATTCTCATAGAGATGTCCCTCCTATCCAATGGAATCCCATCCATAGAGCCAAAGATGATACAAAATCGGTGCATTCCATAGGGTCTGGATCCTCATGGATGCATGAAGACACTCACTTATGGATGTGCAAGGTAGCAGTAGAAGAAGAGAAGAGAGAGAAAGCCAGAGAGGTAGGTGCGATAGAAACCCATAGATCAATCCAAGACCCAGCCTATGCACCTGCAGTTTTTCCAGACGAAGAATTTGAACCTCACGGTTGGGCAGAAATTTTAGCAACAATGGATGTAGCCATCAATGAAGAACAATGGACACCTCACTGTGATGAGGATGGCTATGACATTTCAGTCTTCTCCATAGAGCCAATCATGGGAGAGGCAGTTCTAGAAGAATGCGAACCTAGCCCTGACGCATTTGAGGATGCAAGTGACTCCGATCTAGAGTCAATCATTATGGACCCACCATTTGCATCAGATGAAGAATACTTCCATGAAGTAGAATTTCAATCCCAGAGGCATGGAGAGGTTACAAATGATGTAAGATTAGCAACACATGTGACCGCGAAGGAAGAAGGAAAGAAACGAAAGAAGAGAGAAGCCTCGCCAGAAGAGGAAGAATCTTTGTTTGAGGTCCCAAAAAATTTTAAGAAGTATGAGATAGATGACAGGAGAGTCATGATAAGATGCCTAAACGAGAGGCACAATCAGGAGAGGCCTATGATAACAAAGAAACCACCAAGAAAATAGTAGTGGCCCTAGAAGAAGGAGAGGAGAGATGCACGTACATAGGCCATGACCTAACAGAGGAAGAAGAGCATGCGTTGATAGCCTTGCTAAGAGAATACAGAGATGTATTCGCTTGGAGTTACAAGGATTTGAAAGGTGTTGACCCCGATATATGCTCACACACTATCCCCATGACCTCAGATGCTAAACCCTCTAAGCAAAAGCCCTATACTTATAACGATAATTACGCTGCTAAGATCAAAGAAGAGATAGATAGATTGGTTGAAGCTGGATTTATCTATGAAATTGAGCACACTGAATGGGTATCCCCCATCGTAGTGGTGCCCAAGAAGAATGGCAAGCTGCGTGTGTGCATTAACTTGAAAAAGGTTAATGCAGCCACGATTTGAGATAACTATCCGCTTCCCATCACAGAACATCTCTTAGAAAGAGTGGCAGGCAAGGAAGTGTACAGCTTCCTTGATGGATTTTCGGGCTACAATCAAGTAGCCATAGCTCCAGAGGATCAGCATAAGACAGCCTTTGCCACAGAATGGGGCATTTTTGCTTTTAGAGTAATGCCATTTGGGCTTACCAATGCACCAGCCACCTTCCAGAGGCTGATGTGCCATGTGTTTAAGGAGTTCCTGAGGAAGAGTTTAGAAGTCTACGTTGATGATCTTTGTGCTCATTCCAACATTAGACAAACCCATATCCCTGAACTCAGACAAATCTTTGACAAATGTAGAGAATATCAAGTTTGCCTGAACCCAGAAAAGTGCGTTTTTATGGTCAGGCAAGGCTAGATTCTAGGACACATAGTGTCAAAGAATGGCATATCTACTGACGAAGAAAAAGTGAGAGCCATAGCAGAGCTACCTAGGCCAAAGAATGTCAAGGAAGTACAAGCGTTCATGGGGCATTGTGGTTATTACCGACGATTTATACACATGTATGCTGTCATTGCAAAGCCCATGTACGGACTTCTGACTAATTTTGAGTGGACGGATGAATGTGAGAATTCCTTCCAGGAGCTTAAACGAAGATTATGTTCAACACCAATCTTGACCACACCAGATTGGAATAAGCCATTCCATGTTCATGTGGATGCATCCAATTATGCTATTGGATGTGTGCTTGCACAACCTACTGGTGAAGGTAATATGGATCTTCCAATTGCCTATGCCAGTAGACAATTGAATGCGGCTGAACGGAATTACACAACTACGGAGAGAGAAGGCTTAGGCATGGTATATGCAGTTAAGAAATTTAGACACTATTTGCTTGCAAATAAGTTTAAATTTTTTACTGATCATCAGGCATTGCTATACCTCGTAAACAAGCCATGCAATACAGGAAGATTAGTGAGATGGTTTCTCTTGCTCATGGAATATGACTTTGAAGTTGTGGTAAGGAAAGGTAGGACTCATTTGAGAGCTGATCATCTCTCTAGGCTCACATCGGGAGAAGCCCCACAAGGAGTGTCAGATGACCTTCCTGACGCTTACTTGTTTAATTTGGAAGTTGTACCGCAGTGGGCTAAGCCATTGGTACCAGTATTGACATACGGGCCTAACCATCCAATGGTAAACACACGGAATAGAGAGGTCGTAAAAGCCCAAAAGTACCACATCATGGCAGGAAGCATGTACAAGCACACAGATCAAGGGATCTTGGCTTGTTGTGTAGAAGAGGATGAGTACGCTAAATGGTTGCAATTAGCACATGTAGGTGCGTTAGAGCAACACCATTCAAAGCAACGAACTTTACAGACTCTAAAGAGATTCGGAGTGCATTGGCCAACTATGGAAGCGGATGTCCAAAAGTTGTGCAAGGAATGCCCAATCTGTTGCACTAAACCACCAGTGGAACACGCCACTCTGTATCAAGTATCCATTGTGCCAGATTGGAGTGAACCACTAGTATCCTTCCTAAGGACGAAAGCATTCCCTCCAGACATGACTCTGGCTAGGAAAAGGAGTTTAGAACAAGAAGCCCTGGATTACTCACTAATTGGTGATAATCTATACAAGCGTGGTAAAGATGGTTACCTGAGGCTATGTGTCCATGAAAGTGAATATCTTAAGATCTTAGAAACTGCTCACCAAGGTGTAGCAGGAGGACACTTTGGACCGGATCGGGTGATCAAGGCAATACTATTTGCGGGTTTCTGGTGGCCTACCCTTCACATGGATGCGCATACCTATGTGAAACGGTGTGATGTCTGTCAGAGGACTCAGTATCCTATACGCAAAGATGAGATGCCACTGAAACCTATGATGGGTGGACGTGCATTTTCTAAGTGGGGAATAGACTTCGTAGGTCCTATTAATCCCCCAGCTAAAGGTTCTCATGCGGAATACATCATTGTTGCAACAGATTATCTCACCAAGTGGGTAGAGGTAAAGGCTACGACAAAGAACGATGCTCAAACAACTGCCAAAATCTTGTTTGAGAATGTATTCACAAGATACGGGCTACCTATAGAGCTTGTAAGTGACAGAGGCACTCATTTCTTAAATGAAGTGATTGAAAATCTACTCCAAGAATTCTTGGTAATACACAAGAAGTCTGCCCCCTATCACCCTCAAGCTAATGGACAAGCTGAGAGCACTAATAAGATCTTATGCAATGTACTGACGAATTTAGTGAACACTAAACGCTCTGATTGGGACAAACAGCTACACCATGCTGTTTGGGCATACCGAGTTGCCTACAAAACGGTACTCCAAGCCACCCCCTTTCAGATGGTATTCGGCCAAAACGCTGTACTACCCTTGGATTTCCTGATTCCTACGTTGAAAGTAGCACAAGAGCACGAATGGACAGGTCATGAGCTCTCCTCTAGGATCTTTGACCTTGAACGATTAGGGGAAACAAGACTAAGAGCCGCTGCAGGAATATATGCAGCCAAGAAGAGACAGAAGGCATATTTCGATGCCCATGTGAAGGATAAGGGCTTGAAAGCAGGAGATCTAGTTTTAGTCTATACACTGAAACAACACGCACGGAAGCTAGAAAAGAGAGGCTACGGACCTATGATTATCAATAGGATCTCCACGAGTGGAGCAGTACAATTAGCCACGTTAGAAGGTGATATTCTCCCAAACTATATTAGCGGTTGCAGAGTCAAGTTGTATCAGGAACCCCTCACGGAGGAAATGCTCAGCCGACTCAACACTGCTAAGAAACGCAAAGAGGAAGAAAAGCGAGTTCGAGAAGAAGCTCAAGCAGAAGCTTTAGAACGCATTAGAAGGATGAAGTTACGAAGGCAAGGTAGAGATCAGCCTAGAACAAATGACTATGCAGATCAAGGATATCCTATGGCCATGTGTGAAGTCGCAGGAACAAGCTCGCATAGGATAATTGATCGACGTCCTTTCATAACCCTAGATATAGGACAAGGAAAGAGTGCAAGGACTGTAAGAGCCTTGATTGACTCAGGTGCAGCCACTAGTGCTGTTAAATTGTCTTACTGTCAAGAGTTGCAGTTAACTGTCAATCCTGTGGAAGCGTATCTCATAGGATTGGGAGGCGTGGAAACCCCTTGCATGGGCGAGGTGGAACTTCCCCTTTATATTCATGATGAGGCTATAACAGTTAAAGTGCTAGTGTGTCAAGATGAGGATCTCACTGAACCTCTTGTCTTGGGTCAAGATTGGATCTATGACCAAGCAGTCAACTTAAACTTAAGAAGTGGACTTCTTCAGGTTTGGGTGAATCATAGTCGAATTACAGTAGAGTTAGATAAGGGAGCACTCAAGGGACTAAGAAAGGCACAGACTCCTGGTCCTTCCAGGAATACACATGAAGATGACCATGTTGTTCTTGTCCAAAACTATGTGTTGCAGAGGAATGATATTCGCAAAAAAGGAGTCAGGGATGCAAAGGAACTCCCTTCTTTTCCAAAAGCCAGAAGGAGGCAACAATCAAAGGTGGATCAAAGGCAGAAGAAGCAGAGTACTACCTATGTCCAGGATCCAAAGTACCTGCGAAGCAAAATGTCCCAACAAGTGAAACAAGTGTGGGTGCAGAAAGGCGAACACCCGGTTGCACTCAAGCCAACCACACGGGCAAAGCCTCTTATTAGTAACCAACAACACGACACTAATAAGAAGTCTTTCGGAAATTCTTCTGCTAACGTGAAATCTATTTGGGTGCCCCAGAAGTGGATGAAGGCTAGCCCACAATCAAGACAAATTTGGGTGCCTAAGGCTCGCTTGCAGGCGCAAATAGCTACGCCGAAGCCACAACCTATACAGCGTAAACCATTCACTCGCACAACCGGCATCCACTCGTTTTCAACACTCACGAACACACCAAGGCCCATGAGCACGAACAGAATCATTTGTAAATGGGTCCCTAAAAGGCCTCATGTTCAAGCTGATACACCTATAATGTTCTCTAGCATCTCTACGAAACCAAGGGAAAAACCCATCCACTGCATTTGGCAGATTAAGACCTGTAATAAACCCCCCGACCCCAATTTGTAAATTCACCCCCACTTACTAACTACATTAGTCTCCTAGGAATACCCAAGCATTAACTACACACACTGTCTTCGTGCACTTACTAACCACTAACTCACCATCTACCTCATGTTAATGTTGTAACGGGGACAACAACAGATTTATTCTGTCCATTACGATGTTAACACATGATTCTATATTCTCACAGAATCAGAAGGCAAGAAGTAAAATGGCAGAAGCGACAGGTTCGGGCTCACAAGTAGGGATACTTACTGCAGGAATTGATGTGGATAGTCTACCTGTGGATGTGCCACCAACTGAACGACCAGTGGAGCTGCAGCACCTTCAACAAATCCCGGTGCCGGATCCACCTACAGGGATCACGGAAAGAGTCCATGCCAATTCTCATTGGTTCAATGGCATGCCAGGTCCATTAGGAGAGGCCAAGTATATATGGGAGTCTAAGTGCGAGTATGACAGATCATGGGTTCGATTCCAATTTTTCTCCAAGGAGTTCGAGACTTTACAGAACACCGAGGATCTCCAGACCATATGGCAATGAGCAGGGCTGGCAGAATACTTTGAAGCCCCACTACCTAAACCAGATCTCCTCCGATGTTACTATTTGGTCTCCACATTGCAAGCTAATGAAGAAAAGGACAAACCCGGATCATTTGTTCTTCCCTCCTTGCTGGGCAACAACGAGTTGAAGAGGTTTGAACTTACGGTGGAGTTGGTAAGCGACGCTTTGAATATGCACGGCACGCATGTACCCTCTGAAAAGGATGGTCTTGTTCCCACTAACATGAAGGATAGGAAACTATTGAAGCTTAAAGATATGGCAGCACTCACACCAAACGTGTCCATCCCTCTCCGCATGTGCATGCAACATTTCGCCTTTCCCGGCCAAGACCGCTTCACACAACCACACAAGAGAATCTGGTTCGCTCTCTACTTAGCGGAAGCAGGTGCGTTACCCATTAAGCTACCGGTATGGATTATAGATCAATTGTATGAAGCAAACAAACGGTCTTCTAGGAAATTAGTGGTGAACGGATGCTGTGCAATCACACGCATCATTTACCGGTGCCTAGCGTACGATGTCCCCATTGAACGTGCCTTAACTTGGGCACAATTACAAATGTTTAAAAGGCTCAAGACGTCCACACATCAATCCAAGCGCATGAGGGGTGCGATCCCTTGTGTCCAGACAAGGGAAGTTTTGACTACTCCTGAGGTATCGCCACGAAGGGAGGCCACTGTACCTCCCTTTACCATTAGGATACCTAGGTCGGGATCTGAAACTACGACACAAGCTACCCCATCGGCTCCTCCTGTTCCACCTGAATTCGAATTTGCTGCCACTGGAGATGCTGAAGGAATGGACCCCCAGGACTTCGAAGCATTCCTACAAAGTACACAATTCTCTGATGTGGAGTTTTATTCAGAGGCAGAGGAGCAAGGCACATCCTCACGAAGAAGAAGAAAGTCTACAGACGGTCGACATGTACATTGGAGTGACGCTCAGCAAGGTCAACAACAAGGACACCTAGAAGAAGAAGGAGCGTATGAAGAGGAGACCACTGAAGCCCCAGCCTATACAGCAGAACTCCGAAGGCTGTATCAGATTATGGAAAGAGTGCGATCGCAACAACTACTCACCGAACAGAGTAGCAGAGTACTCATGACTCAGTTGTTGGAAGAAGTAGGAGTAGACTCAGAGTATAGGGAAGGTCTCTTATTGATGGCAGAAACATATGGAGTAGTGGAAGCTGTGCGCACTGCCATTCGGAGGTCTCCAGTTCAATATGACCCACGAAGGTTCCAGACACGACCACGCTCAGGTAAGAATATCCAGATTCCCATCACAACTGCAGAAGAGCCAACTATTACATCTGAACCTATCAGGACAACCTCCCAAGCAACCAAAACGGCTAGCCAACAGCACCCAGTCACCCATGAGGAGTCCACCGAACCACTACCACCCACACCCCCACCATCACCTCCTAGAGCAGAAACCGTGGAAATCACCTCGACCACTCAACCCACCGACCCAACCTTCATCTTCCGTACTCCCATCTCTAGTTCCACCCTATTCTCTACCACTGATAACCCAATCTTTGAAGCAACCCCCATCACTACACAATCCACCGAACCGCTCCTAGAGCCTGCCCTAGGGCAACCATCACCCATGCCCTCAGCCATAGGTCATCCTGACCCTAGATCCACATTCATGGGTTTCCCTGCTACCACGCAACCCTTCCAGCCCTCCTCAGATTTACGACCTCAACCCCCGACCTCTCTCTCTCCATTTCTACAATCCCTCCATGACCTCCTTGCTAGAGCTTTTCAACCAGGGTCTCAACCATTTCCTGTCTTTTCAGCTTCCCACCCCACTTTGCATCTATTCACCACTTCCACACACACACCACCTACCATCCCAATGTATATGGCAGACCCCACACTCACACCCACTCCTGAAGGTATGGACATTTCACCACCCACGGCACCTCCCCCCACGATTTCACCTCCTCCCATTCCCCCTCCACCAATTTCACTCACACACACGACTTCCATAGACACATCATTCACTGTTCCCCTTCCCCAATTCCCTTCCCATGCATCTCCCACTATAAACACCACCCACTCATCTATAGGAAATGCATTGGACACCATGCTGGCTTGTATATCAAATTTAAGGACATATTACATTCAGCTCCAGCAACAAAACGAATGCCTGCACGAGCACTCAGAGACACTACAGCACCGCCTTGCGGCACTAGAAGAGGAAAATGCTCGCCTCCACACACAGTTCCAAACTCTCCAAGAAGCTCATGGCATATTGGAGGTACAGTTACAGAACACAAATCAGGAAGCGATACAGGTGGTAGAAGGTCACCTACGGACACAGCTGGAACGCAACTCAAAACTTCAGCGAAATATGGCTCTACTCAAACGCCATCTTGCGGCCGCTCAGGAAGAGAATAGACGCTTGCAAGTACAAAATCAAGAGAACTTGGAGGCAGCTATTGAGAGCACACCGGGGGCACCCATCAGCCCATCCAAGTTTCAAGCAGTGAACCCCGATAATATCAAGATCATATTGGAAGACTATGCCATGCTGCTTGAAGCACATGATAAACTATCGGAGGAACTGGGACAATTGAAGCAGGAACACCAAAAAGGACCAACAGCAGCCTCTCCAACCACCCCCTCCGCGGCTTCACTTCTCACAGACGCAGAGGCCATAAAAGATCTCCAGAAACAGGTCACTGAATTGCAAACACGTCTACTACAGTATGAGAGACCATCTTCCCCTGTAGAGGCTCCCACGGACGAAGAAGTTGTGCAAATTCCTGTGGAACAAACGTTTGATGAAGAATACGACCCGCAACCATTCCCAGGAGGCCAACAAACAGAAGAAGCGCAGGACACATTCGAGGCACCACGGCCCCCATGGCTACGTCAAGTGGAGGAAATCGGGAGTTCGCACGAAGAGCGCACAGTAGTGCAAAATCAGGCCATGAGGGTCATAGAGGAAACTGTGTTACAATCAGCTTACTTCAAGAACCTGTCATCGAGACGCCTGATCCTCTCATCTGAACTCCAATACAGGCCGTATTATATTATCTTGGCTGATTATAATGCAGAAATACAAAGAGTCACGGGTCAGATTCCTACCTTTGCAACCCAATTTCAACCCGAAGACCTTCCTCCAGAGGTGCAAAAAGGCAAAATTCGTCAACCCACCTGGCGGCAGAAACTTCTAGAGACATATCCAGAAATGCTACGCACATGGAACAATGCGCCTCTACACCTCCTATACAATCCATGCTACGGTCCAGTCCCACGCCGCAGGTCTTGGAAGGCATTCAATATCAAGGTACAGAACAACGCGCAATGCAAGGAATGGCTGAACTACCCGTACATTGCGCCACCACAGGGACCACCGTCGGTAGCATATATGATGGGAACCATTCGCCACTGGATGCCACGCTTGAAGCCCATGCAAGATGTAGCAGCGCAAATGATGCTTAAAATCTTAGATATGATGCAAGTAGTCCTGAAGACTTTTAGAAATGCAGCCGCACCACAGGTACGTCTCCCGGGGTTTAGCAATGGAAATTACGACTTGGTGTATGACATGAGCACCACCCCCAGTATTCGTGTGGCTTACGCCTGGCATGCACGCATCAAATACCTCCCTGCGTGCTACAAACAGACCTTCGAAGAAATGTTCAGATCAGGTTTCTGGGAGTATCACTCAGAGATTTTCGCACCAAAGCCAACACATCTGCTCCAACTTTTTGCTTGTGAACAAGCAATGTACTCAGAGTACTACACCACCCCGCAACCAGAGACCCCTGGTGCAATCAATTGGGATGCATTGGAAGCTGATCTAGCAAGAGGCTTAAGGATAGGAGAACATGAACTGGCCACCAATGTCATCCAATATTATATCGACCACCCGAGAGAACAAAGGTCTGTCAGGGGCGACAGACGCTAGGAAGGGGGGCGTGTTGGCATACAAAGCAACAGAGGAGTCATGCACAATACGGCAACAAGGCCAAATCATTTTTTTCCCATGGATTATGTACAACTCAAGTGATTTTAATCACTACACAAACATTGTAAATCCCGTTTTTGGTAGAATAGACTCCATTTTGTGCAAGCCGAGGAGTCCTTGAGCTTGAGGAGTATTAGAAGTACCATCATACCAATTTTCATAATTTTTAGACTTCGTTTGAACCCTCAAATAAGCCCTGGAACCTAATTTTTAACTAGGCCGGACACTAGGTCTGGACAGGGCCAAAACTAGTCAAAAAACTATAAAAAGAGCTAGAGAGCTCATTTTTGGGGTAGATTGTTTGTGAATTGAGCTTATGTAAGAGACCTTTTGATTAATGCAAAGAACTCCATTGTTCCTCTCCTTGTTCTTGCCTTGTGTGCGCGTGTGTGTGTATGTGTGTGCATGCTTGTGTGCTTCTCACTCACGCACTTGTGCCTTCACTTGCTCATAGTCTTCATACTAGTCCTCACGTCTCCACGGATTGACAATTATGAGGTGAATCTTCTCACGTTGGGACTCACCTTTGTGCTAGAGTGACACTGAGTTAGCCTTACAAGCAGAAACAAAATTAAAGAAATTCACAGAAGAGCTCTTTCAGAAAAGTCGATCTCTGGAAGAGGAAATAGGCCAAACTCTTCAGCTGAAGAAGGATGTCGAAGCCATCCAGAAAGAAAGGCAAGATTTCTATAAAGCCAAGCAGTTCCAATCCCAAGAGCTCGAACGCAGGGAGAAACAACTAGGTACACAGCACGAGCGCTTATCTCGCATTGATACAGAGATTGCTGAAATGAAGTTACGATATGATGCGATGCTCACTAATGACTTTTATCTTCAAGAAGCTTTTTAGCAGAGCCAAGTCGACGCATTACTCTCCCAAGTGATCACTTCCAGCTCTGTGCAAACTGATGCACATCTAGTTGAACCTCAAATTTTGAAGGAGATGTTAGAATCCCTCAAGTAGAAAATCTCGTGCACCTTTAAATTAGCTAGATGCATGTATATCCAAGGAATCATTGATGATTCCTAAATCTTGTAATTTTCCCTGCTAGGTTTGAGTCCAGCGTGCGTGCTAGTGTCAGGCCATCGGACAATTATTTAGAAGAATAATTGTAATTAGAAAAGTCGCACACTGAAAAGGTGTCGCACAAATGTTGTACTGTTTTTCCTAATCAATAAAGTACTGCACGGAAGAGATGACACACGCGTCGCCAGACTGTTCGGTCTGGGCGATTGGCTGGAGTCAATTCTATTCTAAGTTATGTTAATTGCAGATTTGTCTGTAAGAGTCAGCATTCAGTATTGAACTGAATTAGGTACTATGCTAATATTTTACTATGTTGAAGTGAAGTGTGAAGTATAACAGTAATAATAAAGGAAGAGTAAAAGTTCTACACACATAATTACGATGATTGTTAAGAAATGCTATGTGCGGGAGTGTAGTTGAATCTACTGTAATTGTTCGGAGTTAATCAGTGAAGTTAATTGTCGGAAGTTAACAGTGATTTGGGAAAATACATAAAGGGCCTCTGAATTATCAGACGCCTGACCATCCCCAAGAATCCACGTGTAGAATTAAACTCTAACAAACTTAATAGTCACCTTGTAATATATTTTTCGATGTAGATGCGCTAGAGGAGTCCTCTTGATGCATATTGATAGATATCTGTATCATTACCCTTGTAAACTAGTAGGGAATTAGTCTTTAGCCAATAAAGTGCCAATTTCTTGTGTGAAAGGACCATTTTTAGGGCACATGTATATAAGTCATTTTGTGACTCTTTGTAGGGACCTTTTGCCATTGTGAGAATCAGGAGCACAAAATTTCGAATTTGTGTCTTCTCCTCTCTATACATTCTTCCTTGTGAGCTTCCATGCATGTGTGATGCTTGAAAAGAGTGCGTTGAAGTGTTGTCTATCCATGGTAGTGTTTGTTTCCTGTTGGTAAGGTGTGTGCGAAGTGTGGAAAGTGTTAAAGCATAGGTAGATCATTTCCACGACTCAATATTTTGCTCATAACTTGGATCAGAAGTGTCAGAATTGAGTGGCATTGGATGCATCTTCTTGAGATCTTTGAAATGAACCCGCTATTTGCTATATTTGGAGTTTGGAGCTGAGAGAAAAGCTCGATTTACTATTGGCTGCTGCTCTAGATGTCGCGACTCCATAGCCGACCATGAAAGCTTTGAATGTGATAGTTTACATTTGTTTGCACCTTTGTTAGTTCACATTTGCATTGACCTTCATTTGAATGCATGTCCTCATACACTCGGCTAGGTTATGATACTTCTTGGATTGATAGTTAAAATGTGAATCCCCACTATATGCACTTGTAGGGGATTGAGGTATAGTCTCTTTCTCCTCAAGTCCCGAAGTTGATACTTAGGTACACACACCTCAATGCCAAGAAAGTACTTAAGCACACCTAAATCTGAGACTTTGAACTCTCTTCCAAGCTTCTCTTTGATGGTCCTGATCCATGCATCATCATCACATGTCACAAAGAGATGATCTATATATATGCATATATCTTGTCATTCGTCTCCTTCACATACAAGGATGGATCTGCATCACTTGGAGAGAAACCACATCTCTTCAAGAAATCCACTAGCCTCTCATTGCAAGCCCTTGCAGCTTGCTTTATCCCATACAAGGCCTTCTTCAACCTCCAAACATAGGTAGGATGTTGTGGATCTACATACCCTTGAAGTTGTTCCATGAACACCTCTTCTTGTAACCCACCATTCAAGAGAGCAATCTTTATGCCCATCTGGTAGATAGGCCATCTCCTTGTTGCACATAGGACTATGAGAGCTCTAATGGTAGCCTTATTTTCTACAAGGCTAAAAGTCTCCTCATAATCCACCCCTTGTGTGTGTGTGAAGCATTTGGCTACTAGTCTAGCCTTGTATCTTGCCAAAGGCTTCCATCTGCATTCCTCTTAGTCTTGTATACCCACCCGTTTTGGACTATCTTCATGCCTTCCTTCTTGGGTACTAGTTCCCAAGTGTTGTTCTCCTTAAGATCTTTGACTCTACATACATAGCCTTCCTCCACTCTAGTTTGGTCTTTGCCTCCTCATAAGAATCTTGCTCTTGATCTACAATGACATTCATCATGTATGCATAGTGCTTTGCCATGAAAGAACCATATGTATACCTTTGTGGGGGTGCCTTGTTTTTTGTAGACCTCCTCTCTTGAGCTTTGGGATATTGCCTCTTCAGTCTATTGAGCTTTACATTAATATTGATGACCTCCTCAAGCTCTTCCTCTTTTGACTCCTCTTGAGCTTCCCTAGTGTCATAGTCTATCTCTTGCAACCTTCCATACTTTGAAGTAGGGAATGATATTTCATAATCATAATTGTAAGAGTGATCATATGAGTGTACCTTAGATGTAGAAGCCTCTGGTCCATTGACTCTTGAGGTTGAATCTACACATCAAAATCTGCATACTCCTCTTGATCCTCTCCATCCAACTTTGAGCCTTTTTTTTCATTTGAGTAGCCAATGAACACACCCTTCTCACCCTTGGGCTCTAACTTTGTTCTCAATTCACTAGGAACATGAACAAAGCATACACATCCAAATACCTTGAGGTGCTCCATGGTTGGTTTCTTGCCATAATAAACTTCGGGTGGAGTCAAGTTGTGCACACCCCTATTGGAACCCTGTTTATCAAGTAACACACTATATTCATAGCCTTAGCCCAATAAGAGAATGGTAACATACCTTCATTTATGAGACATCTAGCTATCTTGACCAAATGCATATTCTTCTTCTCTACAACACCATTTTGTTGAGGGGTGTACATGCATGTAAAGTGCCTTTTTATGCCATTGTCTTGCAAGTACTTTGTGAATTCCTTGGAGAAATACTCTCCCCCTCCATCTGACCTTAGTTTCTTGATGTGTGCATCACATTCTTTCTCAACAAGGGACCTAAACTTTTGAAAGCATGAAAACACTTTTGATTTTTCCTTGATAACATATAGCCATACTTTCCTTGAGTGGTCATCAATGAAAGTGACAAAGTATCTAGCTCCTCCCAATGAAGCCTCTCTGCTAGGGCCCCATATGGCTGAGTATATAAGCTCCAAGAGCTTAGAGGATTTGTACCTACTCTTTGGAAATGGCTTCCTTGCTTGCTTACCTAGTTCACAAGCATCACAAAACTCATGTAGGTATTGGCCTTCAAGATTTGCTATTCCCTGCACTAAACTTGCTTTGCATATGCTTTTTAGCTTGGGAATATTGATATTTCCTATCCTCTTGTGCCAAAGATCAATCTCTACAATCCTTTTGTTACCAATCATCACATGACATACCTTGTTGTGTGTAGGAGCAACATCTAGTGTGAACAATCTACCTTCTTTCCCTCCCTTGTCAATGATCTTGCCTCCTTGCTTCATTATGCACCCTTTTGCATCAAATATAATCTGCCTACCTGTTTCTACCATCTGTCCTATAGAGATAACGTTCTTGGAAATAGATGGAACATGGAGCACATCTTTAAGAGTCTTGACAGATTTACCTTCACCTAGCATCACATCTCCCACATGTGTAATGGGATGCTCATTGTTATCTCCTATCTCCATAGAACCTTTTGAGCTTGGAACCTGCATATGAACAATAGATTCCTCCATACATAATGACATGTGATTAGAGCATCAAGAGTCTATGTACCACTTTCTGTCCTTGGGATCACTAGTGTAGCCATGTCTCATGGCTAGCAGGGTCTCCTTCTCATCACCCTTCTTGGAGTTTTTAGCATAATTCCCTTGCTCCTTCTTCTTCTTGCCTTTGTCATCCTTGAACCAACAATTTGAAGAAATATGATTCTACTTACCACATATAAAACACCTTGATAAGGTTTGTTCTTCCCTTTTCCATTCTTGTCCTTCCTTGAAGATGATGCCTTGATATCTTGTTATAACTTATGGAATATGTTGAACAACGCATTGTTGGAGTGTTAAATTATTAATGTATTAATGTGTTTTTGATGTTTTTGATATAGTAGCTAAAGGTGCATGAGGAGTGTGAAGGCGTGAAAGGGCGAACATCAATACTCTGAATTATAATTTATTTAGTTTGTAAATGAACCCATGTAGAAGGTTCTATTGTTAGAAACAGTTAGAAAAGTAATGGTTAAAATAAGGGTCGTTGTAGATCGCGGTTTCTATTTTTGAAAGCAATGGCTTTTTGTAAAAGTTACCAACTTTTAGTTTCATGCTTGCTTTTCGAAGCTGCTCTCATGTAACCACTCTTTTCGACGCAATAAAAAATTCCTATAAATACATGCACTCTGTGGACTGTCAAAACAGAGTGCATGGGGCGAGATTGCACCCAATACTGCATTCTATCTCATCTTCTTGAGTATCTATTTCTTTGTGTTTTTCAACATTCATAACCTCTATGTGCGTGTGAGTTAAGATCCTGATAATAGTGGTATCAGAGATCTGCATGCGTCAAGCTTCGATCCATTTATCGACTTAGGGAGAAAGGTACGAGTTAAAGTGGATAACCGGAACCTAGCGGGTCCAACCTGCGATTCAATACGATAAGGACCAAACCACTGAAGTTTGAACTTGCCCTCTGAACGATTAGACTTAGCATTATAGAATAGAACTAATTGTTCTTTGGAAAAAAAAGGAGTGCGAAGAAACTGATCATGTGTCTTGGCTTGTCATAGTTGGACTTCTTGCAGCATTAGAAAACTTTCCCAATGTTGTTCGTCTAAGGACCGCAACACATCCAACTAGAAAGGAAAGGATTCCTCTGGTAAGAGCTTATGATCCAATGCCACCCCGAGGCTAGGTACCACCAACTCCATGGGTGCAATGGCCTCCAGCCCATATGCCAATTTGAAATGTGTATTCCCTGTAGCCCCTTTGTAAGTAGTACGGTATGCCCACAGAACTGAAGGAAGGAATTGATCCCAACGCTCCGGAAATTCTAGAACTAATTTCTTGAGCATGTTAAGTAGGGTTTTATTGGTACTTTCAGCAAGACCATTGGCCCGAGGATAATACGAAGAGCTAAATTTATGAACAATCTGCAGGGTGCGGGTAAGCGCTTGCACTAAGGAATTAACAAAATGTGTGCCCTGATCCGAAAAAATCTCTAAGGGAAGACCAAACCGAGGGAACACATCAATCATCAAACATTTGACCATGACTGATGCAGTGGTGGACCATAAAGCCCAAGCTTCTGCCCATTGAGTAGCATAATCTGTACAAGTAAGTATATATCGATGACTAGTAATCTTAGCCGGAGGTGTAATGGGACCAATGAAATCCAAGCCTCATTTTTGAAAAGGTTCAAGGGGAGCAACAGACTGCAGTGGAAAATGATGATGATGTAAAGGCTGTCCCGATTGTTGGCAAGCATCACACATTTTAATATAAGTAGCAATATCATGTTGAATAGTGGGCCACCATAAGCCATTGTGTAGAATTTTCCGTTAAGTAAGATCGATCGAAAAATGACCATCGGAGGAGTAGAATGGGCCATGTCAATAACCGAAGGAACTTCATGGGGTGGAATACTCCGTAATAGTGCACTAGAAGGATCCATGTAATACAACTCTCCTACAATGACCTAGAACCGTCGACTATATATTGCCAATTTATGACGAGCCAAAGTAGAAGTACTAGTCGAGGGGCTTCCACTGTTGAGAAAAGTCAGAAGAGTGTCATAATACAAAGGTGCCATCAGGAGCTCCTAACCATCATCTTGGACCAAATCAGTCGCATAGATAGCAGGGGTAGTATCATCAATTCTACTGGGAAGTTCACCGGAATCAAGTCGAGATAAAAAATCATCCAGCGCATATGCTTACCGTGGATGATGGACAACCACATAATCAAATTCTTGCAGTAACAACACCCACCTGGCTAATCTGCCCCCTAAATGTTGCTGGCGGACAAGATAAACCAGAGCAACATGATCCACATGAAAGGTAAATTGGCATCCCAGCAAATAGTGGTGGAATTTCTTCACTAAATAAACCAAGCCTAGACATTCGCGCTCAGTGATGGAATAATTTCGTTCAGCAGCAGTTAATCGTCAACTAGCATAATAGACATGAAGAAACCACTTATCCTGTTGTTGCATGAGCACACTACCGATGGCACTGTCCGATGCATCCACAAAGACATGGAACAGAAGCTGCCAGTTTGGTGCTTGCAATATAGGAGCCTGGGTTAAGAGTGTTTTCAGTCGATCAAAGGCAATTTGGCACTCCTCAGTCCACACGAAGTATTGGGGAGTGCTAGTGATCAATCGATTCAGGGGTATGGCTAAATATCTGAGCCACCATAGATGCCACCCATGCCAGCATATTTGGCCAAGGAATCACATAACTTCCTTTGGTGTCATAGGAGCACGTGCATGTAACATGGCTTGCACTTTATGTGGATCCACTTGAATGACTTGCTTTGAAATAATATGTCCAAGCAACTTGGCACAGGAAATCGAAAAGACCGGCTTGCTGGGATTTAAGCACAACTGGAACTCTCGACACTTAGAGAAGCAGCACCGTAAATGATAGAGGTGAGCTGATGTATCACCCGATGATGAAAAATCATCCAGATACACTCGCATAAAGGTGGTTAAGTAGGGTGAAAAATTTTCTTGCATACATTGTTGGATGGTACTAGGAGCATTGCAAAGCCCGAACCACATCACCGTACATGCATATACACCCCAATTTGTAATAAACACAATCTTCAGTATATCCATTTCAGACATGCACACCTGATTATAGCCACTATAACCATCCAAAAAGAAATACATTTCTCATCCGGCAACATCATTGAGCATTGTATCCAAAAAGGGAAGTGGGAAGGGATCCGGCACAGTTGTTGCATTTAGTTTCTGGTAATCCACACAGATACGTAACTGCTTATTTTTCTTTGGGACGATAACAATAGGTAAAATCCATTCTGCATGCTCAATGGGAACGATGAAACCTACTTTCAACAAGCGATCCAATTCAGCTTTCACTTGAGTAGCATAATTTGGGTTCATGCGATAACTGGGTTGCTTGATTAGGAGTGCATCCGACTTGAGCATCACACAGTGTTGATAGATGTGAGGGTCCAACCCTTTCATATCTCGATAGTCCCACATAAATACATCTTGGAACTCGGCCAACAACTGTAGTAGATCATTTTGAAAAGTTTTCAGTAACCCCATCTTAATCTTGACTGGTCGTGGTGTATCCTCATTTTGCAGATCGCAGGTGATAAGTTGATCTTCTGGTACATAAAACTGCCGTGGCATGGGTATATCCTCAGGTGACTGGAATAAATGGTGGAAACTCTGGGCATTCAAAGCTTGATCCATAGCTAGGTTCCCTTCTTCTATAACCGGAACTACCGAACAGACGACTAGATTCCAATTATCTGCAACCGGTTGTAAGTCACTGTTCCCAAGGCGAGCAAATCTTGGTTAGCATTGAGAAAAGCTTCTTCTTCATCATCTGAAAGTCCATCCAACATATGGACAGGTTCCGCTATGTAGGGTCAAGCATGGAGGTCGCATGGATTTATCTTATCCAACGGAACTACATACTTCCGGTGGTTATTTTTGAAAATAAGTTCGTGTGCTGACTAGTCCTGCAATACTTTGGCTTGTTTCAGCCAGGGCCTCCTGAATAGCAAGTTGTAGTCTAGAGTTGAGTCAGGTAATTCTAGAACAACAAAAGTCATTTCAAACACTGCTCCCTAAAGAGTAATGGGTATATCACATACCAAACCCACTAGCTAGACCCTGGACTGATCTGCCATCCTCACAAAAAATTGAACAGGTTCAATCTGAGTCCATCCTAATCGTTTACAAAGGGCTGTTGTCACAATATTGACACCAGAGCCTCCATCAATTAACACTTGAGTGATTTTGTGGTTTTTATACCATACTGTAATTAAGGGAAAAACATGGTCCACCGTAGAATCAATTTCTGGACTAATAGTGGCCGTAGTAGGTGTACAGGAAGATTCTAGACAAACGTGTTGCTGAAATTGTTATCGTACACCCAAAACCAAGGCTAACAGTTGCCCCAATGGTATTGTAATGGAGGCTTGCGATAGAATATTCCACACATAGTCAAAATTCGATGTAGTCCTTACCACATTGAGTGGACTCTCCGGTGGCACTGTCACCGGACTTGGTTCTTCCGGTGGTGGATTAGGTGCTATCTACTGGACCATCGGTACTGGATTAGGAAAAACTGTTGGTTCTTGACTGGCCCATGTATTAGCTTTGGTAAAAACTCTCTATTGTTCTTGAATGCAAGGCTCAAAAATCTCAGCAAAAGGTTGTAATTTCTTGCCCGACCGTGTTTGGACTACTGCCCCTTGAGTATCTACTATTGAAATATATACCATGTTTGCCATTGGGTGCTGTCTCTCCTTTCTTCGTTTATCATACTCGGCCACCTCTTTACAATATCTTCGGATATGTCCAATCTCACCGCAAAAATGGCATCTGGGTGGCAAAAGGGATGTTCCTTCACCCGATTGACTGGAGTTCCATTGGGTCTGGCCGAAGTTGTTTGCTCGTGTTCCCCGGTGGGTTTTATAATTTTGATAGGGAGTATTCATCAACTGTGGTGGTACATAGTGGGCAGCCTGTTGTCCCTGCTCCTGTATTATAACATTTATGGTTGGCTTGGCCTGTACTTTGGCA
This sequence comes from Ceratopteris richardii, assembly GCA_020310875.1. NCBI lineage: Eukaryota > Viridiplantae > Streptophyta > Polypodiopsida > Polypodiales > Pteridaceae > Ceratopteris > Ceratopteris richardii. The sequence goes on from CM035444.1 coordinate 114,251,465, forward strand.
TTATATGGGCACATTTTGGTGGAGTGACTCGCCATATTACAAATAGCACAATACATTTGGTTTAGTGCACATGCAGAAGCAGTGTGTCCCGGGTTCTTAGATTTTGTGCAATACACTTGTTTCAATGGATCCTCACTCGTACCCTTGGTCGCCTTCATCCAGTCCAAATCTTTAGCGAATCCACCCACCTTATGTTCCAACTGTAATGCCATGGCTATGACCGCATCTAGAGTCATACCACCCACACTTCGTATGATCATTACTTGTTTAAGTTGAGGGTTTAATCCATTGATAAACCATTGGCTGATCACATCATCCGGTAGGTTAGCATGCACCAGTGGTAGTTGCCATAGATGAGTATGAAATAAAGTTGCATACTCTTGCACATTCTGGTGTGTTTTTTGTCTATTGGTTTGCAGATAGTCAAAGATCTCAACCACATTTTTCTTCAGCCGGAATCGTTGTAAGAAGGCATCCTTAACATCATCGTACTGACCAAAATGGTTGATGTCATATTCAATTAACCACCGAGCAGCCTCATTAACCAGCATAGATTGGAACACTATAGCTTTATATGCCGGATGTGTTGGATAGTTGAGTACAACATAATTAATTTCAAAATTTCTCACATGTGCATCCAGATCATCATGGGGAAATCCTCCAAATTTTGTATATGTAACTCTAGCAGGTACCAGCTGTGGTGGTATGGCCTGTTGCTACTTTTGGTGTTGGTGTTGGTATTGGTGCTGCTGTTGGTGCTGTTGCTGTTATGAGCCACTCATGGTGTTTAAACCAAGATGAAATTTTACTGCCAAATGATTTGAACCAGTTAAACCTAATTGCTGTTGTGTTGTCCTGTTGTCTTGCACATTCTCTGATAACCGGATATTATTAAGTCGTTCCCACATGCCTACACCTAACTGCCCTTCATCGAAATGGACTTCTGAAGTGAGATTTTCACCAAAACTTTCATCCAACAATACACCAGCTCCCTCAAAATCAGAACCGAGAGTAGAACCTTCACCACAATTCGGCAAATCGACCCCGGAATTATCCGAGGTTCCACCACAATTCCACAAATTGCTATTGGAAATTTCCACACTGTCACCGAAACCAATGCTTACTTCACCAACCTTACTTTTCATACATGGGGTTGGTTGCACTTCTGGTATACCCTATAAACATTGCACAAGGAAATGCTGAGGTGGTACTCCACTAGCCCAGATTTCTCGCTTTCCTTCTAACGATTGTCCATCACCACTACTACCCGGAGGTGTTCCCAATGCACTAGGAATTTTCCAAGGATGCTGATCCCTTCTGTACTTCGGGTACGATTCTCCGGAACATGTTACATGCATATATCATCGGATTATTTCTCAACTCTTAGTCTATGCGCCGACTAGCTACTCCATGCCCCATGGCTAGCACTAGTGTTAAGTTTGTGAGAGTTTAATTCTACACGTGGGTTCTTGGGATGGTCACGGGTCTAATAATTCAGAGGTCCTTTATGTATTTTCCCAAATCACTATTAACTTTTGACAATTAACTTCAATGATTAACTCCGAACAATTACAGTAGATTCAACTACACTCCCTCGCATAGCATTTCTTAACAATCACCGTAATTATGTATGCAAAACCTTTACTCTTCCTTTTTTATTACTGTTATACTTCACACTTCACTTCAAAACAATAAAATATTAACACAGTACCTGATTCACTTCAATACTGAATATTGACTCTTACAGAAAACTCTGCAATTAACATAACTTAGAACAGAATCGACTCCAGCCAATCGCGCAGACCGAACAGTCCGGCGATGCGTTTGTCATCTCTTCCGTGCACTACTCTATTGATTAGGAAAAACGATACAATGTTCGCATGACACCCTTTCAGTTCACGACTTTCCTAATTACAATTATTCTTCTAAATAATATTCCGTCGGCTTGACAGTGATAGCGGTTCCTTATAGTTGACCACTGCCAGCTCTTGTGGAAGTCGTAATGATATAGTTTACCAACGGTCAAGGAATTGATCATAAATCGGGACTTGTTGCATTGGTTTTGGCCTCTTCTTTTCTTTTCACCACACGCAACCCGTGGAGATGGACTACGATAGATTTGTAGTATAGCTCACCAATAACCTCTTTAAATCTGGGTTGCTGTGTTAAGTTGGGCTGTCACACACGCAACCAATGGAAGGTATGAAGGTCTGGATTTATAGCCTTTGATCTAGACCTCCTGAAGATCAAGAGGTTGAAGCACCTTCAAGGGGCTCAAGATCTGTCGGATATCTTCTTGCACTTCTTCATGGATACTTGCTGGCCTTGATCCATCCTTTCTTGTTACGTACTTCCCACTGTTGTGTGCCCCTGTAGGGCTCTGTGCAAAGATGGATGTTGTGTGCCCCTGCGGGGCTTCTTGCAGATATATTCAGATTGATTCTGTTTAGTGGAGCTTCTTTCTTGACTTTCTTCTTCTTTTCTTTTTGCTTGAATCCCCTTCAACACCACCCCCCTTTTGAACTCTGTCATCCCCGACAGGCTTTGAATGTCGATGGGAGTACATCCTATATACCTTTTGCTCTGTTTCATTAAGCAGATTTGCTTCATGTATCATAAGTTGCTTCCATTGTTCAGATTTTACACCATCATGTGGTGCTTGGTTATCGTCTGCAAAGAAGCTTAGTTCATATGCCACAATTCTGGCATTCAAACTAATGGACATCTTCAAGAACATTTCTGAGTCAATCTCAAAAAATCCTATAAAAAACACTTCCTTAAAAGTTTGCATGTATAGACTCGGCAAAAACACAAGTCTAGAGTAATCTGCCATAATTGTAGGATGACTACGCATAATAGATAGATAAAAATTGAGGATATCTATGCCTTGGTTAATGCTCATGAAATTCAAAAATGTATATTATGCATGCTTAAAAACTTTGAGTACCGTGAGTATCATACTGAGGATTTTATTGGTCATCTTTATTGTGAGATTGGGTACTCTCACATAATGGTTTAGCCAAAACTCGATGGATCTTACCATGTATTCCTCCATCGGTTAATAGTTGTGAGGCAGACTTGGAAGTAAAGGATAATTCAACCATTGCTTATTGAGCTTACCAGTGCTTTGTAAATCCAAAAATTCTTGTAAATCACATCGATGTGGTGTCAGGGAAAAAAAGCATTCACCTGAAATAAATATGGTGCAGGTTGCCAATGCACTTGTAATGTTGGATTCTTTTCCAAAAACTTTCTTCTCCATGATGGTCGTGCCGCCTGAAATTCTTCTTGAGTGTAAGTGAATGTGTTTGACTTGAAGTTCAACTGGTCATCTAGACCTTTTTGTGTAATCTGCTTTATATAATGGCATGTCTTCTCTTTCAACAGCCCATAAGGTGTGTTGAATGGCTTTAATATATTTTCCAAGTCTTTGCCTTTAATTTTTGCTTCTTCCATTACTTTGAATACTTCATTTTTGAAATTTTCCATCAATTGGGACACCAATAGTGCCCATTCCTTCTAACCTACTTCTGCAGTATACGACATTGGATGATCATCACTAGGGTCCATTGTCTGCTCTCTTATTGGTGAATGATAGATCGGGGGAGATAGAGGATGTACCTCTACCTCGTCAGTAGGGTTCTTTTGTTGTCGCTCTACTGGTGTCTCGATTGTTGCTTGTTGTTTTATTTGAGCAATTTGAGCTACATCCACATTTAACCATGTTTTGGGGACACTAGGTTCTTTAGTTGTGGTAACGTCCTTTCCTTGTGCCACATGTAGTGTTGTTTGGTGGGGCTGCCGAATATGGAGATGTATCGTTGTCTCTGCCTCTTTACTTACTCCCTTCTCTTGTGGCGTATCATCGGGAATTTCAATCACAGTTTTTGCCAGAGTTTGTTGTGATAGCACCTCTTTTTCTAGCTTTCTTTGCTATTCGTCTTTGATGGGTGGTACCACATTTGTTTTTGGTGGAGATGTTTCTTTTACATTGATCTTGGACTAGGTATTCAATTGGATGATGTGTCTTTCTTCAGATGGTGCTTCCTGATTCTGTACTTATGAATTTTGATTTTCAGGGGTGGTTTGGACTTGATGAATCTTTGTCCAATCTTCGTCATTCATCTATGTTCTTATATCTGTGTCTAATTTATCTTGTTCATGAATAGATTCATCATTGGAACTTGAATCATCAATCCCCAATTCCTTGTATCTGGCGGCTTTTGAGGGGCTGTGACCTTTTTGAATCTTTTTCTACAAGTGTCTGGACTGTCTGTATTGGTGTCCTTGTACAAAAAGATTTACCTAGCCTCGCATGTAAGTATGTGTTTCTTCTAAAGCAGCTGATAGATCCCTTTGTGTTATTGGAGGTTGAGTTAACGAGATCCGTGGTAGTAGATGTGTTTGTTTAGATTGGGGGGTCTCCTGTGCTTCTTCTTCCCTAGCCTGCTTGGCTCCATGCATCATAGTTCTCGAACCTGTTCCAGCTTCTTCTCGTGATATGGATGCTTTCTTCTTCTTTGGAATTGTTGCAAACTTCATGTATCTTGCCATTTCAATAGTGATTGGCATTAATCATAAGCATTCCTTCATTTCTAGTGCTTCGTGGATCAATAGTGTCAAGGCAGAGCTCCCATTCAAAAACTTCTTATGGTCCCATTTCTTCTTAGCTTCGAATAAACACTCCTGTATGTATGGTGTAAAGTTGACTTTGTTCGCAATTTGCCTCATAGCATGAGATAACAATTGAACTACAATCTTTTGAGGCGCTGTATATCTATTCATGCTTGGGAAACAGAAATGTTGATGCACCACCCGAACTGATCTTCAATATCCGTCTTGTTGATTTCCATAAAGGTCTTCTTTTTAGCATCGTGACATTCATTTTTGAGATTAGTTAGACCATCTTGATTCCATCCAAAAGCTTTGTTGATGAGCTCATGCGTAAATCAATTGTGTTTCCATTCTCTAGTTTTGTTAAGAACTATAGCTTCTGGTACTGGGCATATCCACTGCTGCCTACAACATGTTCATCACCTGGGTATATCATTGAAAATCTGGTAGATAAATTGGAAGTCATAAAAATGCATCAATTCTTGCCCTTGTCCATACTTCCGTGATGCTTGGTAGTCCTCATAGTGTAGTCTGAAAATCTTGTGACATCAATGGAAACTGATGGTCTCTGTCCATAATCTTGATGGTGGCCAAAAAGATGAGGTCTGCCATTGGTTGGTCTTCGTGGAACCAATGACCCCTTGATTTCGTAATTAACTCTAAAGGAAGAACGAGGACCTCTTCCTCTTGCATAGCTTCTGAATCAGGTGATGCCATCTGCACTTAAAGCACATCATGATCAGTGTTAAAGTGGTCGCATGACTTATCTTCCACTTATTCACCATAAATCGAGTAGTTCTCCTAGTGACTTATGTCGTCCTTCCTCGTGGGTGTAAGGAAGGTTGTACCTGGGATCTTTTTCATATATATTTTCTTATTTTTGCTGAAAGAAAACAAATTATTTAGTGAACAGGCGAAGCTTTATTTTATTTTTAATTATTTTCCTTAAAGTCTTGTACAACTGCTCTCTTATTCCCTGGGAGGGAAATGTGCATCACTATAAGTAGAAGAAGAATTATGTGCCAAATGCATGGCCTTGTAATGTGGCCCTACCATGCATGTTCGAGGTGTATGGAACTCAAGATGTGTGCAAGAAGAAGTTGCTACTGGTTTTGTAGATGATGATCGAGATTTGGGTATCCAAATCAGCTTTACTTTGTTGTTCTTGACTGCAACTTTGTCTCCTATTCTGCTTTGTGTAGCTATCGTATTGTGATTCTTCTTTGCTTGCCATCCATATCTTTGAGTTGATTTCTTTAAGTACTCTTGTTTCTGCCATCTAGGGTTATTGCGTCTTTCTTGCTCCTTTGACTTCATTTTGGATGGATCCTTCCTTTGTACTGGTGTCGTCAGTTTATTTTTCTTTGTTGGCATAGTTGATTTGGGAATCCATATTTGCGTTATTGAGGATTGAGCAGCAATCAATTTCTTTGGGATCCATAATTGAAAAATCTTCTCTAGGCCTAGTGATCCAGCTAGGCTTGTAGTCTTGACTTGTTGTTGGTTCCTTTGTAGGTGATGGCTTTGTTGTTGAGATATGCTGCTACTTGATCTTTTCGAATCCATGCCTGTCTGGTTCCTTGAATGGAATATATTCGAATGCGGGAAGTTTTGGGATGGTGACTCTGACTAGTCGCTCTTGGGTTCAATTGCTCACTAGGGCTCTCAATGGAAATGATGTTAGTTGAAAGGTCCAATGGATGATGAGGAGGTGTGAGATCAACAATTGTTGTACACACAAGTGAAGTGCTTGGAAGTGAGGGTTCCACAATAGAGGTAAATACACAATCATCTTCATGCATGCTTACTTGCCCTCTTCTAGCCAAGCAAGTTGACTTGACTGGTCTTTCATCTAATAAACTAAACACTTCTCGATGTTCTATTTTGGCTGAGATGTAGCCTGAGGACAATTGAATGGTTACCTCATATTCGTATATCCAATCTTGTCTTCTTCTAATAGATCTTGATCGTTGCACACTAACAGCTTTTGTTGCATCGCGTTATTGCCTAGGTGCAATGATAGGGTTATCTCATCTATGCATTCAGTAACATTGCCTCCTATCCCAATCAGATGAGCCATCTCTAAGATAGAAACGTACTCGTCTTCATGAATGCATATTCGTTTTTCCTATAAGAACATAATCCTTGCTTTGCTCTTCAAGGGCACATTTTCTTGCTAAATTAGCTCCTTCTGGGTACTCTTGAGTTTTCAAGAATTTTACCATAGGCATACTCCACCTTGGTGCTATGGTAGAGTAACACAGAGTAGAGTTCTCCTCTGGCATCCTTTCCTGACAAGTGGGACAAGTAGATACATAGTTATGTGTATGCCTTTGCATGGTTGGCCAGTATATGCCCAATCCCTTCAGTGTTTGCCATGTTCCGTTCACACTTCGATGAGTTTTCCATTTATTTACATGTGCTTTTTGAAGCCACATCTCGTGCTCCTCTTCTTCCACACATCTCATAAGTAGCCCACTTGGATCTTCGTGGTATAAGCTTCCATCTATGATGTGGAGATTTTTGCTCTTCCATAGCTCCTGGCTTGTGTTTTTAGTAATCCTATGTTGAGGTCCGTATGTGAGGATGGGGATCAACTTTTCTACCCATTGTGGACATACGTCGAGATTGAAAAGATAAGTATCCAACAGATCATCTAGTACTCCTCTGGGGGGTTCATAACATTCTCAACAGGTGATATGCTCAGATGTGTGTATTCCCTTTCTTGACTACTACTTCAAAATCAAATTCCATTAACAATAGAAACTATCGCACTAGTCGTCCAGTATTACAAGGTTTATTGACTAGGTACAATAGAGCTTGATGATCGATGAAGAATTTGAAATTGTTTGCCAATAAGTAGTGTTGAACTTTCTTTACAACATACACCGTTCCTAAGCCTTCTCGCTCCGTAGTGGTATAATTATGCTCTACTTGGTTTAATTGTCTACTGGCATAGGCTATAGGGTGATCTAGCTTTCCTGCATCTGCTGGCTGTGCTAAGATGCATCCAATGGAAAATTTGGAAGCATCTACATGAATATGAAATGGCCTATTCCAATCAGGCACTCTGAGGATTGGTGCTGAACTGAAGCGACTCTTCAATTCATTGAAAGCCTTTTCACATTCTTCCACAATGTCCCATAAATTCTTGCACTTCCTTAGTGGTCTTTGGTCTTGGCAAATCCAAAATCACTTTGATTTTGTCTTCATCCATGGAAATTCCATTTTTAGAGACAATGTGTCTTAATATCTTCCCTTGTCAAACCATGAAGACACATTTTTTCGGATTAAGGTAGACTCTATATTGTCGACATTTGGCAAATATTTTTCTTAGTTCTGGGATATGTTCTGATCGTATAGTTGAATAGGTGCATAAATCATCCATGTATACCTCCATACTTTTTCTCAAGAACTCCTTGAACACATGGAACATCAACCTTTGGAAAGTAGCTGGGGCATTACTTAGACCAAAAGGCATAACCCTAAATGCATAAAATCCCCATTCGGTTGCAAAGGCTATCTTATGTTGATCCTCAAGAGTAATTGCTACCTGATTATATCCTGAGAAATCATCAAGGAAGCTGTAGACTTCCTTTCCTGCAACCCGTTCCAACAGATGATCCGTGATAGGTAAGGGTTAACTATCTCGTATGGTGGCAGCCTTCACTTTTTTCAGGTTAATGCATACCCTTAACTTGCCATTCTTTTTTGGCATGACTACCAAGGGTGATACCCATTCCGTGTGTTTGATCTCATAAATGAAGCCTGCATCTAATAGCTTATCTATCTCTTCCTTAATTTTTGCCGAATAAACATCATTGTAAGTGTATGGCCTTTGTTTGGAGGGCTTGGCTTCTGTTATCATAGGGATTCTATAGGCACAAATAGAAGGATCTACACCCTTCAAATCCTTATATTTCCATGCAAAGAGATCTCTATATTCTCTTATGAGCCATATTAACTCTTGTTCTTCCTCAAATGAGACATCCTGTCCTATAAAAGTGCATCTCTCTTCTCCTTCCTCTAGAACTACTATTATTTTCTTGGTCTGCTCTTTGTTGTCGTATGCTATTCCTGGTCGTGCTTCCCGTTTTGGCATCTGAATAGCAATCTTCCTCTCCTCTACCTCATATTTCTTGAAGTGTGTGGGTACTTTGAGTTGGTCTTGAGGTCTGTTTTCTTCCTCTCCGTTTTCTTTGTTTGGTTCATTTTCTTCCCTTTGTGTCATTCCTTGGTTTGACTCATTATTTATGACACTTAACCTTTGATTTTCACTTTCTTCCTCGATTGGTTCCTGTTCCATTTCGATGCTCTCATAATCTTCCTTCCATTCTTTTTTAATAACTTCTCCTTCATCGGCTTCTTGGAGAACAACCATGTATAGGCTTACATCGTATCCTTCCTCATCTATGCATTCATTCATGGTCATTACTTCTTCATTTAGGCATACGTCAAGAGTGGCTAAAATTTCCATCCAACCATGGGGTTCGAATTCTTCATCTAAAAAGATTTGGGGCATGTAAGCCGGATCTTCTACAGATCTAGATACTCCTTGCCTTTGCGGCCATCCTCTCGTCCTTTCTTCTTGCCTTTTAGCTGCCTAGCATATCCATAGATGAGTGTCTTCGTTCATCCATGTTTGGTTACTCGAACCTATACTATGAATCAATAGATTGTCGTCCTCCTTGTGTATCAGATTCCATTGCAGAGGGGGAACATCTTGATATGTGTAAGTATGGATATTTATTCTGTTCGTGGTTCCCTCATGCTGCAAGTATACAACGTCTTTTCCCCAATCTTGCACTACCTTGAGCTGTCTCATGAAAGGTATTCCAGGTATCATTTCATAATTGCTAGCCTTTTCGAATTGGCAGATTGCTAAGGTGTGCTCGAATTCAACTCCGCAAGTGGTAAATGTTACTTTTTCTAATAATCCTAGGGGTCGCTCTGTGTGCCCGTTTTCTTTCATCCTTTCTCTATGGTTCTTCCATCTTTGGGTCCGTTTACTTTTAGCCCTTTTCCCAGACTCTTCAAAATCTGTAATTACTAATCTCTATGAGTATGCATCTAGAGGACTCCTCTACTGCATTTACATCAAAAGATATATTACAAAATTGCCATAATACAAAAATAAAGTGTCCAAATCAGAAAATTTTGGGGCCCTTTTTCTTCTCTGCATCTTTGCTCTTCTTTGCTCTACAACACCTTGCCAGTATCATCTCATAATTGCTAGCCTTTTCGAATTGACATATTACTATCATGTCATATGTCCATCTACCATTTGAATCTTCATCCTAGTGGGTCCTAGGGCTAGTTTTCCCAATTTCTCCCATATTTCTTTGGTAGCAATCCCTACTCCAGCTCTTGAATCTAATATAGCTTTCATGGTATATCCTCTAAAAGTGATAGGGAGGCATGTGTTCCCTTCATCTCCCTCATTGAAATCTCCAACATTATCAACTGGGATTTTAACAGTGGCTACTTCATCTTGCATTTCTCTTTTGTCTAACTTTGTCTCTAATTGGCTAGTGATTTTCTTTATCAATTGGGGGTTCACTTTCAAGAGTTCTTCCATGGTTAGAGTACATGGTATTTTTACTTTTTTAAGGTGTTGTATTATGTCCGAGATTTGGATTTATGGGTTCTACTCCTTTCTCCTCACTGAGGGAACATGATATAATTCCAAGTTATGTTCATACTTCTCCATGTAGTTTGGTAATACATTCACATTGTCTTCATCATCTTTGTTGTAATCAAGTTGAGATGATCTTTCTGGGTTTAATTCAAGAATTGACAATTCTTGCCTATTGCTTCTAACTCCTCAAAAGGTGGATCAATTCCTTCCACTTTCTTCCATCTATCTTCTTGGACTCTTGCCCATAAGTCTCTGGGCCATTTTGCATCTACTTTAGGGATTACATATCCTTCTTCTTTACTTTCATGGCAATTTTCTTCATAGTTCTTGTTTTTCTTTCCTTCCTTAGGATGACTAGGTGCTACACGTTCCTGAAATTCTTTTTTGGGAATCCTTGTGCTGGGTAGTGGCTGAACAGATTTTTCTAAGGTTTTCTGAGCCACTTCAATTAACTTCTTACATATTTCCAGTCTCTCTTTCTCTAAGTCACCTCTTGGGTATTCTCTTTTGTGTTGCTCAATGGTTGGGCCTACCTTTATTCGTGCTTGATATGCTTTAATCCACATGGCTAAATCTTCTGGCATTGGATCCGCTAAAACTGATCCTACCTCTTGTTTTGGATGCTTTTTTGTCTCCTTGTTAGGGTTTCCTTTAGGCTCTTGTTCCTCGTCTTGGATATGATTGTTATTCTCATTCTCCAACTTTTGTTGCAGTCTCTTATCTTTTATCTTTTCTCTATAAGTCTTCCATCTTTGGGTTTTTTTAGACTTAGCACTGTGTATATGGCTCATAGGATTGTCCATAGTTAGCCATGGTGTTTTCATAGGTGGAATAACTCCCTTGAGTAAGGTCATAAGATTGGTCATAAGACTCAGTACTTATCAATGGGGTGGCTAGTACTATTGCTCTTTCAGGATTATCTTCAATTTTAACATTTATTAGGGTTGATTGTATCCTTGATATGCATACGGTCATGGTGCTGGTGCTTGTTACTGGAAAGGATGGTATCTATAGGCTTCTCCTTCTTAATCTCTCGGGGGGTATCCGTAAGGCCTAAATGGTGGATGTGTAGGTCTTGGTTGTCGATTGTAAGGACATTCTCTGTACTATGATTTGTGTACCTTTGCTCTAAGTTACAGTAGTGAGTGGGACCCTCCGCAAGTGGTCTGTTATAGGCATATGGAGGTGGTGGGACTACTCCCTTATTGCACAAATGAGAAGGGTGTTCACCTCCATAGTGAACACATCTCCTGAGCATAGGCACTCTCATGGGGAGGTTAGGATAACTTTTCTACCCTTGAACATTCAACTTCTTAACCACCAAGACAGCTATCTCTTCTACATTGTTCTTGGAATTGGAAGTACTACTAGCACTATCCTCAACCTTACCACTTCCTTGAGGTATTTGTAAGTCTTCTACCAGATTGCCTTATAGATCAATACACTCCATACATTCTTGTAAACTTTGGAATCTCTTCACATATACTAAGGATCTCAATGACCCATTCACCAATCCTTCTAAGAATAGTGAGAACATTTTATTTTGGGTGGGTATCTCTTCTGCAGGACATCTATCCACTTATTGCTTGAATTGTCTCGCTACTAACCTTACTGATTCCATAGGCGACTGCTTGAAATTATGGATTAACGATGAAGAGTTGTTTTTATTCCAGTCTTAGTGAATTCCTCAATCAATTCCCAATATACGTGTTCCATGTTTTGAAAATTATTAGGATCTAAGGGCTGGAACCATGCTAAGGCCATGTCTATGAGGGTTAGGCCAAATGATTCATATTGGATCAAGAAGTCTTCTACTCGTTCTACTCTCACCACTTGCTTGAATTTAGCAATGTGATTGTATGCCTCACCAGAACCATCATAGTGGCTTCTCATGCATTTGGCCACTTGAATGGGTCTTAATCATCTTCCTGGTTCAGGTGGTCTTGGCATTACAGGGAGAACTTGACATCCTACAAGTATACCTACATCTCTTCCTACTGGTGGTCTCTCAGGAACAGGAATCCTAGTTCTTGGTTCTGCATTTGCAGGAGGTGGATAGTTGGGATTAACACCTGGTGTAGCAAACTGGACTTGAGTTCTGACATGAATGCTCTGTTGTTGTGTCTGGCCTGAATGCTGATAGGATGCATTTTGGTGAGTTCCTTGGGGATTTTGAGAAGTAGTGGCTTGATCCCTAGGCGGGAATACAAAAATGTTTTGATATCTTAGCCTAAATATCTCTAATTCAGTCATGGGCCACTATCTTCTATGATTCTTGTCTAAGTAAGTGATGTGAGAGGGATTTTCAAGATCCTGTAACTCATAGATGGTGGTTGGATTCATCACTTCTTCCCACAACGAAGAGTTGGTTTTAAGTAAATGATCAGTTCCATTCACCATGTAGTCATCCATTAAGGAATCGTCTTGGGGAATTAGATCTCCTCTCCACACCCTAATTACAATGGACTTCCCTCTAGGGGTTGACACCTATTCTTCTTGTCCCTCTTCATCAGGGTTTTGGGCATTATCTTCTTCCCTTTTCTCGTTAATGCTCTCTGGATGCCTTGTAACTGCATACGTAATCCCTCTTTTATCCATATAGAATCCTCCCACCCCTAGGCACTATGAGTGCATCCCTGGCTTTCTTCAACCTTGCCACTGATCTACTCAATCCATCTATGTAGATGGGTAGGTCATGTTGATTGGTGTTCACATATTCTAAGGAGGTTCTGTACTCTCGCTCAATGATAGACATTAGGCCTGCTATTGGTACAGAGTTGTACATGTCCTCTGAGGCCATAATGGTTTCTTCTTCAAGCTCACTCGAGGTCTCAGAATAATGTGAATGAATACTAGTCTCCAGTACACTTCCTACATATGATACCACACTCCTTCAGCTTCCTAGGACTCTTTCCGATCTCAAGTTCATTCACTAATGGCTCTATTTAAGTCTTGATAGACCTTGGCTCCACAACTCTCTTTAGACTCTGTAGATGTGCATGTATTTTTTCCTTAATTTGGAGTCTCCTTGATGAGATGTCACTGAAATTTCTGTGACATGACACATGACACATGACACTTACCTTTAGATGACACTCGATACCTAGCTTCCCACGATATCTAGCCTCCATGACACACGATACTCAAGGAAGATCGCGACACTCGACACCTAATGGGTCATGACACATGACACCTGAGTATAAAGACACCTGGATATCACGACACTGATGACACTTGAAGGTCGAGACACTCGCGACACTTGGTCAGCGACACTTTAATGTCGCGACAATTGGTCAGCCACGAATATCGCGACACTTGGTCAATGACGCTTGAATGTCATGACACTTGGTCAGCCATGGATATCGAGACAATTGGTCAGTGACACTTGAATGTCGCGACACTCAACCTTGGGAGGTCACGACACTTGAATGTCGTGACACTCAACCTTAGGAGGTCACGACACTTAAATGTCACGACACAACCTTGGGATGTCACAACACTTAGATTTTCTCACACAAAAATAGATATTTTGAACAACTGAGTTAATGAATGTGATCTTAGTGCCTGTTTCCCTTTCTCTAAGTGCCTGTATCATAGAAAATCTCACTCCAACCCACGATACCTCCCTCACGACATCAATCGTAGGTCCTCTCCCTATTTCTCCTGATTTAAATTGAAATTTTAGATCAATAACTTGGTCAACTTACCTCACCAAGCTACCCTCAAGCTCTCTTCAACCAACACTTGCTCTGTCTAGCTCCAAAAGCCTTGGTATCAGCTCCGTGACACCTACCGTCTGTGCACTCGTGACTCTTGCTAAGAAACAAGTGATTTCACAATGGCTTCCTTTTGGCTTTTAAGCATCTGTAGGGTACAAAACTTGAAAAAAAATGAAAGAAAAAGAACTTGAAAATTGAACCTACCTACCTATCCTAACTCTCTTCCTTCCTACTACCTACTCTAACTTCCCTCTCTAGCTCACTTCCCTAAACTAACAACTCACTAAACACACTCCAAAAGTGAGAAGTAGTAAGTGTGGATGAAAGTGACTTACCAAAGAAGAGAAATTCACAGCTCCTCTACTCACTTCAATGTGAAGAGCTTTCACCATCACACGAATGCCTCGGTTTGATTCGAAACCCCCTGGCAACAACACCAAAAAATGTGTGTACCTAAGTATCAACTTAGGGACTTGAGGAGAAAGAGACTATACCTCAATCCCCTACAAGTGCATATAGTGGGGATTCATGTTTTAATTATCAATCCAAGAAGTATCATAACCTAGCTGAGTGTATGAGGACATGCATTCAAATGACGGTCAATGCAAATGTGAACTAACAAAGGTGCGAACAAATGTAAACTATCACATTCAAAGCTTTCATGGTTGGCTATGGAGTCATGGCATCTATAGTAGCATCCAACAGTAAATCCAGCTTTTCTCTCAGCTCTGAACTTCAAATATAGCAAATAGCAGATTCGTTTTGAAGCTCTCCAGAAGAAGAATCCATCCAATGGTATATTTTCACTCGATTTTGACACTTCTGCTCCGAGTTATGAGCAAAATACTAAGCCATGGGAATGATCTACCTACACATCAGCACTTCCCACACTTTGCACACACCTTACCAACAATAAACAAGCACTACCATGGATAGGCAACACTTCAAAGCACTCTTTTAAAGCATCACACATGTATGAAAGCTCACAAGGAAGAAGGTACAGAGAGGAGGACACAAATTCGAAATTATGTGCTCCTGATTCTCACAATGGCAAAAAGTCCCTACAAAGAGTCACAAAATGACTTATATACATGTGCCCTAAAATGGTCCTTTCACACAAGAGACTAGAACTTTATTGGCTAATGCCTAATTCCCTACTAGTTTACAAGGGTAATGATACAGATATCTATCGATATGCATCAAGAGGCCTCCTCTAGTGCATTTACATCGGAAAATATATTACAAGGTGACTATGTTAAAAAAATAAAGTGTGCAAATTGGAAAAATTTTGGGGCCCTTATTTTTCTTTGCATCTCTCTGCTTCTTCGCTCTACAACAAGGTGATCTATGGGAAAGATGGTATGTATCTTTCAAAAGAAGTATCTTCTAGATATATTTTTTAGGTTTAGCATGACAAATTGTACACCAATAGCTCAACCTATGGATTCAAATGTCAAGTTAAGCAAGGAAGATGGTAAGAAGCTAGAGGACCTTACACTATACAGGAGCATTGTAGGATTATTGATCTATGTTACACTCAGAAGAGCCAACTTGTGCTACATAGTTGGAGTTCTATCTCAGTTCATGCATGCAGCCACAAATACACATCTCAATCATACAAAGAGAGTGTTAAGGTATGTGAAGAGTACAGTTAATCATGGGTTGCTATACAAGTATGATGAAGAACTTCAAGTAAGGGCATGGAGTGATGCAAATTGGGCAGGGCGTTTTGATGATAAAAGCTCAACTTTTGGCTATGTTTTGATGCTAGGTACAAAAGTGATTTCATGGATGAGCAAAAAACAGCTAGTAGATGCATTAAGGCTTAATATAGAGCTTTAGTCCTCACTACATGTGAAGTAATGTGGATTAAGAAGATCTTCAAAGATTTTGGTATACAACTTGGACCAATTCTAGTTTATAGAGATAACATGTCAAGCCTACATCTTTGCTAACAATCCCATGTATCATGCAAGGACCAAGCACATTGAGGTGCATTACCACTATATGTAAGAGAAAAGGTTGCAAGTGGGGACATTAATGTTCATCTTGTAGGTACAAAGGAACAACTTGTAGATATCTTCACCAAAAGCTTGAATGTGACCAAGTTAACAAAGTTTTCAAAGGCTATGAGCTTACTTGATATGGACACTAGCACCTTAAGCTTGAGGCAGAGTGTTAAAAATGTGAACTATGCAAGCTCTAGGTGGACAAAGGGGTCAAAAGACCTTAATGTGAACAAATTTCACCACTCAGATCACTTAGGGCGGTCTCAAGGTTGGACAACATTGGGAAAGGCAGTCCTAAGCTAGTGGAAAAGTCGGGAGAGGCATCCAAAAGCTATAAAAGGAGGTGAGGGGTTATCAAATGCATGGATGTCTTGTAGGTCATTGAAGACCAAGAAACATATACTCAAGGAGGCTCAAGGAGAGAGTCATCCAAGGCTGATGGAGCTAAAATGCAACAGTCCAAGCTAGGAAAAACACAGACGAGGGTATTACATGCACAGAGGAGGAGTAGGGAGGAGCTTTCTAGCCCACACCTCCTCTAGTCTTGTAGGTATAGACATAGTCTGCTTGTAACATATGTAACTCTTTGTATACATACCGAATTCAAGAGATTTAAAGTGCATTCTATAGCTTATATATTTATCATACTTTTCCTAAGAGGGCTTCTTGAAGTCATTTCTATGTGCAAAGAAATTGGTGTATCTAGATAATGCTAATTTTTGCATATCCCACATCTTTGCATAGTCTATTTTGTAGAGAGTTGTTGACTAACCTAAATAGATCCATTTGAGGTGTTCTATAGATTGTTGGAAAGTATATGAACCATAATAAGTGTATCTAGAAGCCTAGGAGATTTCAATCAGTGTAAGGCAGGTGAATAAGAGTTTTGCTATAGGGTAGGAGAAGAGGTGTATGAAGGGACCTAGGTATTGGGTTCATTTCACATCTAGTGTGCAGATTTGAGAATTTAAATTCCATCATAAAGGATAGAATGTCATGCCACATAAGAAAAAGAATCAATTGAGGTTGGGCTAGCAACAAAAGAGTGTGTACATAAAGAAGAAACAAAGATAGATTCAGAACATTCCATCAAACTAGTGGAAACGTAGAAGAAGGAAGTAAAGGCAATAGAAAAAGAGGAAGAAAATCTGAAAAAATAGTAGAGAAAATCTAGAATATTTTTTATGACATTCAACATGATGAAGGAATCCATGACATAGAAATGAGGGAAGTTTCAAGTCTAGAAGAAGAACAAGAAGAAATAGAAAAGGAAAAGGACGAAGAGCATCGTCACAGAGACGATCTGGATGACCAAGAGAAGGAACAATCATCAGAAACACAAGAAGGAGAAGATTAAAGAGAAAGAGAGGAAAAAATAGGGGAAAGAGAAAGAGTTGAAAAAATAGGGGAAGAATGTGGGAATGGATAGGGTCCATAGAGACATCAAAGGGATATGTCAAATCATAATGATTAATATTGAAAAATTGGACTTCCAAACAAAAACACCATTATGCCAAGAATAGCTTCAGCATCTCAATTCATCAAAGCTAACACAGTAATAGAGAAACAAAGAAAGGAGCAGAGTATGTTGATAGAGGAGGTCAAAGAACAACAAAATAAAACTAAGAAATATTTAGAGAAGGCTATAAAGCTAGAAATAGATGTAGTTCAATGAAAGAATAGAATAAGTTTTTTTGGAAGATGTGTGAAAAGCAAAAAGAAACTACAAAGAGGATGGAAGAGGAGGTTAGAAGTTTGGAATCAAAAAATCAAATTGTCCTAAATTCTTATCAGGTGCTGATCAAAGGTAATGAAGAAATTAATAGGATTTTGATGGAGGAAGGACATATAAAGATAGAATCAAGATGTTCACAGAAGTAGAATGCAGAAATAGAAATCATTAAAGCAGGAAATAGAAAAGATGAAGGAAGAGCTAAAAGATGCAAAGGAATTGGAGAAGCAAGCAAACACACATGCTGATATAGCAATGAGAGGTTATAATAACCTCAATGAAAAAATTGAAAATGAGAGAGACACCTGGTAGCATCAAATAATAGAAATGCTTAAAAAAATTGAAAATTAGAAGGCAAAAGCAATTGTTAAGGTAAATATGTGATTATTGAAAATGTGGTTGAGGAAAGACTAGATGAATAGAAAACGTGCCTTCTTCTATGCAAGAACAATATGCACAAGATTAGAGACTAGTTGAGACATTTGATGAAGAGTCAAATGAGTTCATACATTAGCTACTCGTTGATTGTGAAGCTAGGATGAAGTATATCAAGGAAATACACAACCAATATGAAGATAAGACTATAGAATTTGCATTAGAACATGGACTTAGCCCTGATCACCATCATTAGGTTGTAGATGGTTTGGGAATTCCATTCTGCATGGTTATGGAAAGCATCATAAATTATCAAACTACTAGAGTGGGCAAAGAACCAAATGAATTTTTGGAATATGAAGAATAGATAGAAATAATGAAATAGTTAGTTCAGAAAGCAAATCCTTCTTGGAGAGACAAATGGTTACACAAAAATAAGGAATGCAAGAAGATATGGGCAGAGACCCCACTACAATTGAAGATCAATGCAACTTTTTGTCTAGTGTCAAGGAGAAGAGACTGCCCAAAGCTTTGGTAGATGAGTAAGGATGGGCATATCTCAGTAAAAGGGTTGAATTTTCCAAAGCTACTAGGTCCGAAGAAAGAAACATGGCCATCTAGAACCTACATGCTAACTACATGCAAATCTATAGTAGATAATATCAAGGATGTTAATGATCCTACTTGTATATTAACCATCAAAATTTTAAAGCTGATGATCACTTGTATAGAAACCTTCATAGATACTCATATTATAACCTTGAACTACATAGGCTTTAACTCGCCATCAGATCTGATCCTTTTTTATCTAAGTGAGATGCCAGATAGGATTTATCTAATGGTGTATTATAGCAGAATAATATTGATGGGAAGCCATTATGTCCATTTTTGTGAGGATTCTTTCAACTATGGGATTTATGAAAGAGATTCGGAGATCTTCAACAAGCTATCATTAGTAATGAAGGCTAGATTGATAGCATATGAAGCTCCATATACAAAGTACATAAAGAAGGATGTAATAGATAAGCCTACTGTAGTTGTACATAGGAGAAAAGCTCCTTTTGAGATGGTAAATGACTTAGAGATCACAAAAAGAAATTTCATGTTGTTTTCCTGAGCATTTATCATAGATTTTTCTTTCTGATCAGTCATTCTTTGAGTATTTGATTCCATCATAAGTATTTTTCCATATTCTAAGTCTCCATAACCTTGCAAAGCACTATTCAACGTGATTGTGTGGTTCTGTCAAAATTGTGATTGTCTCTTCACTAGGCTGCATGTGTTAAAATTTAAGTTTAATTATGGAACATCACACAGTTTAGGCACAAAAATCAATGAAAAAGCTCTTTCCTAGCTCAATCTACAAGAAATCATAACTTTCGATGAAATAACTTATGAAACTGATCTTGTGATAAAAAGTCTTGGAGTCCATTGATGAAGAAGGGGCTATGGTCTTAGTATACTTTTTGTATTGACAATTTAAAGTGCTTGAGGTTGTTGTTCCTTTATACTATGATGATTGGAGAGGATAAATCCAAAGTATAACAACACACAATAATCAATGAAGACTTAATGCGAAATATTGTATTAGGAGGAACATCCAAGCATGGCCTAGATGCTAGGAGGACTCTCAAGGGAAACAATAAGCAGTTTCTCTATGACCTCAAGTGAAGGATGTAATGGTTTTTGTTGGTATTTCCTATATATCCAATGAGAAAATTCTTCAAAAGTATAAATTCTTCAAAAGGATGAGTACCATGTCGAGGAGCTTCAACTCATAATTATTAATCTGTAGGGATGTATAAGATGATGATGTGAAAATCATGAGTGAGGAAATTGAGTTAAGGTGAAGATGAGAAGCACTTGAGATGCAAACACACACAGCTCTCTATTGTTTTAGAAAAGGATAAGTACCAGGTCAAGAAGCTCGACCTCCTTAATTGTTAATCCATGTAAGAGGTAGGGTGATGTGAAGATTGTCAATGAGTGATGTGCATGAAGGTGAAGGTGAGAAGCACACAAGTGCACACACACACACACATAAGGTAGAGACAAGAGGAGACACAATGGATGGCAAGAATCACACTTGTTTTACTCAAAATAACTCACACTCTTACAATATAATGTTTTCTAGTCCTTCTAACCTCTCAAAATGAGCTCTCTAGGTCTCTTTATAGTTTGTTACTAGTTTTGGCTTGTTTCAAACCTAGTGTCTGGCCTAGTTAAAAAATAGGTTCTACGGATCATTTGGAGGTCCAAATGAAGTCCAAAAATTATGAAATTCTGTATGATCAATCTTTTTAGGCTCATCAAGCTTGAGGTCTCCTCTCCTTGCACAAAATGAAGCAGCTCATGAAAAAATTAGGATTTTCTATATTATATATGTTACATGAGTGATAAAACTGAGTATTGAGAGTTTGGTTACTTATAATGAAACAACCTGTTTTGAAAAAGAATCAATATGGCCCCCCTTGATCTTCATGCATTCGATTTTACATGATTCCTTTGTGCCAATGTTTGTAGCTACTTCTCGTAGCATTGCTAACACCTTGTCCCTCTCACTTCTATCGTCCCCAACAAATCCTTGTTCTAGGGCATGTGTGATGTAATTTTGCAAGAGATCATTGGCGAGGGTTTGTTCTGTGATGTGGAGGCCTCGTGTAAATTTGCTTCCAGCTTCTCCCAGTCAACTCCCTAATTCTCATCATGGGGTGGGAGTCAATAGTGCATTGAGTACATCATCTATTCACATGTGAAAAGTTCTAGCAAATGTTTATGCCTGCTAGTGAATACTTCTGAGTGATACTCCCAGAATCTCGTGGTGAAAATCTCTTCAAATGTTAATTTATAGCATGCAGGTAAATGTCATGAGGAAGGGGATAAGGAAGAGAGCTCACACACACAGACACTCTCACAATCAAAGAGAAGCACACAGTCAGATTGAGGCAAGGAAGAATGATCTTCTTCTTCTTCTTCTATTACATAAAAAGGAATGTACAAGAATGACCTAAAAACAAGAGTACAACTATGGCAATATTTAAAGACCAGTACATAAGGAAAAAACTAATGTCTCGGAATGAGTGAAGTGGTAAGAAACAAATGTTCCATCACTATCAATAGATAAATCTAATAAAGCTCAATGAAGTGTCCTTGGCATATACCAGCATGACCACTATACATGTCAGAGAAATGAAAAGAAATGATACGTGCCATCATGGATCATCACATGTTGAGCTTGGTATCTCAACACTCCACCTCAAGATCAATGCCATGTCCTCTAATCCAAGCATCTTCTGAAAGTTCTTCAGCCTCTGCTCCAAGTGCTTTAGTGAAAATATCAGCAACCTGCTCATCTATTCTTACATAAACAAGCTCAATATCACTTGCTAATTCCTTCTCTCTGATGAAGTGATAATGTACCTCGATATGCTTTGTTCTAGCATGAAAAATAGGGTTCTGTACTAATTGTATGCTGCTAAGATTATCACAATAGATGGTGATAGGTTTTTGCACTTCCACACCTAAATCTGAAAGTAGCATCTCGAGCCATGATGCCTCACATGCTGCCATTGCAACACCTCTATACTCAGCCTTTGTACTCAGCAAAGCAATAGTGGGTTGCTTCTGGTTGCTCCATGTAATAGCTGCACCTCCAAGTGAGAATAGAAAGCCACTAGTAGATCTTCTATCTCGAGTACTACCAGCCCTCAAATCTACACTAGCTTCATAAAACAATGCATAATCCAAAGTAGCACACACATAATGTAGAGTGTGCCTCAGAGCATCCAAATGTGGCTTCTTGGGAACGTGCATAAATTGACTTTTAATTCCAACACTGTAGCTCAGATCAGGCCTCGTAATTGTGAGATATATCAAACTTCCCACAATTTTCCTGTACTTCACCTGATGTAGTATCTAACTTCAATTATGATATAATGACATAGAAATCAGCTTACCATCAGCCATACCATACTTTTGTAGCATACTCAAGGCATATTGCCTTTGTGACATCCATATACCTGTTTCTGTATGTATAAACTCAATGCCCAAGAAAGAGCGCAGCACACCAAGATCTTTCATGTCAAATTCCTGCATAAGAAGTTGCTTTACCTCTTTAATGCTTTCTTCATTATCACCACCTACAATCAAGTCATCAACATAAATAGCCACACTTGTGATGCCGTCATCACCCTTCCTTGCATACAATGAATTATCTACATCACACATAGAAAACCCAATGGTGGTTAAGTAATCAACAATCCTTGCATGCCATGCACGAGGAGCTTGTTTCAACCTATACAAAGCCTTTTGCAACCTGCAAACATATTCTGGATGCTTTGAATCTTCATATCCTTGTGACTGTTCCATGTATGCTTCTTCCTGTAACTCACCATGTAAGAAAGCATTCTTCCATCCATCTGATGCAAAGTCCATCCTTTTGCTGTAGCTAATGCAACAAGTGTTTTGATAGTAGACATTTTAGCTACAAGGCTGAATGTTTCCTCATAATCAATGCCATATGTTTGTGCATATCCTTTGGCTACCAATCGTGCTTTGTACCTGCTTATGCTACCATCAACATTGTGCTTTACCTTGTAAACCTAATTGTAGCCTATGGGTTTCTTTCCTTGTGGCAATGGGATTAGCTTCCATGTATCGTTCCCATAAAGTGCAACCATCTCCTCATTCATAGCTTTTCCCAATCTGAATTTTCAATTGCATCTTCAAAACAAGAAGGTTCATCATCTTGTATTACCTTGATCATGTAGGCACAATGATGAGCCATATAACTGTCATACGTCAATCGTTGCACTAAATTCCACATCCTCCCGGATCTTCTTGGTCCTGGGTCACTTCTTCTTGTATCATCTGCATGTGCCTTTCTTACTCTTGGCGTCTTCATAGAGCGCAATCCAAGTTTATCATCAAGACTCTTTTCTGAACTGCTTGAATCTCCATCAACCTCTTCAAAACCTGCACATGTTTTATGACCAGTAGAAAAATTTTCTTTACCTTTCTTGGATGTATTTGATGAATCTGTTGGACTGAAATTTCCACGTAATCTTCCACTCCATGAATTTGAGTTGGAACTATTGCTTGGTGATGCATCCGATCCACTCAAAGCTTGAGATTTTGCACTTGATTTTTCAACATTTTCTTTGTCATTTGGTTCAAGATTCAGTACTTCTTTGGCATCTACATAGAAGCTTGACATTTCATCAAATACCACATCTCTGCTCACATTCACCTATCGTGTGAAAGGGTTCTAACATTTATATCCCTTTTTCTCAAGGGAGTATCCAATGAAGACACACTTTTTTGCTTTTGCATCAAGCTCCGTCCTCAATTCATCTGGAACATGTACATATGCAATACAACCAAAAATGTTTAGATGTGATAAGTTTGGCTTTTTACATGTAAACTTCTCTTCAGGTGTAACTTGATGTACAACAACAGTTGGAGTACTATTCGTGATGTATATGGCAGTATGAACAACTTTTGCCCAATAACATTGAGGCATATTCTTCTCAGCCATCAAGGGTCTTACTATTTCTGCAATATGATTATTTTTGCATTCAATTATGTCATTCTGTTGTGGTGTGTACCTACATGAAAAGTGATGCCGAATTCCATGATTTTTTAGAAAATTGCTGAACTCATTTGACATATTCACCTCCTCCATCATATCTTAATGTCTGAATATACTTCATTGTCCGCTTTTCCACCATAAGTTTAAAAATCTGGAAGTGACTGAACACCTCACTCTTCTCTTTCATGAAATATACCCACACTTTTCATATATGGTCATCAATAGAAGTAACATAAAACCTTCAACCACCCATAGATGTGGTCTTTGCAGGACCCCAAACATTTGTATGTACTATTCCTAGTATGTTCTCACTAACATGCTTGTCATGTGGAAATGATGCTCTTGATTGTTTTCCAAATTGACATGCTGCACATACCTTTTGCATCTCTGCAACCTTGAAATTTGGTAGTCCATGCACAATCTCCTTTGATTGCATCAATCTCAGCCTTTGCAAGTTTGCATGTCCAATCCGCTTGTGCCAAATCTCTACATCAACAATGTTTTCTGCACCTTTTGCAAACATGGCTGCATTCATTTTAGGAAATTTCATATTTAAGGTGACATCCTACCTACTTTGTTTCCTTTTGTAATCAATCTTCCATCCCATTTGTATTCTTCTACATATAACCCATCAGCATTGAGCCTAACTTGTAATCCCTGGTCAAACATTTGTCCAACAGAAACCAAATTCTTTGTTATATTTGGAACATGTAGCCCATCAGCAAGATGTTTTACCTTCCTATCCTCCATAGACAATGCTATGTTTCTTGTATGCTTGACAGGGTGTGATGTGTTATCACCTGTTTCAACATATCCAGGAACTGGCAATTTTTGCAAAGTACAAAACCATTCCACATGATTGGTCATGTGATTTGAAGCACCTGAATCAACATACCAGACATTATCTTTCGATTTTGAAACACCAGAAGACATCGTATTCATCATGTGATGTTGAACCATAAACAACTTCTCAGAATCATGTGCACTTGTGGATGCATAGTTGTTTTGCTGCCTTCTGTTATTTTGATTCTTCAACCTGCAATCAAATTCAAAGTATCCATGTTTACCACAATTCCAACATCCTTTATTGTCATTACCGGAATCATTTCTTTGGAAATTTTTGCGACCTCTTTGGCTCCCCCTGCCTCAAAATTGTCCTCTTCCTCCTGCATGATTCTATTGTTGACCTTGGTCTTGGTTATTGTTTCTTCTTCCACTTCCGAAACCTCTACCTTTGCCTCTTCCTCTACCAGAGTAGAATACGTGCTCAGACCTAGGCATTCCTTGGGAGTTTGAATCTTCATGAAGATTCTTTTCTTCAATAATCAACATGGATACCAAATCAGCAAAACTCGAAATATTTTCTCTAGACTGTATAAAAGTTCTAAACTACTTATATGCAGCTCCTAAAACACAAAGGCACACTTCGAGCTTATCATCATCATCTACATTCATGGCAATAGATGCAAGTGATTCACATATGCTTTTGATTTTCAAGGTGTAGTCACTTATCGACATGCCCTTCTTCTCCAATGTATGCAGCTTGTTCTTGAGTTGCAATTTACGTGTCTTTGTATTGGTCTCATACAATGTGACCAAACTATTCCAATCCTCTTTCGGAGTCTTGGCATCCTATATGTGCCCAATCATGCTATCCTGTATGCTAATAGATAGCCAATACATTACCTTTCATGCTCCTTGATTCCATTCCTCATATGCTCTTAACTGGTCTGCAGTCTGATTCCTCTCTGGTAATTGCAGAGCATTTTTGTTCTCTCCTTTGATGTACTTCTAGTATCCTTTTCCCATTAGGAAATTCTTCATTTTGAATCTCCAAGCATGGAAGTTGTTCTTGTCCAGCTTATCAATCATAAGCTAAATCATTCCATCTGCATTTGCCATTTTTGTAGCTATTCAGAACATTACAAAACACTACAAGCAGCACTTCTGCTTGAACACTGTCCCACTATGACATGATAGATCGATCTCAAAAAAACATAATTTTCGTGTATCAATAGTACACAAAATTGCTTGAAATTCTTGATCTGGAATATATAAGTGTCGTCAAACATGACACAAGTTATAGTTTTTGAAACTCACGTAGTTTTTCTATGGGCCCACCTTGCAGGCTCAAAACATAGGTCTTCTACCTTCACACCAATTTTCATAGCAATCTGAGGTTGTTTGTGAATTGCGCTTTCTCCACGCCGTCTTGCATACACCATCGGCCTTCTCCACGAGCTCTCTACAGCCACACTGTCTCTGATACCATGTCACAAGGAAGGAGATAAGGAAGAGAGCTCACACATACACTCTCACAATCAAAGAGAAGCACACACTCAGATTGAGGCAACGAAGAATGATCTTCTTCTTCTTCTTCTATTACATAAAAAAGAATGTATAAGAATGACCTAAAAACAAGAGTACAACTACAACAATATATAAAGACCAATACATAAGGAAAAAACTAATGTCTGTGAATGAGTGAGCTGGGAAGAAACAAATGTGCCATCACTCTTGATGATAAATCTAATAAAGCTCAATGAAGTGTCCTTGACATATACCGGCGTGACCACTATATATGTCAGAGAAATGAAAAGAAATGATACGTGTCATCCTGGATCATCACATGTTGAGCTTGATATCTCAACAATAAATAGTTTATTTGGCACTACGAAGCATAATACACCTAGAGCAATGACGTAGTACTGATATCATAAACTAGATCACCGTTACTATGCTCGAAACTCGAGGTGGACACATGTGGGGCCCAAACACGTTAGAAGATTTTAAAAGTTGTTTGCATGGGATTAAAAGTCTTTATGGTGATTTGAGCAGCCATATCGATCATTTGGTGAAGACAAGGGAGCGAGTGTCAGATGGTAGCCATCATATACCCAATCGTAGGAGGACCTTGTGGTGGTGCAAAACATGGGTAATTGAGCTAGTCCTGGCACTGCTTATTCTATACTTTGATTGCAAATGTGGTCTAGGAATGAAGACAAGGTATAGGACCATAGCATGGATTGTAGTTTAAGTGCAAAGGGGCCTTTGTCCAAGTATACATAATTTCTAGATATTCCTACATTAATTCCTTCCATTAGGTGGGTCACAAAATATTTCCATGTTGGGCATTAGGTGGTAGATTAACGGGTTCAAACTCATTGAGGTGAGGTATCACTTCATTAGAGATTGCTTAGCCACTGAGCGCATTATTCTTGAGAA
Source organism: Ceratopteris richardii (assembly GCA_020310875.1). Lineage (NCBI taxonomy): Eukaryota > Viridiplantae > Streptophyta > Polypodiopsida > Polypodiales > Pteridaceae > Ceratopteris > Ceratopteris richardii. The sequence goes on from CM035444.1 coordinate 114,278,367, forward strand.
GGTTCCCACTCGAGATAATGATGCTAATGCTTTGACTAAAGCTCTACCACAGGATAGCTTTCGACATTGTTGTCACTTGATGGGGGTTACTTGATTCTTGATGTTACATAGTCACTTGTATACTGTGTAACATGCCCATCAGGTGGGAGGTATAGTTTGTATACTTACACTTAGGTATTCTTTATCATTCTTTATTTTTCTCCCATAGTTACTTTGGCCATGTTGGCCTTTACTAAGAGATTGTTACCGTTAGTGTCCATGTGAAAGGCCAAATGGCCATTGGACACTTCTTTGTATATGTTCTTTAATAAAACATATAGTAGCCTAGTTAGTCACAGACTGTAAGTTCGACCGCATGTGTAAGACCTAAGAAGTCTATCTTCGTGCTCCCTATGTATTGTGTTTTTCTGTGTATTCTGCAGCTTCTCTGCGGAGTACTGTGTGTGGCCTTAAGAGCTCGGTTTTCTACTCCGAGCATATCGTCGTGGATCTCTTGAGAAGAAGATCACAATGTGGTGCATCGCCATTGAAATACTTCAATTGCTTGTGTATTTCCCTCATATACTTCATCATGGATTCACAATCAATGAGTAGCTAATGTATGAACTCATTTGACTCTTCATCAAATGTCTCAACTACTCTCTAATCTTGTGCATGCATATTTTTCTTACACAGAAGAAGGCACTTTTTCTATTAGTCTACTCTTTCCTTGACCACATTTTCAATAATTACATATTTACCTTAACAATTGCCTTTGCCTTCTAATTTTCAAAATTTTTAAGCATTTCTATTCTCTGATGCTACTAGGTCAATTTTTTCATTGAGGTTATTATAACTTCTCATTGCTATATCAACATGTGTGTTTGCTTGCTTCTCCAATTCCTTTGCATCTTTTCACTCTTCCTTCATCTTTTCTATTTTCTGCTTTAATGATTTGTATTTCTACATTCTACTTCTCGGAACTTCTTGATTCTATCTTTATATTTCCTTCCTCCATCAAAATCCTATTAATTTCTTTATTAGCTTTGATCATCACCTGATAAGAAGTTTGGAAAATTTGATTTTTTTATTACAATCTTCTAACATCCTCTTCCATCCTCTTTATAGTTTTTGTTTGCTTTTCACACCTCTTCCAAAAAAAAAAAAAAATCTATTCTTTCATTCAACTACATCTATTTCTAGCTTTATAGCCTTCTCTAAATATTTCTTAGTTTTATTTTGTTGTTCTTTGACGTCCTCTATCAACCTACTATGCTCCTTTCTTTGTTCCTTTATTATTGTGTTAGCTTTGATGAATTGAAATGTTGCAGCTATTCTTGACATAATGATGTTTCTGCTTGCAAGCCCAATTTTTCAATATTAATCATTATGATTTGAAATATCCCTTTGATGTCTCTACGGACCCTGACCATTCCCACATTTTGCCCCTATTTTTTCAACTCTTTATGTTTTTCCTCTCTTTCTCTTTCATCTTCTCCTTCTTGTGCTTCTTATGATTGTTCCTTCTCTTGGTCATCCAGATCATCTCCATGTTGATGCTCTTCTTCCTTTTCCTTTTCTACTTCTTCTTTTTCTTCTTCTAGACTTGAAACTTCCTTCATTTCTATGTCATGGATTCCTTCATCAATTTGAATGTCATCAGAAATATTCTGGATTTTGTCTACTATTTTTTCATTTTTTCTTCCTCTTTTTCTATTGCCTTTACTTCCTTCTTCTATGTTTCCACTAGTTTGATGGAATGTTTCGAATCTATCTTTGTTTCTTCCTGATGTACACCCTCTTTTGTTGCTAAAGAAACCTCTATTGATTCTTTTTCTTATGTGGCTTGACATTCTATCGCTTATGATGGAATTCAATCCCTCAAATTTGCACACTCGAAGTGAAATGAACCGAATACCTAGGTCCCTTCATACACCTTTTCTACTACCCTATAGCAAAACTCTTATTCACCTACCTTACACTCATCAAAATCTCCTAAGCTTCTAGATACACTTATTATGGTTCATTGACTTTCCAACAGCCTATAGAACACCTCAAATGGATCTATTTAGGTTAGTGAACAACTCTCTACAAAATAGACTATGCAGAGATGTGGGATATGCATAAATTAGGGTTACAGAGTGTTGACCTAAGCTTCAACTTAGGGACTTGCGGAGAAAGAGACTGTACCTCAATCCCCTCACAAGTGCATATAGTGGGGATACACGCTTTTAATTTATCAATCCGAAGAGTATACTAACCTAACCGAGTGTATGAAGACATGCAATCGGGTAATGGTCAATGCAAATGAATTACTCAAGAGTGAAAATGAGGAAAACACTTATCCTAACAAGCTTCAACTGTTGGTCAAGGCGAAACGATACTTGGTGCAGTAGCCGTCAGTATTTTGGACTTTTCTCCTAGCTCCGAGCTCCAAACATAGCGAATAGCATATGCGTTTCGAAGCTCTCGAGAAGACGCATCCAATGGCAGTGGTTTCACTCAATTCCGACGCTCCTACTTCAAGTTATGACAGAAATACTGAGTCGCGGGAATACTTTCCTACACTTCAGCACTTCCTACACCTCGCACACACCTCTCCTACAGCAAAGAAACACTCTCAAGGATAGATCACACTCACACGCACTCTTCCCAAGCGATACACATGCATACAAGCTCACGAAGAAGAAGATGAAGAGGGAAGAAGACACAAATTCGAATTTCTGTGCTCTCTATTCTCACAATGGCAAAAAGTCTTTTACAAAGAGTCACATTTGACTTATATACTGGTGCCCTAAAAATGGTCCTTTCACACAAGTGACCGGCACTTTATTCACTAAGAGCTAATTTTCTACTATTTTACATGGGTAAGCTTCTATTCTTCTGTGGGAATGCATCTAGAGGACTCCTCTAGTGCCTTTACAAAGGGAAATATATTACAAAAATGAATATGTTACAAAAATAGGTGGTCCAAATCGGAAAAATTTTGGGGCCCGTCTTTTTTCTCTGCTTTGTGCGCTCTTTGGCTCTGCAACACTCTCCCCCTCTTCGCCTCTGTCGTCCCTTGACAGACTTTGCTTCGCGCCCGCGCCCAGTGGTCAGTGTTGTCTGAATCTTGATCTTGCATTACGTTTTAGAGGCGCTCTGGTTTGTCCTGGTTGCACACATTGGACCTGGTTGATTTGGTTTGCCACGCACGCCATTAGTGCACATATGCGGATGTAGCTCGTAAGCCTTGATCTGAAACCTCTGCCACTCAAGAGGTTGAAGCATCCACATAAGTGATACATGTTGGCCCTGATTCCTTCTTCCGGCTGCGTGCTTTTCCTTGGTGTGTGCGCCCCTGCGGGGCTTCCTGCAGAGATGCATCTTCAGATTTGTCTTTTAGTGAAGCTGTTTCTTTCGTTGCTTTCTTTTTTTCTTCTTCTTACTCGTCTCGCCCTCGACACTGCCCCCCTCCTGAACTCTGTCGTCCCCGACAGGCTTTGATAAGCGCCGGGCGTACGTTCTGTATACTTGTTGCTCTGTATCATTTAGCAGATTGGCTTCACGTATCATGATCTGTTTCCATTGTTCAGCTTTTACTCCATCATTGGGCGGTTGTCGGTGATCTGTGAAGAAGCTTAATTCGTAGGCCACAAGTCTGGCATTCAGATTGGATGACATCTTCAAAAATATCTCTGAATCTATTTCAAAAAAGCCTCGGTGCCTTGATTAATGCCGATGAAGTTCAAAAATGTATATGCCGCATGTTTGAAGACCTTCAAAACTGTAAGTAGCATACTCAGTATTTTATTTGTCATCTTGATCGCTAAGTCTGGTACTGTCGCATAGTTTTGGAGCCAAAACTCTATTGTTTTGATCATATAATCCTCGGTTGGCAAATAGTTATGTGGCGGGCTAGGTAACATCGGATAGTTTAGCCACTGTTTATTAATATTGCCGCTGCGTTGTGAAGCCAAAAATTCTGTTGCATCCCTTCTTCGTGGTATTGGACAAAATGAAGGGTTTACCTGTAATAAGTAAGGTGCGGCTTGCCAGTGCACCCGTAGTGTGGGATGTTTCTCCAAAAATTTTCTCCTCCACACCGGCTGTGCAGCTTCGAACTCTGCTTGAGTATACCTGAATGTGTCATTCTTGAAATTGAGCTGCTCATCTGGACTTTTGTGTGTAATTTTCTTTATATATTGCCTTGTTTTCTCTTTCAACAGTCCATATGGAATGTTGAAAGGCTTGATGATCTTTTCCAAGTCTTTACCTTTGATTTTGGCTTCCTTCATGACCTTGATGACTTCATTTTCAAAATTTTCCGTCAATCGGGACACCACTAGTGCCCGTTCCTTCTGACTTATTTCTGCAGTGTATGGCATTGGATGATCATCATGCATATCCGCCATCTGCTCATGTATTGGAGAATGATAGATCGGTTGAGATAGAGGGCTTACCTCTACCTCGTCAGTAGGATGTTCTTTTTCTGGCACTACTGATGTCCCGATCGGTTCTTTGCCTTTCTGCTGATTTTTTAGCTCTTCAATGCAGTCATCTTTTTCCTTTATCTTTTGTAGGGCCTCCCCGAGTTTTTCTTTGGTGGCTAGGAGCTCCTTACCTATGTCAGCTACGTGATCCATGTTTTCACTATAGCTCTGTACCAGTTTTGCTTGTGCTGAATTCAGCTGCCTTTTGAGCTCACATATTTCCTGATTGTGCTTACGTTCTTCCTCTTCTCTTACTGCGCGCTCTTGTTTTAGCAAAGCTTCATATTGTGCGAGTTGATCTCTTAATTCATTTTCTTTACTTTCGGTTGATTCCTGTTGCTTTATTGGTTGGTCATATAACAATGATTTCATCAACTCTTTATTTCTGTTCCGTAAAGTATCATTCTCGTCCAGATATAACTTCAATTGTGTTTCTAGTAGAGTGCTTCTGGTCTTCATTCTTTCTTTTTCTGCTGCAGTAGCATCATATGCTTTCTGTAGATCCTCGAGCTGGTTTCGCAGTTGGTGATGCTGAGTGCTTAATGATTCATATTGCGTTTGTGTTTCTAACAGCTCAGTGTTTTTGGTGGCTATCTCTTTTTGTATCTGAATCAGTTGTGCAGACAACTGTTCACTCATAACTTGAAACTGATTCTTTTCTTTCATAGCTTTGTCATAGTCTGCATCTATGTCCATCATTTGTTGTTGCGTATCCATGGCTGTCTGGATCATTTGCTTTACCACAGGCTTCAGTTGAGTCACATCCACATTGAGCCATGTTTTAGGTATTGTTGGTTCTTCGCCAGTAGTTACGTCTTTGCCCTGAGCAATGTGTAAGGTGGTATCATGGGGCTGCCTGATCTGAAGCTGGATCCTTGGCTCAGCCACCATGTTTGCATCCTGTCCTTGAGGTGTGTCATCAGGTACTTCGATTATGGTTTGTTTTTCTTGTTGGAGCTCTCCCGTTTCCTTATTCTTTGGGGTTTGTTCTTCCTCTTTAATTGGTGCATTGACATGTGTAACCCCAGTAGTCGTATGTTCCTTGATGCTGATTTTTGTATTGTCATTCAATTGAATGACGTGCTCCTGTTCCTGAGCATCATCCACCTTCTTTTCTTTTTCCTTTTGGTTGTCCGGTGTCACTTCCATTTGATTGACTTCTGGTCCTTCTTCTTCATAAGTTTCCGTCCTGATATCGGTATCTAGCGTGTCTTTCTCAGGACTGGATTCCGTATTCGTACTAGAGTCGTCAATGCCCAATTCTTGATATCTTCCATGTTGTTTTGGAGTCTTTTCGGTACTCTCTTTTTGCTGAACTTGACTTGCTTGTCTATATTGATGTCCTTGGACATTTAGATTCACCTGCCCTTGCATATACTGGTGTGTTTGCTCGAGGGCAGCAGACAAGTCTCTTTTTGAAATCGGCATTTGAGCCGTCGTGATCGTAGGGAAGAGATGCGTTCTCTTAGACTGAGGTGTTGCTTGGGCTTCCTCTTCTCGCAAGCGTTTCGTACCCCTCATGGGTTTCTGTGTGCTGGTGCCAGCCTCTTCAACCACAACTGCTGCTTTCTTCTTTTTAGGGACCGAAGCGGATTTTGCATACCTTGCTAGCCCTTCTGCTGTCGGCATCTCTCGTAAGCAGTGTTTCATGTCCAGAGCTTCATATATCAATAAAGTCAAAGCTGAACCACCGTTCAGGAACTTCTTTTGCCCCCATTTCTTCTGAGCTTCAAATAATCGTTCTTGTACGTAACCTGTGAGATTCACTTTGTTTCCTATCTGTCTCATGGCATGGGAGAGTAACTGGACTACTATCTTCTGAGGTGCAGTGTATCTGTTCATGCCAGGAAAACAAAAGTGTTGATGTACCAAACGTACCGCATCTTCAATATCTACTCTGTTAATCTCCAGGAATGATCTTTTCTTGGGGTCATGGCATTCCTCTTTGACATTGGTAATGCCTTCTTGATTCCATCCAAAGGCCTTATTGATCAATTCATGAGTGAATTGAATTGTCTTCCATGTGCCTACCTTGTCCAAACCCTTTGCTTCTGGAACCGAAATCTTTGTAGCAGCAGGCTGCATGGTATTCATCACTTGCGTACATCTTTGGAAGTCTGGCACGCATATAGGTATTTTCAAAAATGCTTCAATTCCAGCTTGAGTCCATACTTCCTCGATATGTGGTAACCCTTGTATTATGGTCTTGAAATCTTGTGACATGATTGGGAAATAGTGATCCCTGTCCATAATCTTGATGGTTGCCATAAAGAGAAGTTCCGAGATAGGTTGGTCATCTCGAAACCAATGTCCTCTGACCTTGGTTATTGACCCCAATGGAAGAAGTAGTTCCTCTTCCTGTTGTGTAGCTTCTGAGTCCGAAGATGTCATCTGCACTCAATATAGAGGATGAATTAGTATCCATATGTTTTTCATAAATCCTCCTCCATATGTTGATTAATAATCCGCTGTTGCTCCGAGTGCATGGTGCCGTCTCTTTCCCGTGGGTGTGAGAAAGGTAATACCTGAATTTTTTTCATGTATTTTTATATTTTTTTGCTGAAAAGAAAACATAAAAAGTTAGTACATAGCCGAAGCGGTTAGTGAAATTTTTTGGAGTAATATTTTTAAGTATGTACAAGTGCTCTCCTATTTCCAAAGGGAAAATGTGCATGACTATCCGAAAATAGAAGAAGGACGTGCCGAATGCTTGGCCTTGTAATGTGGCCCTATCATGCATACTCTGGATCATGACAACCCCTCATGTGTGCAATTGGAAGTAGTTGCTTGATGTATGCAGCTTGTCTTGTCTTTCGGCACCCATATTTGCTTCACTTGGGTGCGACGTACTGTATTCTCCACCTTCTTGATGAATGCTGTTCGTTTTCGGCTGTATGTCTTCTGATTCTGTTTTGGGAATCTCAAGTCGGTTTGTATTGCATTTGGAGATTCCTTCTTCCTCCAATATGTCCTCTTTCTCGTCTGATGTGCCTGTTGACCCTGTTGAGTATGATAGCCCTTTCGATGTTGCTCCTTGCTTGGGATAGTTGTCCTTTGGATGCATGACTTTGGAACCCATATTATTGGTCGATCAGGTTGTGCAGTTATCAGCTTTTTTAGGATCCATATGCTATTGAGTCGTAGTTGCCTGAAGTGTTCGAAATTTTTTGTCTGCTTCTTATATTGGACATGCTGATGTTGAAGACTTGTTTGTTGCTGAAGATAGGCCTTCTTTTGGTCCTTTCTTATCCAAGCTAGTGTAGAATGTGGAATGGGGTACACTCTCACAGGTGTAGACTTCAATTCTTGCAGAGGAATATTCTCTCTTGTGCCTTGTGGTTCAGTGGGCTTGATCTCATGTTCTTGTGTACTCTCGTGACTCTCTATGCTCAAGGATGGAGTGCACACAGGACTCACAGTATTTTCACATGAAGTACTTGACGATGGGGTTCCTATATTGCTAGTGAACTTACAATCATGACTTTGTTCATTAGGATGAACTTCTGGCTCTATAATAGCAGCTTTGGGTGGTCGTTCGTCTAGCAAACTAAATACTTCACGAGGTCCTATTCTGGCAGATATGTATCCTAAAGCCAATTGAATGGTTACCTCATATTCATAGATCCAGTCTTGTCCTAACACCACATCTTCAAGCAGATCTTGGTCCTGACACACTAAGAGTTTCTGCTCCATAGTGTTGTTGCCCATATGTAGAGGTAAGGTTATCTCTCCTATGCATTGAGTGACTTTTCCTCCTATTCCAATTAGCTGTGCCTTCGATGGGCGTATCTCCTCTTTAAGTCTCTGAGACAAGGAAAATCTAATGCAACTTATTGCTGCTCCTGTGTCTATGAGAGCATCCACTAAGTGGTACTCTTTTCGTCCTGCTCCCAGATTCAAATAAGGTTGTCTTCTTTGTTGTCGTGAGTTTTCCGTGGCTCTAAAATTAGCCATAGGGATAAGTTCTTCTCCTACTCGATATCTCTCGTCTCTTTCTCTCATCCACTCTTTCCGTTTTCTGATACGTTCTAGGGCTTCCTGTCTAGCTTCTTCTCGTATGCGTTCTTCTTCCTTTTTTCTACTCTGAGCTCCTAAGAGTCGTGCTAGCATTTGATCCGTTAGAGGCTCCATGAATCTTTTCACTCGGCATCCACTGATGTAGTTGGGAAGAATATCTCCGTCTAGTGTGGCGAGATTGACTGCACCACTAGTGGAGATTCGATTTATGATCATAGGTCCATATCCACGTTTCTGTAGTTTCTTTGCATGCTGTTTGAGGGTGTATACTAAGACTAAATCGCCTTCTTTCAGTCCCTTGTCTTTTATATGTGCATCATAATAAGCCTTTTGTCTCCGTTTGGCGGCATAAATGCCCGCTACCGCTTGCAATCTAGTCTCGTGCAGCTTTTCAATTTGATCTAATTGCTGAGACAACTCATGACCGTTCCACTCATATTGCTGGGCCACTTTTAGTGTAGGTACTAAGAAGTCAATTGGCAAAATTGCATTCTGCCCATACACTAGGTTGAAAGGCGTAGTTCCAATAGCCGTTTTATATGCCACTCGGAAGGCCCAAATTGCGTGATGCAATTGTTTGTCCCAATCTGACCTTCCGTTATTGACAATCTTTGTCAATACAGTACATAGTACTTTGTTGGAACTTTCAGCCTGTCCGTTGGCTTGAGGATGGTATGGGGCTGATTTTTTATGAATCACTAAGAATTCATTCATTAACGATTCAATGACTTCGTTTAAGAAATGCGTTCCTCGATCACTCACTATCTCGATCGGTAGTCCAAAGCGTGTGAATATGTGCTCAAAGAGAAATTTTGCTGTGGTTTGAGCATCATTCTTTCTAGTGGCTTTTGCTTCTACCCACTTAGTCAAGTAGTCGGTGGCTACTATGATGTACTCTGCATGTGATCCTTTCGCAGGTGGATTGATAGGTCCTATGAAATCAATACCCCATTTGGTAAATGCTCTCGCACAAACCATGGGTCTTAAAGGCATGTCATCTCTTCTAATAGGATATTTTGCTCTCTGACATGTTTCACAGCTTCTCACGTATGTCTCTGCGTCCATATGTAGAGTTGGCCACCACAAGCCTGCAAAGAGAATCATCTTGACCGTTCTGTCTGCTGAGAAATGTCCTCCCGCAGCTCCTGCGTGTGCCATTTCTAATACAGAGAGATATTCATTTTCATGAATGCACAATCTTAGCTGGTTATCTCTCCCGCGTTTAAAAAGTTGTTTTCCTAGGATGACGTAATCTTTGCTCTGTTCTTCAAGAGTACGTTTCCTTGCTAAGGTAGCTCCCTCCGGGTACTCTCGAGTTTTCAAGAACTTTACTAAAGGCATGCTCCACCTTGGTGCTATTGTAGAATAGCATAACGTAGAGTTCTCATCTGGGATTTGTTCTTGACAGATTTGACAGTTTGACACATAATGATGTGCATCTCGTTGCATGGTTGGCCAATATATGCCGAATCTCTTGAGTGTTTGCCATGTTCCATTTGCGTTCAAGTGAGTGTTCCATTGATTTATGTGCGCTTTCTGAAGCCACATGTTTTGTTCATCTTCTTCCACACATCTCATCAGTAATCCGCTTGACTCCTGTTGGTATAAACTTCCAGCAATAATGTGAAGGTTTTTAGTCCTCCAAAGATCTTGCTTTCGGTTTGGCGTGATCCCATCTTTAGGTCCATGTGTAAGTACAGGGATCAATTTTTCTGCCCACTGAGGACATACTTCCAGGTTAAAAAGATAGGTGTCTGGCAAATCATCAGGGACTCCGCTAGGTGGCTCTCCGTGTTTTAACCTAGAAAGATGGTCTGCTCTCACATGTGTGTTTCCTTTTTTGACTATTACCTCAAAGTCAAACTCCATTAGTAACAAGAACCATCGCACCAACCTTCCCGTGCTACAAGGTTTATTGACTAAATACAACAAAGCTTGATGGTCTATGAAGAATTTGAATTTGTTGGCTAAGAGGTAATGTCTAAACTTCTTGACTGCGTAAACCATTCCTAAGCCCTCTCTTTCTGTAGTCGTGTAATTTCTTTCGGCTTGGTTTAATTGTCTACTCGCATAAGCGATTGGATGGTCAAGCTTTCCTTCATCAGCCGGTTGAGCCAGGATACATCCAATTGCATAATTCGAAGCGTCAACATGAATATGAAAAGGCTTATTCCAGTTGGGTGATTTTAGAATTGGGGCTGTACTTAGCCTCTTTTTAAGCTCGTTGAAGGCCTTCTCACACTCGTCTGTCCAAGAGAACTGAGTCAATAGACCGTATAAGGGCTTAGCTATTATGGCATACATGTGAATAAACCTACGGTAATATCCACAATGTCCCATAAAGGCTTGTACTTCCTTTACATTTTTGGGTCTTGGTAAGTCCAATATGACTTTAATCTTGTCCTCATCCGTAGATATCCCATTTCTTGAGACTATGTGCCCTAGTATTTTTCCTTGTCTTACCATGAAGACACATTTTTCTGGGTTTAAGCAGACTCTATACTGCCTACATTTGTTGAATATCTTCCTTAATTCCGGTATGTGATCGGGTCTTTGATTGGAATACGTGCAAAGATCATCTACATACACTTCATGCTTTTTTTCAAAAATTCCTTGAACACGTGACACATTAATCGTTGGAAGGTAGCCGGTGCATTAGTGAGTCCAAAGGGCATCACTCTGAATGCATACACACCCCATTCAGTGGCAAATGCTGTCTTGTGTTGGTCCTCAGTCGCAATAGCCACTTGATTGTATCCGGAGAAACCATCTAGGAAGCTATAGACCTCTTTACCTGCTACTCTCTCCAATAGATGATCCGTAATCGGTAATGGGTAGCTATCACGTATAGTGGCTGCATTCACCTTCTTCAGATTTATGCACACTCTCAATTTTCCATTTTTCTTGGGCACTACCACTAATGGCGATACCCATTCTGTGTGTTCTATCTCGTATATGAATCCAGCATCCAACAACTTATCTATTTCTTCTTTTATCTTGGCTGAATACACCTCATTATAAGTATAAGGTCTCTGTTTGGAAGGTTTGGCTTCGGATGTCATGGGGATTCTATGCGCACATATAGATGGATCTACTCCTTTTAAATCCTTATAAGTCCAAGCAAAGACATCCCGGTATTCTCTTATGAGTTGAATTAACTCTCGCTCTTCTTCCGCTGAGACATCCTGTCCTATGAAAGTACATCGTTCCTCTCCTCCTTCCATGGTTACAACTATTTTTTTGGTTTGCTCTTTATTATCATATGCTATTCCCGGTTGTGCCTCTCTTTTAGGCATTTGAATAGCAATCTTCCTCTCTTCCACTTCATATTTTTTGAAATGAGCTGGTACCTCAAATTGGTCTTGAAGCTTATTATCTTCATCTTCTAACTCCCTTTCAACTTCTAATTCTTCCTTTTGTGTGAGATCCTCATGTTGTTCATTGGCAGTGATATCCATGTTGGTGGTACTCATCCCTAGATCCATAGGTTCTGGTTCCATTTCAATGCTCTCGTAGTCCTCCTTCCAGTCTTTCTCAATTACTTCTCCTTCTTCTGCCTCCTGAAGGACTACCATATACAAACTAATGTCATAACCCTCCTCGTCAATACATTCGTCCATAGTTACCACTTCTTCGTTTACACAAACATCGAGGGTGGCTAAGATTTCCATCCAACCATGAGGTTCGAATTCTTCGTCTTGAAATACTTGTGGCATATAAGCTGGATCTTGTACCGATCTCACTATACCTTGTTTCTGCTGCCAACTTTCTCTTCTCTCTTCTTCCTTTTTTGCAGCTTGGCATATCCATAGATGAGTGTCCTCGTTCATCCAGGATTGGTCACTAGAGCCTGCGCTATGAATCGATTGATCGTCTTCCTCTTTATGGACTTGATTCCATTGCAGAGGTGGTACATCTTGATATGTGTACGTATGTAGGTTGATCCTAGTGGTGACTCCTGCGTGTTGTAGGTACACTGCATCCTTTCCCCAATCTTGTACTACCTTTAGCTGTCTCATGAATGGCCTTTCCAAGATCATTTCATAATTGCTTGGCCTTTCAAAGTGACATATTGCTAAAGTATGTTCGAATTCCACTCCGCATGTAGTGAAGATTACTCGTTCCAACAATCCTAAGGGTCTTTCCGTATGTCCATCTGCCATTTGAATTTTCATGCGTGTTGGTCTCAATGCTGGTTTTCCCCATTTCTCCCAAATTTCTTTGGTAGCAATGCCAACGCCAGCTCCTGAATCTAATATGGCTTTGGTTGTGTAACCCCTATAGGTGATTGGTAGACATCTATTTCCTTCGTCCCCTTCACTAAAGTCTCCTACTTTATCCACTGGAATTCTCACTGTTTTCACTTCGTCATCTACCTCCTTCTTTTCTTCCTTGACTTCCCACTGATTGATCAATTTTTCTTTTAGATGTGGTTTTACCTTTAACAATTCCTCGAATGTTAAGGTACATGGGATTTTCACTTCTCTAAGGCGTTGTATGATCTCCGATGTTTGAACTGATGGATTCGTTTCTCGTCTCTGTATTGATGGAATGCGATACAATTCTGAGTTGTGCTCGTATTCCCCGGTGTAATTAGGTAGTTCCTTTACATCGTCTTCCACTTCTTTGTCACTTGCATCCATTGGAAAAATTTCTTCTGAATTAAGTTCAGGTATTGAATCCTCTATTTCGTTTTCTGCTTTCAACTCTTCAAAAGGCGGTTCCATTCCCTCTGCTTTTCTCCACTTGTCCTCTTGAACTCGCGCCCATAAATCCTTAGTCCAATCTCCTTCTGTTTCAGGGACTATGGATCCTTCCTTTCTCTCAATACCAAGTTCATCATCCAGAGGTCTATTTACATTAGGCTTTTCCTGATTGTTTAGACACTCTTGGAATTTTTCTTCGCAAATTCGGTTGTTTGGTAGAGGTGATGCGGGTTTTTCTAATGTTTGTTGGGCAACTTCTATCAATTTTTTGCAGATTTCCAATCTTTCTTTCTCTAAGTCACCTCTCGGATATTCTCTCTCATGTTGTTCTATGGTAGGTCCTGCTTTTATTCTCGCTTTGTATGCCTGAATCCACATAGCTAAATCTTCAGGCATTGGGTCTGCTAATACCGATCCTACCTCCTCCCTTTCATTCTCCTTTTTATTTTCTTCTTCTACTTGTGCTTCTTCTGTTGATTTTGGTTTTCTCTTTTCATTTTCCTTCTTTTGCAATAACTTTTTTTCTTTTATCCTGTCTCTCCTTTGCTTCCATCTTTGGGATCGTTTACTGGTGATACTTTTTTCTGGTTCTTCTGAGTCTTCTACTCTGTGAGGGATGGGTGTATTTCCCTCTTTGTCACTGTGATTATTTTCTATGGTTTTATCAGGGTTTTCTCTAGCCTTAGCTCTTGTTATGGCTTTTAAAGGTATAGTGTACTCTTTGTCACTCCCTGACGATTCAATTACCTCTATCACGTTAATCTGTACGTTAGATGTGACTTTGTTTGGGTTCTTAGGACAATCTCTAAAAAGATGTTCCTTTCCACAATCGCTACAGTAACCTTCCCAAATTCGTTGTGGTGGTGGTGGGTTTGGCAATGTACATTCTCTAATATAGTGGTCACCTCCACACCTGTAGCATGGTCCTCTAGGTACAGGCGGTCTATTCATTGGTCGAGGTGGCATGGTTGCTCTAGGAGCTGTATACATTAATGGTACATAATCTTGCTCGTAGTTGTATGCATTCTCTGGTGTCTCCATGCCATAAGCATATGGGTCATATTGTTGCCCATATTCCATTGTTGAGTTCTCATAACCGGGGTATGTTCCTTGACTAGGTTCGTAAAATGAGTCATATGGTTCACTACTAGTCAAAGGTGTTGCTGGCACTATGGCCCTTTCTAAGTTTTCCTCTGGCTGCGCTATCTTAACTGGGACAACGTTCTGAGGGTGGGGCGGTTGTTGTCCTAGCACTGGTTGAGGCTGTGTATATCCCTGGTATGTGTATGGTCGTGGTATTGGTGCCTGCGGCTGATATGAGGGATATCTAAAAGCTTCTCCTCCCTGCTGGTTCTGCGGATATCCATATGGTCTCACATAAGGCTGTGTGGGTCTGGTTTGCCTATTGTAAGGGCAATTCTCGGTGCTATGATTTGTGTATCTCTGCTCTATACTGCAATACTGCAGTGGTCCTGGGACAGAGGGTCTCTGAGGAGCATAGGCAGGTGGTGGGACTACTCCCCTAGTACATAAGTGAGAAGGATGATCTCCTCCGCACTGCATACATCTTCTAAGCATAGGCATTCTCATAAGATTGGTGGGATAATTCCTCTGTCCTTGCATATTCAGTTTTTTTGCTAGCAAGTCGGAAATTTCCTCTATGTTGTTTGTAGGGTTTGATGTGCTATTTGATGACTCTTCACTTTTCACACTCCCTTGGGGTATTTTCAAGTCTCCTGCAAGGTTATCCTCTAGGTCTATACATTCCTTCATACACTCTTGCAAAGTTTGAACTCTCTTCACGTACACTAATGACCTCAAGGTTCCGTTCAACAGTCCTTCTAAGAACAATGATACCATTTTATTTTGAGTTGGTCTCTCCTCCACGGGGCATCTATCCACATACTGCTTGAATCTCCTGGTTGCCAATCTGAGTGACTCAGTTGGAGCTTGTTTGAAGCTGTGGATTAATGACGAAGAATTGTTCTTGATTCCAGACTTGGTAAATTCTTCAATCATTTCTTGATACACTTGATCCATGTTCTGAAAGGTATTTGGATCCAATGGCTGAAACCAGGCCAGGGCTGTGTCTGACAAGGTAAGGCCAAAGGACTCATATTGAATCATGAAGTCATCTACCTGCTCGGCTCTGACTACTTGTTTAAATTCTGCTATGTGATTATAGGGTTCACTCGAGCCATCATAATGATTTCTCATGCACTTGGCCACTTGGCTCGGTCTTAATCTCCTTCCTGCTTCAGGTTGCCTCGGCATTACAGGGTAATTTGGTCTTCCTATTGGTATGCCTGGTCCTCGTACTACCTGTGGTCTGACTGGAGTATGAACTCCTTGTCTTGGGTCAATAGCTGGTTGTGGCCGGTAATTAGGATTAGTGGCAGGCATTGCGAATTGTACATGTGGTCTGATGGGGATCTGGGTTTGTTGAGTTTGTTGTGTTTGTCCCGAATGTTGACTTGAATCATTTTGAGAAGTTCCATGTGGGTTCCGTGACGTAGTGGCTTGGTCCCTTGGGGGGAACACTGGGATGTTCTGATATTTCAGCTCAGCTCTCTCTAATTCAGTGACTGGCCAATACCTTCTGTGATCTTTGTCCAAATATGTGATGATGGTGGGGAATTCAGGATCTTGTAACTCATAGATGGTAACTGGATTAGGAGCAGCTTCCCAAATAGAGGAATGGGCTCTGAGCAGGTGCTCCATCCCATTGATCAAATATACATCTATTAGAGTGTCATCTTGGGGAACTAAGTCTCCTCTCCAAAGTTTAGTAATTGTTGATCTCCCTCTCGGAGTAGTTACTTGTTCCTCAGTTCCATGTCCATTTAAACTTGAAGTGTTATTTTCCTCACCATGCTCATTAATGATTTCAGGGTGTTCTGTGACCATGTATTGAATGTCTTGTTTATCCATGTACAGTCCTCCTATGTACTTAACTGCTGGTCTTGGCACTATGTAGGCCTCTGAAGCCTTCCTCAGTCTGGCCACTGATCTGTTTAGACCATCCAAATAGATAGGGATCTCATTGAGGTTAGTGTTCACATACTCTAAGGAAGTTCTGTATTCGCCCTCAATGATGGACATTTGGCCAATCATGGGCACAGTGTTTTGCATATCCTCTGAAGCCATGGGGATTTCTCCTTCTGACTCACTGGAGGTCTCAGAATAGTGTGAACGGTTACTTGGTTCGGCAACACTCCCTACGGAAGAAATTACACTTCTTCGGCTTCCTAGGGTTCTTCCTGATCTCAGGTTCATTCACTTTAGAGCTCTGATCAATTCTGGTCCACCTTTAGTCTCTAGAGTTCTAAGTTAAGGCTCAGAAGTCTAGGGAAAGCTTAGGCTGGAATGTGACTGAAAGAAAATTTCAAGTCACGATACTTGTCTCTCACGATCTCTGAGAAAACGATCGCTGACCGACGATACTTAGGAGAAACGATCGCTGAAAAACGATCTTTCCCTAAACGATCTCTGACTGGAAACGATACACGACCTCTCGGTGAAACGATCTACGACCTTTGATCAAAACGATCGCTGGCAACCGACACTTGGGTCCAAACGATACTTGATCAGAACGATCGCTGGAAAACGATCTTTGACCAAACGATCTCTGGCAGAAAGCGACGCACGACCGACGATCTCTGGTAGAAACGATCGGCGATACTTGGGCTGAAACGACACACGATCTCTCACTAGACGATACACGATACTCGAATATAAACGATCTACGACCTTCACTAGAAGCGATCGACGACACCCGTGACAAACGATACACGACCTTTGACAAGTATCGCGATCTCGGGATAACGATACTTGGCAAACGATACGCGATCGACGACCTCTGGTAGAAACGATCTCTAGCGAAACGATCTACAACCGCTGTCTGAAACGATCTCTAACAAAACGATCTACGACCGCTGTCTGAAACGATCTCTAACGAGACGATCTCTAACAAAACGATCTACGACCTCTGTCTGAAACGATCTACGACCGCTGGGAAATATCGCGATACTCAACCGCAGGAGTAAAACGATACTCGACCGCAGGAGCAAAGCGATACTTGACCCTTTTTCAAATTTTTTGTAATGTTTTTTGAGATTAGATGTTTCCCCCTTTCTCACCTAGCTCTTCTCTCCTACCCTCACCCACTGTATCAATCATCCAAGGACTTTTAACCCCCTGAAGACCCAAACGACACTCAGCGCAGGTCGCTTTTCCCTTTCCTAGGTTGAAATGCTGAAAATTTTTGAGCAAATAGGTGGTTTAGTTTACCTTGGAAGCTCCCATGATCTTTTGGTCCAACTCTTTGCACTGAACTCTCCCCTATTGCTTGCTTTCCTCGAAACGATCGCTGGGCTCACACGACACTCGACACAGCTCTCCACGATACTTGTTCAACAAGTAACTTGAATAATGAAAAATTTTTGGCTTTTATACTTGGGAATTCCTAGCTTACAGAAAAATGAAAATTCTTGAACAAACCTAAGCCTACTCTACTCTCCACTCACTCCTATTCTACTTCTTCTACTCACTTCCCTAATCTAACAACTCACTACACACACTCCAAGAATGAGAAGTAGCAAGTGCGGCTGAAATTGACTTACCAAAGAAGAGAAGATTTCCGCACCTCCAAGCTCTTCAAAGAAAAAAGCTACTTACCATCACGCGAATGCCTCGGTTTGATTCGTCATTCCCCGGCAACGGCGCCAAAAAGTGTGTTGACCTAAGCTTCAACTTAGGGACTTGCGGAGAAAGAGACTGTACCTCAATCCCCTCACAAGTGCATATAGTGGGGATACACGCTTTTAATTTATCAATCTGAAGAGTATACTAACCTAACCGAGTGTATGAAGACATGCAATCGGGTAATGGTCAATGCAAATGAATTACTCAAGAGTGAAAATGAGGAAAACACTTATCCTAACAAGCTTCAACTGTTGGTCAAGGCGAAACGATACTTGGTGCAGTAGCCGTCAGTATTTTGGACTTTTCTCCTAGCTCCGAGCTCCAAACATAGCGAATAGCATATGCGTTTCGAAGCTCTCGAGAAGACGCATCCAATGGCAGTAGTTTCACTCAATTCCGACGCTCCTACTTCAAGTTATGACAGAAATACTGAGTCGCGGGAATACTTTCCTACACTTCAGCACTTCCTACACCTCGCACACACCTCTCCTACAGCAAAGAAACACTCTCAAGGATAGATCACACTCACACGCACTCTTCCCAAGCGATACACATGCATACAAGCTCACGAAGAAGAAGATGAAGAGGGAAGAAGACACAAATTCGAATTTCTGTGCTCTCTATTCTCACAATGGCAAAAAGTCTTTTACAAAGAGTCACATTTGACTTATATACTGGTGCCCTAAAAATGGTCCTTTCACACAAGTGACCGGCACTTTATTCACTAAGAGCTAATTTTCTACTATTTTACATGGGTAAGCTTCTATTCTTCTGTGGGAATGCATCTAGAGGACTCCTCTAGTGCCTTTACAAAGGGAAATATATTACAAAAATGAATATGTTACAAAAATAGGTGGTCCAAATCGGAAAAATTTTGGGGCCCGTCTTTTTTCTCTGCTTTGTGCGCTCTTTGGCTCTGCAACACAGAGATACACCAATTTCTTTGCACATAAAATTAATTTCAAGAAGCCCTCTTAGGAAAAGTACGATACATATATAAGCTATAGAATGCACTTTAAATCTCTTGAATTTGATATGTATACAAAGAGTTACATCTATTACAAGTAGACTATGTCTATACCTACAAGACTAGAGGAGGTGTGGGCTTGAAAGCTCCTCCTTACTCCTCCTCTATGCATGTAACACCCTGCTCTCTGTTTTTCCTAGCTTGGATTGCTGCATTTTAGCTCCATTAGCCTTGGATGACTCTCTTCTTGAGCCTCCTTGAGTATATGTCTCTTGGTCTTCAATGACCTACAAGACATCCATGCATTTGATGACTCTTCACCTCCTTTTATAGCTTTTGGATGCCTCTCCCAACTTTTTCACCACCTTAAGACTACCTTTCCTGATGTTGTCCAACCTTGAGACTACCCTAAGTGATCTAAGTGGTGAATTTTGTCCACATTAAGGTGTTTTGACTCCTTTGTCCACCTAGAGCTTGTTGGGAAAGATGGATGGACACTTCAAGAAATGAGTTGGTACTGCTAATTCCTACTCTGTACTAGCCCTATATTACTTTAGAGTTGGATTGTAGGCCCTTTTAGCTTTCCAATGACACTAAATATGTGCCTACATACTTTGGAGATTATGAATGTAATGATTAAACCAAAATAGATAACTTCACAAGTCACAAGTCATAAAAAAAAACTTGTTATTTTGGTTCACACACCTGCTAGTTCTTAAGCTCAGTGCTCCTAGCACAGTAGAAATTATAAAAATTAATTTTTAGAATATCTAATTAGCTTAAGGAGCTAATGATTCCAAGTGGAATCACTTAAAATGATTGACTATACACAGAGCAATCAATTTAGCAAGTAAAACATTACCCCTGACTTTTTCGGAGATGTGTAGAGAGAGACGAGTGACTGCTTCGAGACGCTTTTCTCCCAATTGGCTGCATCAAATCCCTTCACATTTTCTCAGCTTGTAGCAGACTTAGAGCTGATTCCAATGAGCCATAGAACATTGAAAATAATGGAGTAATGATTGAGATATGAGCAAGACAAGTACACTATTTTGAGTGACAATGGCAGAGATGAATGTAGATGTAATCATAAATGTAAAATATTATGTAACAATGTTGTACATAATCATTGGCATGAATATGATGCCCAATGATGGTGATAGGAGTAGGCTATAGTGTGAGCCTCTCAATTACATCAAATGATCAACTCTAAGCTCAATAATGGGGGCATGCCGACCACGAGATTTCAAGTGATTTTTATAGTGACTCTCTTCACTTTTGAATTTTGAAATTCAAATTCACTTCCGCCTAAAAGTTATTCCTTTAAACAAGGAGACGTTCCCTCAAGGAAACTCGTACCATAAAGTTCTCCTAACTTCACGATTTTAGTGGCATTTACAAAGATTCTTCTAAGTCAAGTGACTTTTAGAAGAGTTAATGGTGAAAACCATAAGCAATGGTTCTTATGGGTCTTCAAGTATTTACACATAATACTTGCAATGCCTAGCCAAGTGTGAAGGCTTGGCACTTGCACCAATAGCTCCCCCTCAAGCCAAACATCTTGTCTTGATCTTCTTTATCAATCATCTTGAATGTCCTGCAATCAAATCATAGCTTTAAACCTGCAAAGTTTAGTACCATCAAGTGCTTTGATCAATAAATCTGCACATTGTGTATTAGTTGATACATATGCAAGTTGAATTTCCTTGATCAATAGCTTCTCTCTCACATAGTGGTAGTGAACCTCTATATGCTTGGACCTAGCATGATAGATAGGATTTGTTGCAAGATGTAAAGAACTTGTATTGTCACCACCAAGTGATGGCTTTTTGTTTTTGTGATCTCTAAGTCATTTACCATCTCAAAAGGAGCTTTTCTCCTCTGTACAACTACAATTGGTTTATCTATTACATCCTTCTTTATGTACTATGTATAGGGAGCTTCATATGCTATCAACCTAGCCTTCATTACTAATGATAGCTTGTTGATGATCTCTGAATCTCTTTCAAAAATCCCATAGTTGAAAGAATCCTTAAAAATTTGGACATAATGACTTCTCTTCAATATTATTCTGCTATAATACATCATTAGATAAATCATATCAGGTGTCTCACTTAGATAAAAAAGTATCAGATATGATTGTGAGTTAAAGCCTATGTAGTTCAAGGTTCTAATATGAGTATCTATGAAGGTTTCTATACAAGTGATTATCAGCTTTAAAATTTTGATGGTTAATATACAAGTAGGATCATTAACATCCTTGAGATTATCTACTACAGATTTGCATGTAGTTAGCATGTAGGTTCTAGATGGCCATGTTTCTTTCTTGGGACCTTGTAGCTTTTGAAAATTCAACCCTTTTACTGAGATATGCGCATCCTTCCTCATGTACCAAAGCTTTGGTTAGTCTCTTCTCCTTGACACTAGACAAAAAGTTGCATTGATCTTCAATTGTAGTGGGGCCTCTGTCCATATCTTCTTGCATTTCTTATTTTTGTGTAACCATTTGTTTCTCCAAGAAGGATTTGCTTTTTGAAATAACTTTTTTGTTATTTCTATTTGTTCTTCATATTCCAAAAATTCATTTAGTTCTTTGCCCATTCTACTATTTTGGTAATTTATGATGCTTTCCATAACCATGTAGAATGGAATTCCCAAACCATCTACAACCTAATGATGGTGATCAGGGCTAACTCCATGTTCTAATGCAAATTTTATAGTATTATCTTCATATTGGTGTCACCGTTAGTGTCCATGTGAAAGGCCAAATGGCCACTGGACACTTCTTTGTATATGTTCTTTAATAAAACATATAGTGGCCTGGTCAGTCACATACTGTAAGTTCGACCGCATTTGTAAGACCTAAGAAGTCTGTCTTCGTGCTCCCTATGTAACTGTGTTTTTCTTTGTATTTTGCAGCTTCTGTGCGGAGTACTGTGTGCGGCCTTAAGAGCTCAATTTTCTACTCCGAGCATATTGTCATGGAGCTCTCAAGAAGAAGAGCACATTGTGGTGCATCGCCATCGAAATACTTCACTAGTATCAGAGCAGTTCGAGGCAAAAGCTTTGTTCCTTTTGTGCAAGCAAAGTGAGCCCCCCCCCAAGGTTTTCTCCAAGGCTTATGACTAAGGTGGCGACCAATGCATAGAACTTGGCATACCTTGTCATAGGAGTCACCGAAGTCAGCGTTGGCTGCACACAAGGGAAGACCTCAATGATCAAGGAATATAGAGGTTCTCAGTACTTCTCGGGAGGTCACCCATCCCAGTACTATTCCTCCCAGAGCTCGCTTAACCGTGGCAATCTCTTGCCACTAAGCTACACTCTTGTGGTGTCTGAAGAAGGGGAAAGACTAAAGTTGACATTACCTTGAACATGTTTTGGTCCCTCAAAGCTTCATTCTTTGCTTTCAAAGCCTATTTTTGAAGCGGTTTTGGTGGGAGCAATTGCTACAAATTTATGCAGGTTTTTGAGCCTAAAACATCAGAGTTGATAGACACTTGCAAGTGTTATTGGCTAGTTTTTGGGCTGTGTATTCACACAAGTAATTAGTCGTTGGAATCAAATAAATCACCACCAAAATAATAGGAACACTTTTAGGTGGAAGAATTTCAAAATTAAAATTCATTTATGAGTATAAATAGGAGTGATTCTTAGTTGCGGGGAATGAAAAATAAAGATGAGCCATTGAGCCTCGCGATTGAGCTTAACTTAGCTCACATATGTATGAGTAAGTCCACCTCATCCCCTTTGTATCATACATTTATAATCATATAAATTTTGAGTCATTAGTGCAAGTTGATCTCTACCTATTGTTGTCTACTGGCATCTCATCATTTGAGTGAATTTGATCATTTCAATCGAGCTCTCTTTGTGTACTTAATCTTTTGACTTAATTTAACTTGGGATAGGTAGCATAATCAGTCTATTTTTTAATATCAATTTTCACTTTATTTGGATCATTACATCTTGAGTTATGATCTCTGCAAGCTACCTATGTTTGTATATTATCATCCTCTGAAAAGTCGAGATTACACCCCTGACTTATTAATATCATTTCTCATCATATAATCACTCTAAATTAGTGAAATAAGTTGTGATAGTTAGCTACGGTTATCAATTAGATGCCTAGAAGCTCTTAGGTGAATTGCCGTCAGAGAATGAGAACCGAGCATTTCTTTGAGAGGTTGAAGCCCAAAAATAGCACGTTTTCAAAAGTTCCTCTATCTTGAAAGTTATTTGTTTTGGCACAACTATTTGGCAATGATGCTCCAAGGTAGATAGTGGTTCTAAATGCATATCTGAAAAGCTAATGGTGTCTACTAAGGTACTCTAAAGTCACATTGGTAGGTGTAGAAGAGGATTATTGCAACACCACCTCATCTTTGGAGTGTATCCAACCATCTACTCATAGTGGTATCAGAGCTTCATCAACTCAACATGGGAGATGGATTTCCTTCATCCATTGAAAAATTAGATCGAGGTAATTACTCAGCATGGTCACTTAAAATGGAAGCATATCTTTGAGTTAGAGATCTCAATGGTTACATTTTTGGAGATGAGATTATGCCAATCCTCAAAAGCAAAGGGCAACCAACTCAAGAAGAACATTAAAGGTTAATAGCATGGTGATCAAAAGATGCTCTACCCAGGTCTTATATTCTCAACTTAGTCTTTGATTTTTTACTTCCACACATTAGGAACTGCAAGACCTCAAAATAGACATGGAATGCCCTTGAAGCATTCTTCTCATCAAGCACTAGAGCTAGGAAGAATCAACTCTGGATGAAATTCACCACACTAAAGAAGATTCCCAAGCAAAGTGTGATTGACTTTGTCACAAAAATGGACTTATCAGATCAACTTGGAAGCATTGGATTTCACCACAACAATGGACTTTTACATGGACATGCAAGTACCTGATTTCAAAACTCTTATGGGAAAATTTTTCACTCATGAAGCTAAACTTGTGAAGAATGGTGACAACTCAAAAGGTAACCAGTCCTGTTCCCTATATATAGATAAGAATACAAGTAAAGGTAACAAAGGCAAAGACAAAAGATTTGATGATGAAGGTAGTACCTCCCAACAAAATTTTGCAAGTAGAGGTAGAGGTACAAGAGGAAGAGGCTGAGGAGGTAGACAAGGCAGGGGGAGATTTCAAAGCTCTTCTCCATGTGCCATATGTGGCCTAACTAATCATACAACTAAGAATTGTTTCACAAACCCCATAAATCAAAGAGGAAGAGGCTTCAATAGAGGAGGCTATGGAAGTACAAGAGGCAAACCAAGTAATTTCAATATTTACACTAATAACAATTTTAACGATACGAATCATCAAGGAGGATATAGAGGAAGGAGAGACTACACCAATTACACTTAAAAGCAAACAAAAGAGGAGTCACTCCTATTGATGAACATGACTATGAAGCAAGGTAAAGAAGATGATGATGTATTTTATATAGACTCTGGTTCTTCAAATCATGTAGCAGGGAATGTGGCTCCACTATCAAACTTGGAAGATCCAAGAAATAGACATGAGGTGCAAATAGGAGATGACACTAAGGACTCAATGGAAAAGATTGGAAATGTGAAGACTCCATGTGGAAATATGAACGTACTCAACAAGATATTGTAAAGTACCCACCATGGCAAAGAATCTCATAAGTGTTAGAAAAATTGTAGAGAAAGGGTTGTAGGTAAGGTTCATAGGCAATGGAGCATTTATTGAAGATCCACAACAACGATTCAAGAGAATTTCAAAAGGAGAAGAGACGGGTAGACTCTTTACATTTGAACTCCAAGACACAAGAAATATAGCTCTGTTTAATTATGGAGCTCAAACCCTATCAAAATTGGAAGTGTGGCATAAAATATTGGCTCACATAGGTGAAAGAAATTTGAAGCAAATGTGCAGGGATCAAAGTGTGCTTGGCCTAGCTAATATATCCAAGCAACATATGATATACAAGTGCAGTGCTTGTCAACTTGGAAAATCACATAGACAACACTTTATGAAGAAGGGATACATCCATGGTGACTTGTTGAATCTAGTCCACACAAATGTTTGGGGACCTAGCAAGAAAGCCATCAATTTTAGGATCTAGGTACTATCTATCTTTTATTGATGATTGTAGCAGATGGAACATCCTATACTTTATGAAGCACAAGGATGAAGTATTCAATTGTTTCAAGAAGTTCCTTGCTCTTGTTGAAAATCAAACAAGGGGAACATTAAAGAGGCTAAGTTCAGATGGAGGGGAGAATATTTATCCCATGATTTTGATGCATATCTCCAAGATAGAGGTATCAAGAGAGAGATCACAACTAGGTAGACTCCATAATAGAATGGAGTAGTAGAGAGGAGGAATACGACCATAGTTGAACCTGCAAGGTCCATGCTTAATGAGAAAAAATTACCCAATTATTTGTGGGCAAAAGATATATCTACAACCACCTATCTCATTAATAGACTGCCATCAAAGGCATTGGATGGGATGACACCATATGAAGCATGGAATGGAAGAAGACCTAGCCTTGATCATTGCAGGATATTTGGATGCATAGCCTATGCACATATTCCATCACAAATCAGAGGTTAATAAAGTAGAGAAATGTGTGTTTATTGGGTATGACCTAAATAAAAAAGGGTACATGTTATATAATCCAAGTATTAAAGGTTTTATTGTTAGCAAATATGTTTTCTTTGATGAGAACAACTCTTGGTTTCAAGATGACTATAGGAAAGTCAAGCTACCTTATGACCTAGAGGAGGATTTCCCTACATTAAAGAAGGTAAATGATCACTTACATGAAGACTCAAGTGATTCTAATGATGATCACAAGACACCAAGGATGAAAGGCTTTGAACAACAAAGGTAAAGAAAAGATGCAAGAGTTGAGAGATGTTGCAGAATCTTCTCAACCAAAAATAAGAAGATCAACTAGGGAGAAAAGCCTAAGCTAGAAAGTATGGATTTGACACCTCTTTGGTCACTAAAAAATCAATCTATATTGCTCAAGATATCAATTCAAAAGAACCATCAACCTTTAAAGAGGCTTAGAAGAAATGAGAGTGGAGAGAAGTAGTGGATGAAGAGATAGAAGCCATTCAAGAAAATCAAACATGGGACTTGGTTCCTAAGAAGCCATCCATGAATATCATTGGATCTAGATGGATCTATAAGGTAAAGAAAAACTCAAATGGATCAATAAATAGGTATAAAGCAAGGCTTGTGGCAAAAGGGTTTGCTCAAACCCAAGGGATAGATCATGGGGAGACTTTCTCTCATGGAAAAGATGCCTATAATCAGATTACTAATGAGTATAGCTGCTTCAATGGATTGGAACATCTATGAGATGGATGTAAAAAATTCATTCTTGAATGGTTGGATCTCAGACGAAGTGTACATGGCACCTCTTGGATTTATAGATGAATCACACCCTTAGTATGTGTGTAAAATCAGGAAAGCTCTATATGGACTCAAGCAAGCTCCTAGAGCTTGGAACCATAGATTAGTTACATTCTTGTAGGACAAAGGATTTCGAATGAGCAAGGCTAATTCATCATTTTTCATTAAGAAAAGTAAGTCAGAAGCAATATACTTGTGTGTGTATGTAGATGATATCATTCTTACAGGTGATGATGTTGATGGAATTAGAAAGATCAAAGCCCAAATGAAGGAAGAATTCAAGATAAGTGATCTTGGATTTCTCATTTACTTCCTTGGCTTGGAAGCTGTCTACACAAATCAAGGAATGTTCCTGAGACAAAGGAAATATATTAAAGATATGCTTGCAAATTTCAAAATGCAAGACACTAAGGTTGCAGGTACTCCTGTGGAGGTCAACCACAAGCTAAGTGCTCATGAGGGAGAACTTATTGAAGACATCACAAGCTACCAAATTCTAGTTGTAATGTTGAACTATGCTAGCCTAACTAGGGTGGATATTTGCTATGGTGTAAGTATGCTTAGCCAATTCATGCACATTCCTAGGAAACCTCACATGGATGTAGCAAAGAGGATATTGAAATACTTGAAAGGAACAATTAATGAAGGTCTATATTACCCTTACACATGTGATTTGAATGTAAAGCTATTCATTGATGCAAATTGGACAAGATTTAAAGACGATAGAAGAAGCACATCAGGATACTTATCATTTGCAAGTACAAAGCTCATATCTTGGTCTTCAAAGAAGCAATTGTTGCAGAGAAAGAAAGCATAAAAAAGAGAGCTCCAAAAATTTTCAAATTACGGGCATAAATTTTCTTCTTCAAGTTTCTATGAAATACCTCATGAAGCCATGTAAATGCACTAGAGGATTCCTCTAGATGCGTATATTCCAAATGATGTAACATAACTGTTGTAACATAGTAGGAATTTAGTATTTTCCGATAAAAATGTCCATCTCTTGTATGAAAGGACCATTTTTAGGGCACATGTATATAAGTCATTTTGTGACTCTTTGTAGATACTTTTTGCCATTGGGAGGAATCAAGTTAAATTTTCGAATTTGCCTCTTCTCGGCTATGTATCTTCTTCTCGAAGAGCTTGTGTGTGTATTTGATGCTTGAAATGCGTGTCTAGCAGTGTTGTCTACTCCATTCCCTCTTGTTTTCAAGGTTGTAATGCATGTCCGAAGCTTGATGAGTCATTGAGCTGAAGTAGGGTTTCCCATAGATCACTATTTTGCTCATAACTTGAAGCATGTTTATGAGATTCCATTGAAAATACTACCATTAGATGTGTATCATTGAGAGCTTCGAAAACAACCTAGTATTCAGCATATTCTGAGTTCAATGATGAGAGAAAAGTTTGAATTTGTGCTTAGTGTTGTTGCAAGTATTGCGATGTGCATTTTCAGAGGATTAATGAGTAGGAGAGGTAGCTAAACTGAGTTCTATGCATTGTGGCATTGTCACTTCACTTACCATCATGTGTGCACATGTCTTCATACACTTGATATGTCTAATTTCATGGATTGATAATTAAGCATGTATTAATCCACTATATGCACGTGGGGTGATTGAGGTACAATCTCAGTTGACACAAGTCCCTAAGGCCTTACAACTTAGGTACACATGCTTTTGGCATGGTTGCCAAGGAACTAGTCCAATCAAGGTGCCTTCGTGATGGTGATAGCTTTGGAGTGAATGACTTGTGGGAGTAGAGGTAGTTTCAGTTAGTGGCAAGTCACCAAATACTTCAACACTTGTTACTTCACACTTTAGGGGTGTGAATAATGAGTTTCTAGGGTTAGGAATAAGGGAGTGAGAAAGAGTAGGGTTTAAGAAAAAGAGAGAGTTTGGATTAGGGTAGGTAGGATACCATAAAATTAATAAAAAAAAAACGAAAAAAAACCAATTCCCTTCAATTCGGGTCCTTGATCACCCAAGGCCTTAAAATTAAAAAACACTTCAGTTTTCTAGTTAATTTTTTTGAAGCAAGTATCGTCTGAGAGTAGTGATTGGTATCACGAGTGGAGTATTATGGAGAGCGATCAGATTTGCTAAATTTTGAGCATGACTTAGAAGAAATATTCTTGAATGTGATAACTTTAACCCAATAATCTTTGAAAATAAAAAAGGCACTCACAAACGTGACACAACACATTACCGGTATCGTGGGATAGCATAGAGGGTTTGAAGTGAGTTTTTGTCATTTATAGTGGCCAAGAAAGAAGAGTGTGTGAGACACATTTCACACATAAAATTTCAAATTTTAGATCACATTTGGCTACAGTATCATGGTCAGTTGAGTTTTGGTATCGCAATACCAAAACTCCTTAGTATCACAATACTTACCAAGTATCATGTATTGTGTAGCGCCTCCTTGAGGTATCACGATACTGGCAAGGTATCATGTATCGCCAAGTTGAACTATCGTGTATCACAAGTTTAGTGGTATCGTATCGTGCACCGCAAGTGATATCGTGTCGTCAAGGGTGGTATCATGTATCATTGGATCCAGAGGTATTGCGTATCATGAGACACTCGATATCATATCATACCATATTAGTATCGTGTATTACGACTCTAGTAGTATCATGTACTATTCGTAGATAGGTATCATATCATGATAAAATTGGCATTATATCACTAGAGACCCAAGTATCATATCATCAGGGACATCATATTTTCCAAGGCAGTATCATGTATCGTGAGTCAATTGGTATTGTATCATGTTGAAGAGGCAATAATCCAAGTGGAAAGATAATGAGAACTTTCCACCACCCTTTGAAGAATTAGACACTCGGGAAAATCAACCTGTAATGAAGTTAGAAGAGGTATATGAGGAAGTATCCATCCTAGAACAAAATCAAGAAGAAGCAAACAACATATCCACAATACCCAATTACATGGGAGAGTACGAGAGAAAATCGGAAGTATTCCATGCTCCCACAATCAAGGGAAAAGAATAAAGATCACAAAATGAGATGTCACACAACTTATTAGAACTCAAGAAAATGAAAATACAATGTTCATTGGCTATAGAGGAATTGTTGCGAGTGAAACCCCAATTGTGGAAGCAATTGGTTGAGCAATTGAAGATAGAAATGAAAGAACCAATGAGAATAAAGGAGTAGAAGCTCCTCCAAGAATCTAGATCCCAATAGATAAAGTTGAAGCATTTAGTGAGGGAGATGAAGGAAACATGTGTCTACCCATCACCTTTAATAGATACATGACTAAAGAAATCTTAGACACAGGGGTGGGTGGGCGTAGGCATAACCACCAAGGAGATTTGGGAAAAATGGGGAAAGCCAGCCCTGGGACCAACATGCATGAAACTTCAACTAGTCTGTGGTCATGTGGAGAGACCACTAGGAATCCTCGAAAAGATTAGGTTGACCACATGCGGAGTAGAATTCGAACATCCTTTAGCCATTTGCCAGTTCGAAAAAGCTAGCAATTACGAGATGATTTTGGGATGACCATTCATGAGACAACTAAGAGTTGTGCAAGACGGGAAGAGATGTGTTCTATCTACAACACCAAGGTACTACAACAAAACACCTTCTCGTATAGGGATGTACCCCATTACAATGGAGCCCAATCCACAAAAAAGAAGATGATCTATACATCCATAGTGCAGGATCTAGTGACCAATCATGGATAAGGGAAGATGTTAAGCTATGGATGTGTAAGGAGGCAAAAAGAGAAGAAAGGAGGACACAATTATGGCCCATAGGACACTATAATTATAGACCCATAAAAGATCCAACTTATATACCTAAAATCTTTTCAGATGAAGCATTTGAACCGCATGGATGGATGGAAATACTAGCCAATTTAGATGTGTATGTTAATGAAGAAGTGCTGACTATGATTGAATGTATAGACGACAAAGGATATGATGTGAAACTTTACATGGTAATCCTCCAAGAAGTGGAAAATGGGGAATTATTGGAAGAAGAATGGAGAGAGGACTATGAGTGGAAAGGGGGTCTTTGAGGATACAAAATTCCTCCTTAGCCTATCATTTTAATGAATCTAATGATTCCACTATGAAGTCCGCACAAATACTCTCAATATATGTACTTTTTCACATCCATCCATAGCTATTGCACCTTTTTTTCCTCTTCTAAAATGGGAATTTCTTAGATGCAGGTGCTAAATGTTTTTCTTAAATAGTGATGGAAGGGGGTTTTGTGGAGCTTCAAATTCCCATCATACTGAGGTACATTTTGGATTTCTTAATCTTATATGGAATTCAATACACTAGACTATGTGTATGCATGCTTTTCCCATCAATTTAAGAAAAATCTTGCTTCATTTCCCTTTCCCAAAATGGTTACTTATCCAAAATAGCTCTTGAAATTTATATGAAAAATCATAAATAGGCTATGTTGGAGTTACTTACAACTTGTACTTTGTTATATTTTGAGGGAATCCTTGACTTAAAATGAGAGTATATATCTCAAACTCTCCATACATGTGATTTCCCTCCAAGAGCTTGGCCGTAAACCCTTCTTTGCCCTTCTCAAGAATAAAGATTCTACAAAAAATTAAAAATACTCAAACCTGGAATTTGAGGTCATAACTCCTTGCTAAATCACGTACAGGAAAGTATCATCTTTGATTGCTCCTTGTTGCCTTGATGATTGTCTCATCCCTCTCACATCCATGTGTGGCGATCTGATGTATAGACATTTGATGAAACAAAGTGGGGATGGAAGCTCAACTTCCTTGGCTCCTTCCTTAACTACTTCTCTAATATTCGTAGTTCGATGTGATTGAAGATGTCAAGGAGCAATCATTATATTAAGAACATCCTTTTCACATAGGTTTGAGATGCTCCTTCCACTCTCGTATCTTTTGTTGATGGATACTCCTACCACTTTTGGGAAAAACACTCACGATGCTTCGAAATATGATGTTCCACCACCAAAGCTGCTCCCAATAATTCGGGTAATTACCCAACAGATCTTGAGGGAGGGAGGGAAGGGGATCATCTCTCCTCCTCCTCTAAGGCTGATGGGAAAAGGTTCATAGATGACTATCTAGTAATGTAAATGAGATTACCTTGCATCATATGGCTAGATCATGTTGGATAGCTCATGGACTTCTCAATCAGAAGACCAGAGTTCCATTCTTGGCACCTACAATAGCGAATGTGTAGCTTGATCCATACGCTCTCATATTAGTGATAGATAACCCTCTTTTTGATGCTGATCACAATAGCTGTCAATGATTGCATCATCCTTTTGCTACTACCTACGGTCAGGTATGATCCTTCATGTCAACCCACACTGAGACTTGCGTTCTTCTATCCTCCCAACCATGCCCAAGCATATAGTACATCTCAGAGAGAGTTATCTTCGACTCACTCTTCTTTCTTCTCTTCTACCTAAGGTGGTATTAAATACCCATAAGTGCCATGTGGCACTCTCCTCATAAGAGGAGGTTCACTCCATGAACTATTGTGACATTGAACCTTTTCATCTTAGTTCCATCTAAAGACTTTGTGAGTATATCTGCACATTGCAAATGAGTTGATACATAGGACAATTGTATGTCCTTCCTAAGCAATTTCTCCCTTACATAATGATAGCACACTTCAATGTGCTTAGTCCTTGCATGATATACATGATTAGCAGCCAAATGAAGTGAACTAGTGTTGTCTCCAAAAATCATTGGCATGTAAGAACGTAACCCCAAATCTATGTAGAGTTGCTTGAGCCACATAGCCTCTTGTGGTGCATTTGCTAAGCCTCTATATTCTGCCTATGTAGATGACAATGCCATAGTTGGTTGCTTCTTTGATGACCATGATATTAGCTTTGAACCTACAAAGGACAAATAACCTGAGGTGCTCTTCCTATCATCCTTGGAGCCAGCCCAATCTGCATCAGAATACATCTTTATGTCCAAATCAGAAGTGAATGGGTAAAACAACCCTTCATTTACGGTACCCTTTAGATATTTTAGGATCCTTTTGGCATCTTCCAAATGAGGTTTCCTTGGTGTGTGCATAAACTTGCTTAATGTACTTACTCCATAAGAAATGTCTACTCTTGTTAGGGTTGCGTAGTTGAGACTCCCAACAAGGTTTTGGTAACCTATAACATCCTCAAGAAGTTCTCCCTCATGAGAACTAACTTTATGATTAAGTTCCATGGGTGTAATTTTGGTGTTTTCCATCTTGAATTAACTCAACATAAAATGCATATACTTCTTCTATGTAATATACACACTAGAATCTACATACACATGTTCTAAGCCAAGAAAGTATGTTAACAAACCAAGATCACTGATTTTAAGCTCTTCCATCATTTGAGCTTTAATATGCTTGATGCCATTAGCATCATTCCTTGTAATGATAATGTCATCCACATAGACACATAAGTAGATAACTTATGAGTTGGTCTTCTTTGTGAATAAAGAAGAATCTGCTTTGCTAGCAACAAATCCTTGATCCTACAAATAAGTAACAAGCCTATGGTTCCAAGCTTTAGGAGCTTGCTTTAGGCCATAGAGTGCCTTTGTTAGCTTGCATACATAACCTTGTTTGTCCTTATCTTCATACCCTCGTGGTTGAGCCATGTGCACTGCATACTTAACATCTAACTAATATAGGTTCTAATTTTTAGAAGCCGCAACACTTACCAAAACCGTAATTGTTGGCATCTTAGCCACAGTTGAAAAAGACTCTTCATAATCCACTCCATGGGTTTGAGCAAACTCCTTTTCCATTAGCCTTGCCTTGTACCTGTTTATAGAACCATTTCAATTTTTCTTGATTTTATATATCTATCTGGATCCTATTACCTTCATGCTTGGTTTCTACCAAATCCCAAGTATTGTTTTCCTGAAGTGCTTCAACTTCTTCCTGCATGGCTTCTCACCATTCCTTCTTTTCATTGGCTTCTTCAAATGAAGAAGGGGTTTCTATCATAGAGTCTTTAGTGATGTACATAGAATGCTTGGTTATTAACGATGTGTCATAGCCATACCTTATGGGCTTTTTACTCTCCCTTTGAGATCTCTTGAGTGCTTAATTGGAGGACTCTGGAATGTCTTCCAATTGCTTCAGCTTGGTCTTGCCTTTTAAAAAGGCTTCCAAGCCTTGAAGTCAATTTGCTCTTCATCCTTTGAGTTAACATCTTTTGGTAATTGTTGATCTTCTTGAGTGAGAGTTGGAAAATCACTTTCCAGGTCATAAGGTAACTTGATCTTCCTTCAATCATCTTCAAACCATGAATTATTTTCATCAAAAACTACATCCCTACTAACTATAAATCCTTTGTTAGCGGGATTGTATAACCTAGATCCCTTTTGGTTTTGATCATAGCCAATGAATATACACTTTTCAACTTTTGGATCAAGCTTCCCTCTAATCTGTGAAGGAATATGTGCATAAGCAATGCACCCAAAGATTTTTCAATGGTCCAATGAGGGTTTTATGCTATTTCATGCCTCATAGGGTGTCATTCCATCCAAGTATTTGGATGGGATCCTCTTAACCAAGTATGTGGCCATAGGTAATTGGGTAGTTTCTTCCCATTCAACATTGATCTTATAGCCTCTACTATCAATCTGTTCCTCCTCGCTGCCACTCCATTTAGTTCCGGAGTATATCTTGTTGTGAAATCTATCTTTATACCTCTCTCCTATAATAATGAATCAAATTCATGGGAAAAATACTCACCACCTCCGTCAAATCTGATCCTCTTCAAGCTTCTACCTATTTAGTTCTCAGCCAATGCCAAATAATTTTTGAGACATGTAAATACTTTATCCTTATGCTTCATGAAGTAAAGAATTGTCCATCTACTATACTCATCTATAAATGAAACATAGTACCTTAAACCTCAGATTGATGGCTCTTTGCTAGGACCCCACACATCAATGTGGAGAAGCTCCAAGTAGTCTTCATACATGTATCTCTTTTTATTGAAAGTTTGCCTGTGAGCTTTGCCAAATTGGCATGCTCCACATTTGTATATCATGTGTTGCTTGGACACATTTGGAATGCCAAGCACACTCTCATCCTTGCATATTTGCTTTAGTGTTCTTTCTCCCATATGACCTAGCCTTTTATGCCATATCTCTAGTTCAGATAGGATTTGATCTTTGTAATTGAAAAGTGAAATGTTTCTAGTGTCTTCAATCTCAAATGTAAAGAGTCTACCAGATTTCTCACCTTTTTCCATCCTCTTGAAGCCTTGTTGAGGGTCTTCCACATATGCTCCATGCCTTGTGAATCTGACCTGTAAGCCTTTCTCAACAATTTGTCCAACATTGATTAGGTTTTTTGTTATGGTTGGCACATATAAAACCTTACTTAAGAGGTTCATGTTACCATCAGAAGCCTTGACATTTCCAATTTTCTTAACACAGTGTCTAGTGTCATCACTTGTCTGCACTTCATGCTTCCCTTTAAGTTCTTCAAGATCAGACAGCAATGCTACATTTCTAGCCACATGATTGGAGAAACAAGAATCAATATAGAAAATATGCTCATCATCTTTACCTTGCTTGAATGTCATATTCATGATGAGTAGAAAATCCTCTTGGTCTTCAGTGTAGTAATTATAATCTCTTCTTCCTCTGAAACCTCCTTGATAATTGTTGTTGTTGCAGCCTTGGTTGTAGTTGTGATTATAATTGCTTCCTCCATTGTTGAACCTGCCTCTGGCTTGTCCATAGATCCCTTTATGGAAGCCTCTTTCCCTTTGATTCATTGTGTTCTTGAAGCATTCTTTTGTGGTGTGGTTGGTTAGGCCACAAATATTGGAAGGTGGAGTGTTGTAGGATTGCTTCCTCCTCTACCCCTTCCTCTACTTGTGAATTCACTTGAGAGGTACTGGCCTCTTCTTCATTATTTTTTCTTTTACCTTTATCCTTAATTTTATTTCTATTTGTATAAAGGGCAGAAGATTGGTTGCCTCTAGATTTGTCACCATTCTTGTTGAGATTTGTCTCATGGGTGAAGATTTGCCCCATCAAGGTGTTGAGGTCAGGTATCTGCATATCCATATAAAGGTCCATTGCTATGGTGAAGGACTCTCACTTATCATTAGCTTTGATGCCATTTATGATCTGACTTACTATATGTTCTTCTTCTACCTCATCTCCAATGCTTGCAAGCTGATCAAATCACATCCTTTATCTTGGTCACATAATCAGCTACACTGCTTTGGTTGCTTTTTTAGGTTATAGACTCCATCCATAGCTACTTCTTCCTAGCTCTTGTATTTGATGAGAAGTATGAAGAAAGTACTTCCCAAGTCTCTTGGGAGGTCTTGCAGTTCCTAATGTGAGGTAATAAGAAATTAGATATTGATTTTAGTAGTTAGGACCTAGCAAGAACATCCTATGCACACCATGTGGTCAGCCTTTCTTGTTCCTCCCTTGTGGGTTGATGTTAGCTCCTAAATGTTGGCGTTTCTTCATCTCTTGATATGTATCCATATAAAGTTATTCCTTGGAGGTAGGCTTGCATCCTTAGTGACCATCCTCAGTAGTTGCTTCTATCCAATTTGTCAATGAATGATGGAAATGCATCTCCCATCTTGCTTGTTGTTGCTCTGATACCACTGTTGGAGGAGATGGTCGATAGTCTTCAGAGTTGAAGTGGCGCTACAACAACCTACTTCACAGTAGCCAAGAACACGTCATGGAGAGTGTGGTGGGCCTCTTTAGCTTCCTAATGATCATAAATGATCACCTATGTCCTTTGAAACATGATCCACTAATCAATGGATCAAAATAGATGAGTAGGAAATTGATCCAAGGTCATAGACTTTCTATTGTAGTCTCTGCACATGTTCAGTATAATGAACAATGCTCTCAACCTACTAGCAATTAGCCAAATTCCTTTTTAGACAGCTCCCAATCATGAGTAATTTCAATAAAAAAGATAAACTACACACTAAGTAGCAAATCATAGGACTTGCCTGACATTTTTGGGATGCATCAGAGTACAAACTAGAGAGTAAAGATATGACGATATCTCACGATTGAGAGAATCAATGACAATGAAATTTTGTAGCTATAAGCTAGACAAATACTAAATCTATGATGCTTTAAATCACATCAAATGATCAACCATGCACTGAGAACAAGCTCTGAGAAGATCACTATTATGAAGTAGTCATAGCAGAGAAGTGAAGTAGACATATAATCAAAATGTATGTATTAGATCACATAGAAATACAATGTAATTGGCAATATTCTATTGCACAATGTGAGCTTAGTGATTGATCTATGGAGTGAGCTCTCAAATCACATGGGGTCCCTCTCTATTGCTCTCCAAAATCGGGGCTTCTTACACGAGTCTTTTGAAATACTTTTATAGTTGAGTTTGGAGCCAAGCTTTGAATTCAAAATTCAAATTCACACCAAAAAGCGAGTCCTAAACTATAGGATATATTCTCTCATCGATCATCTACCAGATAACTCAAGATTTGATGCTCTCTAACTCCACGTGGAAGTAAGGCACTTTTACAAAGGTAAAAGGTAATTGATTTTACAAGGGATTGATCATATATGACTATATGAGATATATGCTAATTATCCACATATGTGGGCTTGGATTCTCTTGCAGCAACAAGAAGGCATTCAATGAATTGAAGCATTGATTACGTTCAGCACCTATCTTAAAGTACCAAATTGGAATAAAAAATTCCACATCCATGTAGATGTGTCAAATTTTGCAATAGGGTGCATATTAGCTCAACCCGTCAATGAAGGGAAGTTAGAACACCCTATTGCATATTCAAGTAGAAAATTAAATCAAGTCGAAAGAAACTATACCCATATGGAAAGAGAAGGCCTAAGAATGGTGTACGCAGTAAAGAAATTCCAACATTACTTATTAGCCAATACATTCAAATTTTTTATTGACCACCAAGCCC
Source organism: Ceratopteris richardii (assembly GCA_020310875.1). Classification (NCBI taxonomy): domain Eukaryota; kingdom Viridiplantae; phylum Streptophyta; class Polypodiopsida; order Polypodiales; family Pteridaceae; genus Ceratopteris; species Ceratopteris richardii. Next base: position 114,315,581 of record CM035444.1, read on the forward strand.
TGTTGTATTTGGTCAATAAACCATGCAATATGGGAAGGCTAGTGAGATGGTCCCTACTATTGATGGAATTTAATTTTGAAGTGGTAGTCAAAATGAAATACACATGTGAGAGCCAATCATTTATCAAGAATGACACATGGAGAACCACCCAACGGAGTAGCAGATGACCTACCTGATATATATCTGTTCAACTTGGAAGCATGTCCAAAATAGGCAGAAAAAGTAATTCCAGTCCTCACTCATGGACCAAACCACATGATCAATAGGGACAACAAAAGGGAATTTATGCAATCACGAAATCTACATATTCTGTTCGGTATTTTATATTACAAAGAACCTAATGGCGTATTGTTAAGATGTGTAGAGGATGCTGAATGATAAAACCTACTCAAACAAGATCATGAGAACCAATGGAGAACCCATAAGGGCATTCATGGAACCACTAGGGAATTGAAAAGACTAGGACTATACTGGTTGGACATGCAAAAAGACGCACATGGATATATTATGAATTGTCAAGAAGGCCAAGAGAATGCCCCTAAGGACCATTCATCTTTACATTTCTCCACCATAGCACCTAAATGGAGTAAAGCATTGGTGAAGTTTCTGAAACTATGAAAGCATGAAGAAGGAGCAAGTTTGGTACGAAAGAGGGCTCTAGAAGAAATGAGTAAAGATTACACTATAATTGGAAAAAAATTATTTAAAAAGGGGAAGGACGATCAACTAAGGTTGTGTACCGATATTAGAGATGGCACATGCAAGTGCAGTAGGAGGTCAGTTTTCAGCTTAGCAGGTAACAAAATGATTCTCTTTGCTAGCTTATGATGGCCAACTATGCATATGGATGCGAATATGTACGTAAGAAGTTGTGAAGTGTGTCAAAGAACTAAATATCCTATAAGAAGAGATGACATACCTCTAAGACCCATGATCTATGCAAGGGCATTTTCCAAATGGGGTATTGACTTCATAGGACCTATAGACCCTCCTGCCAAAGGACCACATGCCAAATCTATCATTGTGGCCATGGAATATTTGACAAAATGGGTGGAAGCTAAAGCGAGTAGGAACAATGATGCGCAAACCACCGCTAAATTCCTATTTGAAAATATCTTTATGCACTTCAAACTTCTAATAATGAATATCAACAAGTGAAGCAATGAATTTAGCCACGTTAGATGGAGACATAATTCCTAATTACATATGTGGCTGTAGAGTCAAGAGGTACATGGAGCCATTAACAAAACAAATGTTGGCAAGACTCTTAGGAGCACAAAATAAAAAAAAAAGAATAGGAAAGGATTAGAGAAGAACCTTGAATAGAAGCTCTAGAATACAAAAGAGACAATAATGGATGAGATAGTGGGATGAATGATATAGGCAGGGAGAAGAACCTATACCCATAGCGAACTACCAAATAGGTAATGCGGAGAATGTGAGTGATAGAATTACCCAATCATACTTGAACCTAGGGATTGGCATGAACAAGTATCATGTATTGGATGCATTGATTGACACAGGAGCCGTAATAAGTTACATGTGAGTCTCATTATTCGATGACCTTAGAACAATCATGAATTCCACTAAAGCATATATGATAGGAATCAGAGGGCAAGTCACTGAGTGCATAGGAGAAGTACTGATGTACCTTCATTTGGGAAACACTACCATGAATCAACGATTCTTGGTATGCAAGGATGAAGACCTTCTTGAAGATTTGATACTAGGTCAAGATTGGATTCTTGAGAATGATGTGAGCATACATCTTACACAAGGATACATATCCACAAAGGTAGGACACAAAGAAATCTTTAGCCTTCTAGAAGCTAGATAATCTAGAAACATTAGCACCATCATACCTAGGGTAGTAGAACCAGAGGAGGATAGGGAAGGAAATTAAGTATTTGCATAATTCAGGAGTGCCCTAATCTAGACTTGTCCTTACCTGGTGACGTATTACATAATCCCATAACCAATTCTTCTGTAGGAAATGAACTTGAGAGAAAAGATAAGGACATTTTTTCTAACCCCATCAACCCTATATAGGAAAACCTGAAATGGGTAGCAACCACCTGAATACAACCACAAACAAACATGCGATTACAATGGGTATGAAAGGATAAATTGCCACATTATGAGAGTTTGAAGCAAAAATGTACAAACCAATCATCAGAAATGCAATAGAGTAACCATTATCCAAAGTTTCCAGGGAATTAACCAAGGATTTTACACGTATAGCCTCCCAATCCATTGGTGGAAGCTTAGAAGTCATGACCATATATATGGATCCCAAAAGTGGTTCGGAGAAGTGCGAATCAAGAGATAGACAAACTTCAAGAAATATCACATCAGCGGAATAAAGCAAAAGAAAATATCATTACATTCAAGAATCAGGGACGGTTGACACAACAGAAAAAACTACCACGAAAACATAATACAACGTTTATTTGGGGACTGAAGAAGCAACAAGGAATCATCATCAATAATCCAAGAGACCATACTTGCACTCATAAAGAATCGATTGCATCTAGAGTATGCATGATAGGGCCACACTACAAGGCCACACATTCAGCACACAGCTTCTTCAATGAAAGTAGTGGTGCACATTTCCATAACCGGAATACAACTTAGCATGTACTATCATAGGAATGATCAAATGTTGTAAATAAATAAATGTTTTGGCTATAAACTAATCTCTTGTTTTCTTTCAGACCTAGAAATAAAAAGAAAAAATATGGTAAGGTACCTTACTTGTCTCTACTCATGCAAGGGGGATATCAAGCCACGATAAATGATGAGTCACTACACACAAGTAATTGGACATAATTGATCTAGCCTCAAAACTAATTCTCTACTACGTTCCAAGTGCAAATGGCTTCTGAAGATTTTGAAGCGACAATCCAAGAAGAAGTACTTGAATTCTCAACGAAGAGTGTGACAAATGCCAAAGGACATTGTTTTTGAGAAGAACAACCAGCAGGAGAACATTTATTCTTAGTGACCATCAAGATCATGGACACCAACCACCAATTCCCAGTGATATCGTAGGATTTCAAGGTCTTAAATGAAATTCTGTCAACACTTGAGGTCTTGAAAAAGGCTGTGATTCATAAGTACTTTAAGTTGCCTATCTACAAGCCTGACTTCCAATGATGCATGCAAGTAATGAACACCTTACATCTGGCTCTAGACAAGCCATCCATGCTCGAAGCTAAAGTTCTTAATGAAGAAGGACACACCTTACATCTGGCTCTAGACAAGCCATCCATGCTCGAAGCTAAAGTTCTTAATGAAGAAGGACAATGGGTAACCATACAATTTACGCATGAGTTGATCAAATACGCATTTATATGGGCCAAGGATGGAACCACAAACCTCAAGGAAGAGATTCACGGTACCAAAACAATAACATTTTTGGATATCAATCACATTGATATTGAAGAGGTAGTTCATGTGGTGCACCAACATTTCTATTTCCCTAACATGCATAGATATACGGCGCCACATAATATAGTGGTTCAACTATTATCTCATGCAACCAAACAAATAGGCAACCAAATAAACTTGACACCCTACATTCAAGAAAGATTGTTTGAAGCCAAGAAACAACGGGGTCATAAGAAGTTTATAAATGGAAGCATGACATTGATAGTGTTGATCTAGCAAGCATTAGGTATTCCAGAATATCTTAGGGAAATGTCCTCTTCCATAGAAATGGCTAAATACACAAATTCAGCAATAGTACCTAAAGAGAAGAAAGGTGTGTGCGTTAAAGAAGAAGCGGGAACAAGCTCACAACTAGTGATGCAAGGAGCAGAAGGACTAAGGGGAGTATTAAAAGAAGAAGAAGTAACTCCAACATCAAAGAGGATACATGTCCTCCCGAGAACCAAAGTGGAAAAGTCCACACCTATCATTGAGGTAGAATTATAAGAAGCCATGGAGAAAACTCTTGAGTTCATGAAAGGACAGTTCAATTTGCCAATTCAAGGGCATCATTACCATCAATCCCATACAAAATCTCACCATATGCCAAGCAAGAGTCTAACCAAGTTCCACCAATATAGAGAGTTGGGATTAGTCAATTCAAGCTCTTCATCTGAAATTGAAGAAGACCATGACAAATCGACCATGAACATGGAGATACAAAGCAAATCAAATGATGATGGAGGGTGGGAAGAATTGAATCTGGCAAAGGATTTACATGAAGTGGATAGCCAACAACAAGACCAAGCACATGATACTACATTCAAAGATGAACTAGAAGAGAGACCACAAAAGGAAGATATACATACATTTAAGATGAATGAAACAAAAAATCTTCAAGTCACAAGAATCACGCTTGAAGGTCCGTCTAAAATGAAGAGTATGAAGGCAGAACCAATGCAAGAAGAAGTACATTAGGGGAAAAAATGAACCCTGCATGGGCCTTTTAGATTAAGGGGTGATTAGTGATGGACCAATGAGAAGAGGGTGGTGGACACAGTCTAGTCCCTTGATCACATAGGCTAGCTAGTAGGGTTCCCTTGTTTTTCCTTGGTCAAAGGGCTCAAACCCACCATAAGATACTAGTTTTCTGGAAAATCCGGTTTGGGAGAGCGAAGGAGATTTGCGCCTTTCAATTTGAGCCATCGATCGCATTTTGAATCCAATGGATGAGTTTGAATTTAAAGTTTCAAGGCGCATATAATCTTGGACCTTTGGATCTAGCCAAGATCCAATGGCTAGAAAGGGCCCTTTCATTGCAATGGCGCTTTTCAATCTAGTCCGTCAGATTAAAACGGAGATCCAATGCTTCATATGAGCCACGCTTTCGAAAATGGCGCCTATTGATCTCTACCATTGGATTAACTCCTCATCTAAAGGTGCACAACATTCCCATTGACAAAGACACTCTCTCTCTTCCTTTTCCAATCTCCCACGGCTGCAGTCCGTTTGTTGTTTTCTGCCAGTGACTGTCTCTCATCCTAGCCATCCAATTCGAATGAGGATCCAACGTCGTCTATCATCTAGAAATCCGGAAAAATGCGCCTTTTGTCCTATACCATTAGATCTAGCCATCATCTAACGGTGTAGATTCTTTCCAATGTCCATGACCTTCTCTCTCTTAAATTTCGAAGCTCCCACGACTGAGCCGACTGAGCCTATTTTGTCTTTTTTTGCCAGTGCGTTTTTTATCGTAGCCATTCATTAAATAAGATCTAATGGTCCAAAATGACCACCTATAAAATACCACTAGTGGTTTCTCTTATCCCCCTGTTAATCCAAAAAATTAATTTTAATCCCTAAAAATTAGGGATCCTTACAAGGCCCATGCAGGGTTCACTTTTTCCCCTAATGAATGGAACGAGAACCATTTACTCCGATTAAGGTGGTAGCAAAACCATCACCTATGGATGAAACATTTCAAGGTAGCGATATGAAGTTGACTACAATCCGAGAACAAGAACATCACATTCAATTGCTCATCACGCAACCGCATAATGAAATAATGCATGTCGAAAAGGGCAAAGATGTACAAACAGGTGAAGAACCTACTATACCTAAAACATGACTGAATGTGGATGTGGCACAAGTAAAACTTATGGCAAAATAGATGATCCAAACAGCCATGGATACACAACAACAACTAATGGAAGTAGATAGAGATTACGAAAAAGCATTAGTGGAGAGAAATCAATTCAAGACGCTAAGTGAAGAGCTATTTGCAAGAATGTTACATGCTTAACATTCATGTACACAAAAGGAAGAAGAAAAAAAAGAAGCTTTGCAAAAATGTAAAATGTTTATAGAGAAAAATCAAAAGCTACAACATCTACTCAAAGAGCTTCAAAATAAATATGAGGCCAGTGAAGGAGAAAAGGTATGCATATCAAATTGAAGCAAAAGTTTAGAAGAACAAAGAAAAATATACATGGAAGAGGCAGACACATTCAGAAACAGAAATAAAGACTTAATAAATTAAATTGTGCTAAATCAGCCAATTGAGGTAAAAGAAAATAACCAAAGGAATGTCGTGAAATTAGACGCTCAAATGGCCAAGTACGCTGAACAACTTAAGCAAGAGAAGGAGTTGAGAGAATATTGGGAAAGAAAATATAGGCATGACACAAATAAGCTTAGAAATCGATGGAAGTCTGAAGAAGCCCAGATCATAGAGCAATGTAAAGAGGATGCTGGTCAGGTAGCTCTATTGGGAGAACGACTCTTGCAAAGTAATGATGTAGTCATCGCCGCTAATAAAACAATAACTAAAAAAGATGCATTCATTGGAAGCCTACATGTTCAATTACAATAGTACAATCAAATGGGGATACCAGTAGTTCCAAGCTCAAATATGGCTATTGTGGAGGAAGAGGTACGTCCTCCTTCTCCCACCCATCAATAATTCACCTATACACATAAGAAGGAGCAAGGTGTTGATCAAAATACATGGCCTATTGTAGAACTAAGCCAAAATGAGTGGGCCCTACTCGTGTCCCAACTTACTTAACAATTTGAAGATCAAGTGGTGAAAGTGATGAAAGAAGCCAAAATCAAAAGAAAAAATTTGGAACAGATTATGAAACCCTTTAGTGTACCATATGGACTACTGAAAGAAGAAACCAAGCATTACATCAAAAGAACGACACAAAAAGATCTTGATTGAGACTTACAGTTCAGAGTAGATACTTTCTCACACACAAAAGAAGAATTCAACAAAGTCGATCCCATATGGAGACATAAATTTTAGAAAAGAATCCTACTCTATGGATGCATTAGGAATCAACACCTTACTTGTTACAAGTAAATCCATCTTTTTGTCTGGTGCCACGGAAAAGATCATGGCCACAATTTTGGGAAGGATAGCATCAAGTAACAATAAATCATTAGTGGCTAAACTATCCGCTATTATCGAGTCCACCTCATAACTACTTGCCTACCAAAGAGTATATGGTATGAACTATTGAGTTTTGGCTCTCAAGATATGCAACTATTCTAGATCTAGCAATAAAAATGACGAATAAAGTGTTGAGCATACTACTAACAGTTTTGAAAGTCTTCAAACATTCTCAATACACATTTTTGAACTTCATCCGCATTAATGAAGGCATAAACACCTTAACTTTTTATCTCTTTGTAATGCGTAGAAAACTCACGATAATGGCCACATATTCATGCTTAATGTTTCTACCGAGTCCTTATATGTAGACCTTCGAAGAAGCATTTCCACTGGATCTTTTGAAATGGACTCCAAGATTTTGTAAAATTATCCTCCAACCTAAATGCTTGCTTGGTGGCCTACGAGTAAAGCTTCTTTGTAGATCATCCATAGGCACCAAATGATCGGATAAAATCAGCCCAATGGAAGGAAGTAATGATACGTGAAGCTAACATGTTAAATCAAAAAGAGCAAATAACCATTCAGACATACTCAAGTCACAAGTCAAAGCCTATTGGGGACAATAGAGTTCAGGAGGAGGGACGTGTAAAAGGAGAATCAAGCAATAAACAAAGAAAAAGAAAGCCAAAAAGAAAAGTTGTTCAATAAAGGTAGCTCACCCTCTCCCCAAAGTCCCATAGGGGCACACATCAGGCTGCAACGTAAAAGAAGGAGGTCCCAAAGTGTGTAAACAAGATTAAACATAGGACCTTTGAAGCGTCAACTAGACAGAAATAGATGCAATACTTACGAAATGGTGTGTGCGATGGAAAGAAAGTAATAGGCTTGAGCAATACAATAGGGCCCTAAAGTATGTGAACAAAGAAGTTATTTGAAGGCCAAAAGTTAGAAAGAGGTAGAGGCTGAAAATTTGAAAAGGGTGACTAAGATAGTCACATTCTTAGCCACTAGGTGAGTGCGCGGCAACTAAATCAATATAGCAACCTTGATGAGTGAAAGTAAGGAATACCAAGGGGATGACCAAAGCATAGGAGTGAGGCTCGCATAAGATAATACATTTTCTAAAAGTTTTGGAGGCTTCCTCGGCCGTTGGGTGCTATCGGTGGTCAACTACAAAGATGCTATCAAGAAAGGACCAGAGCCACTATAAACACAAAGCTACAGACAATAAGAAAAGCCTATCAAGGGATGAAAGAGACAAAGAGGGGCAGAGTGTTGTAGAGAAAAGAAGCACAAAAAAGTGGGCCCCAAAAAGTTTCAAATTACGGACATAAATTTTCTTCTTCAAGTTTCTATGAAATACCTCAAGAAGCCATGTAAATGCACTAGAGGAGTCCTCTAGATGCATATATTCCAAATGATCTAACATAATTGTTGTAATATAGTAGGAAGTTAGTGTTTTCCAATAAAAGTGCCAGTCTCTAGTATGAAAGGACCATTTTTAGGGCACACGTATATAAATCATTTTGTGACTCTTTGTAGATACTTTTTGCCATTGGGAGGAATCAAGCTGAATTTTTGAATATGCCTCTTCTTTGTTGTGTATCTTCTTCTCCAAGAGCTTGTGTGTGTTTGATGCTTGAAATATGTGTCCACCAGTGTTGTCTACCCCATTTCCTCTTGTTTTCATGGATTTAATGCATGTCTTAAGCTTAGTGAGTCACTAAGTTGAAGTAGGGTTTCCTGTAGATTACTATTTTGCTCATAAATTGAAGCATGTTTTTCAGATTCAATTGAAAATACCACCATTAGATGTGTCTTATCGAGAACTTCGAAAAAAACTTGTCTATTCACCAGATTTGAAGTTCATAGATGAGAGAAAAGTTTGAATTTTTGCTTACTGCTATTGCAAGTATTGTAGCCTACATTTTTAGAGGATCAATGAGTAAGAGAGGTAGCTGAACTGAGTTCCATGCATTGTGGCATTGTCACTTCACTTACCATCATGTGTGCACATGTCTTCATACACTTGATATGTCTAATTTCATGGATTGATAATTAAGCGTGTATTAATCCACCACTATATGCACTGCTGGGGCAATTGAGGTAATGTCTCCATTGGCACAAGTCCCTAAGGCCTTATGAGTTAGGTACACATCAACCTACAATTGATCTTTCCTCAACTGAAGCTAAATACAAAGGGTTAGCAAATGCAACACAAGAAGCTATGTGGATCAATACCCTATACATAGATCTAGGGTTGGATTTTGGTACTCCATTTATGTTTGGAGATAACATGAGCTCACTTCATTTGGCTACTAATCCTATCTTTCATGCCATGACTAAGCATGTAGAATTCCATTATCATTTTGTTAGGGAAAAGATTGTGATTAACGAGATACAACTCTTCTATGTATCCAATCATATGAATTGTGCAGATACGATGACCAACTCATTGGATGGAAGCAAGCTAAGTATGTTTAAATCCATGATTGGATTGTAGGAGATACCAAAGGAATGAAGACTCAAGCATCTTAGTCTTGAGGGGAAGCTATTGGTACATTTGGAAAGCCTTGATCCTTGACCAAATAGCAAGGACTTACCACATATCCATTTTATGATCACTCTTAAATTACACATGAACACCCCTTGTAAAAGTCATAGACTTTAAATCTTGAGATAAAAGTAAAAGAAAAAGGATTGAGGGAATCTCATGACATTACGAGTCATGCATCATGACTACTTAGTGGTTGGAATCAAATCAATCACCACCAAAATAATAACAACACTTTTAGGTGGAATAATTTCAAAATTCAAATTGTTTTATGAGTATAAATAGGAGTGATTCTTAGTCGCAAGAAATGATAGAGAAAGATGAGCCATTAAGCCTCATGGTTGAGCTTACACTTAGCTCACATATGTATGAGTAAGTTCACTTCATCTCCTTTGTGTAATACATTCATAATCATATACATTTTGATTTAGTGCAAGTTGCTCTCTATCTACTATTGTCTATTGTTATCTCATCATTTCAATGAATTTGATCAATTGTGTTCTTTGCTTATACCTAATATTTTGAATTACTTTAACTTGGGATAGGTAGTAAGACTAGTCTAGTTGCTAGATATCAATTTTCATTATATTTGAATCATTAGATTTTGAGTTATGTTCTTTGAAAGCTGCCTATGATTGCATACTATCATCCTCCTAAAAAGTTGGGATTACACCCTTGCGTTCTTAATATCATTTCTCATCATATCCTCACTCTAAATTAGTTAAATAACTTTTATAGTTAGCTAAGGTCATCAATTAGATGTGCCTAGAAGCTCTCGGGTCAATTGTGAGAATTGAGCATTTCTTTAAGAGGTTCAAGTCCAAAAATAGCAAGTTTTTAGAAGTTCCTCTATCTTGAAAGTTATCTATTTTGCCACAATTCTTTGGCAATGATGCTTCAAGGTACATAGTGGGTCTAAATGCATATTTGAAAAGCTAAAGGTGTCTACTAAGTTAATCTGGAGTCACATTGGCAAGTGTAGAGCAAGATTATTGCAACACCACCTCATCTTTGGAGTGTATCCAACCATCTACTCAAAAGCAAGTGGAGTGATTTAGGGGAAGTTGAAATTACATGGTTGGGGATCTGAGCTACCAAGAAAGTCGTTAGGTACCTAGATTTGAGTGGTGTTGGGTATGATCATGAGAGATTTCATCAAGGTTACATCTTGTATGAGGATAGGAAGGTCCAACTCACCCATGAAAGGGGTTTCTATGCCTCCTAGCCCTATGAGATATGCCTCTCTAGGACACATTTCTAGTCCCATGTCTTGACAGTGAGACCACCTAATCACACTACTTGCAACACCTGAATCAATTAGCACCCTAATCTCCTTGAGAGCATTGTCTTGCCTTAGCATAACTGTAATGAATGGTCTCTTATCCACTACACTAGTATATACAGTCAACTTTGCTTGACACATTGCCGTAGAGTATTTGGGGGCTTTGATGCTGGTACATGGGTTTACTTGGAGGCTCTGTAATTGATTATAGCATTCTCTCCCTAGTCTTTGTCTTCTTACTTTCATGCATTCTAAAGCATCTGCTTGAGCTTCCTCTCTTATTCTTTTCTCTTCATCTTTGTGCTTCTTTTCCAACATGATTCATCTAAGCATATCCTTGATGAGAGGTTCTCGATAAAGCTAGAATCTACAATAGGCATTATCTCTCCTTCTACACTAGCTAATTGTACCACTCTACTCGTGGAAAGCTTGTTTATAATCATAGATCCAAAACCACATTTCTCTAGCTTCCATGCATGCTGTTTTAGGGAATATACTAGGATTAAATCTCCTTCTTTCAAGCCTTTGTCCTTCAAATGTGCATTGAAATAGGCTTTTTGTCTCTTTTTAGCTGCATATATCCTTGCTATTGCTCTCAGCCTAGTTTCTCATAATTGTTCCAAGTCCATGAATCTTAATGATGAATCATGGCCAGACCATTTATGCTCTTGTGCAACCTTAAGGTTGGGTATCATAAAATCCAAGGGAAGCACTACGTATTGACCAAAAACCATATGAAAGGGAGTTGCATTGAGTACGGTCTTGAATGCCACTCGATATGCCCAAAAAAATATGATGTATCTATTTGTCCCAATCTGAGCATTTATTATTTATGAGTTTAATCAGTACATTGCAAAGGATCTTGTTAGTACTTTTTGCTTGCCCATTGGCCTAAGGATGATATGGTGCAAACTTCTTGTGAATCACCATAAAATCATGTAAGAAATCTTCAATGACATTATTTAGAAAGTGAGTCCCTCTATTTCTCACCAGCTCTATAGGTAATATATACCTTGTAAAGACATTCTAAAATACGAATTTTGCAGTCGTGTGTGCATCATTCTTTTTGGTAGTCTTAGCCTCTACCCATTTGGTGAGATAATATGTTGCTATGATGATGTATTCTGCATGAGTGCCTTTAGTAGGGGGGTTAATGGGTCCAACAAAATCTATACCCCACTTAGAGAAAGCACATCCTCCCATCATGGGTTTTAGTGGCATCTCATCTCTGCACGTTGGAAACTGAGCTCTTTGGCAAACATTTTTTTCTATCTATATGGATTCTTTTTGTTTTCTTTAAGAGGCTTGTATCATGTTAAAAGGGATCTGATCGTATCCTTCTGAATCACATAACTTCATAGATGTTTGTTCATTTGAAGCTACTTCTAAGGTTGATAATATTTGTTCCCATCCATATGGCTCAAAATCCCCCTCATCAAAGTACATGGGAATATAACTTGGATCTGCTATTGTTCTTTCAAGTTTATGTTCCTCCTTTACTAGATTATACATTGCTCATTTTTTTGGTTTACAAAGCCAAAACTGAGTAGATTCATCAAAATTTTGATCATCAATTGAGCTAGATGCTATAGAGGTTTTTTGTCTTGGATGTACATTCCTCCATTCTCTTGGTGAAATATCATGATATTTATTTGTTTCCAAATTTACTTTATGATGTTGTCATCATGTTGAAGGTATAAATGATTAGTTCCCCAATCTTGAACCACTTTGAGCTATCTAAGCAATGGTCTTCCCAATATGATATCATAAGTGTTTTATTTTGGGATTTCTACTATAGCCAAAGTATGCTTGAAAGTTATCCCACAGGTCTTTAGGTTCACATGTTCTAATAATCCCATTAGATGTTTCATAATTCCATCTGCTAACTAGAGTTTCAACTTAGTTGACTTTAATTTAGGTTTACCCCACTTTTCCCATACTTCCTTATTACTATCCAAAATGGCTTGCACTTTGTATGCTTGAAATTCCAGAATTAGGGTTGTATTTCCCTCCTCACCTTCACAATATCCCCTTATTTTATCCAAAGGAATCTGATTTTCCTTTTCATTTCTTATCTCCAAATCATGTGCTTCACTCTACTCTTGTGTTTCCTTACATCATTTTCTCAAATTAGGATTTTAGTAGATTCTGCCAAGAAATTTTATATGTTAATTCCAATTCTTGTGTTTTCTCATTTTTCTTTCTTGGTGCTTGCTTATGTATTTCCATTTTCTACAACTTATGCTTCTTTCAACTCTTTGTTTCTTCATTAGTCTTTCTCCTACCTCTATTATTGGAGGTATTTCAAACTGATATGCCTTAGCTTTTTGTTTTCTTAATTCTTCCCATATTACTTGATCCATACATTTTTGAATATTTTCATATGAAATTCTTGTCTCTCTTAGCTCTAGATTTTTTTCCAAGATTTTCTGAGCAGTTCCAATTAATTGTTTACATAGAAAAAAATCTTTTCTTCTCTTCTTGGGGCAAAGGGTATTCCTCTTCCTGTTTTTGTAATGATATATCCTTTATCCTTCCTTGATACTGTTTTAATAAAGTTTTCATTTGTTTGGTTAAGGGTTCTACCAATATAGAACCTCCTTCATTTTCCTTCTATTTATCATTAACTTGCTTTGTTTTTTCTTGAATCATTCTTTGTTCTTTTGCTTTTGCTCTTTCTTTTCTCTTCTTCCAAGATTTTTTATTTTTCTTTTCTTGTTTACCTTCTACACTGGATGATTCTTTCAAGTGCTTCTCTTCCATTTTTATTGTTTGTGCCCTAGTGATTACTTGGACTTGAATTTCTCTGTCTGACTCAAATTCACTTTCTAATATTGAGTCACCTATTTGACTGCTTGATTCCAATACCTATATAGTTTTCAAGGGTGAAGCATTTGTATTTTGTTTATTTGATTATTTAGACAATCTTTTATTAAATGTTCTTCCACAATATTTACAATAGATGTCCACTTTCAGTATCGGGAGTTGTGGATAGTCTCTTATGAAATGATCTCCTCCACACCTATAACAAGTTCCTCTTTGAAAGTTCCTAGGGTTTTGAATTCCCACATTTATTTGAGTTGGTATGAACTTGTTTGTCACAAACATAAATGTTGCAGGGTCCATCTCATAATTTCCATTGTTGTTCTTAAAAGCTATATATTGATTTTCTCTATTTATACTCCAATTGTCATCATTATTTTCTTCATTATAAGATGTGGAACCTTTGTCCTCTAAATCATCATAATACATGGATGTGATTGGTACCACATCTCAATGCTCTTTCCATGTTTTCTTCCAGAGGCATGTATTTTGTTGGTACCACATTAGTGGGCAATGGAGGTTGTTTACCTAGAACATGTTGAGGCATATCTTGATGTGTTTTGTCCTTATTTTGAAAATTGTTTGTTGGATATATCCTTTATCTTCCTATGCCCTAAAAATTTTGTTTCCCTTGATTATTCCAATTCCTTTGTCGTTGAAGAAACTACACCACTCTTCTTTCTCCTTGGAAATATTTTCTATTTTTAGGACAAAAAATAGTATGATGTTCCCCTCCATAGTTGTAGCATCTAAGATTCTAGTTTCTTGGTCGATTTGTTTGTTGTAATCTTAAGCCCAAATGTTTTGCAATTTCTTGAGCTAACTCCTTTGTATGGTTTTCTATTTTGTGATGATGTGTATATTTCATTGACTGACAAGTCTTGTCCTTTATTGTCATGTCTATGGCCTCCTTGATGCATTCATTCAAAGTGACACATATACTATAATATACCATTGTTCTTAATTGAGCATTGATTAATCCTTCAGTAAATAATAATATTATTTCTTGCATAGATGGTCTTTCTTGTGGAGTGCGCCTATCAAGATATTGTTTGAACCTCCTTGCAGCCAGCCTCACAGACTCATTTGGATTTTTTTTAAAGGTTTGTACCAAAGTTGAAGTATCATGTTTAATTTCCCCTTTTTGAGAATTCTCCTATAAATTTTTGAAAAACATTTCTATGTTATCAAAGTTTTTCATAGCTAATGGTTGAAACCATATTAGAGCTGATTCTCTTAATGTCAACCCAAAAGCTTTGTATTGAGTAAAATAATCTTCCACTTCATCAGCTTTAAGTACTTATTTGAATTCTGTTACACGATCATATGGATCAGTAGTTCCATCATACTGATTTCTCATGCTTTTCACTACCTAAGTTGGTCTCAATCTCCTTGCTTGACCCATGTATCTTTCCATATTCTACCAGGTATATTGAAGTTGACTTTATTTTGTCTATTGTTTCTCATGTTTCTTGGTTCTTGGTTTTGGTTCCTATTAACCCTAATGTGTGGTATTGGTGTATTGATATACTGATTTTCCCTTTCCTCATTTCTTGTGTGATAATTTTGTTCATTGTTGTTGCTCTAGCACAATCATGAGAACCACGTTAAGAAGCTCCACCTCTTTAATGTCAATTCACGGAAGAGATAGGAGTGATATGAAGATCGTGAATGTGAGATGTAGTGAGAGTGAAGGTGAGAAGCATAGAGATGCACACACACATACACACACAATGAAGAGACAAGCAAGACACAATGGAAGGTAGGAAATCAACTCTATTACTCAAGAACACTCTTACAAGCTGAAAGTAGCTCTAAGCTCTTATCTACTCAAACAAGCTAACCTCAAAAATGAGCTCTCTAGCTCTATTTATAGTTTTTAGACTAGTTTTGACCAGTTTCACATCTAGTGTCTGGCATAGTTAAAAAATAGGTTCTAGTTGCTATTTGAAAGGGTAAACGGTATCTAAAAATAGCCAAAATTGGTAGGCTCATTCTACCTAAGCTCCTCAAGCTCGAGGACTCCTCAGCTTGCCCAAAATGGAGCTACAATTTACTAAAAGGGTTTTTCTATGTTACATATGTTACAATAGTGATGAAAATCACTGTTGGAAATTTTTGAAAAGTATTTTAAAACATATTTGTTTGAAAAAATAATTCGACTGGTTCCCAGATACTTCATTGTGCTCTATCTTCACATGCTTCTGTGTCTTCTATGCCTCTGGCTACTGCCAACACCCCCCTCCCTCTCACTTCTATCGTCCTCGACAGAACCTTGTCGTGGGGTCTGTCGGATGTAATTCTGTAGGAGGTCCTGGGCAAGGGTGTGCTCTGATATGCGAATTACTCGGGCCAGATCTACCTCGACTTTCTCCCAATCTATTGGTTGCAGTTCATCTGATGGCGGAAGTCGATAATGCATGGAATACACCATCTGTTCACAGGAAAATAATTGAAGCAAGTGTGTTGGCCTGCTGATGAACACCTCTAAATGGTATTCCCAGAAACCTGTAGTGAACATTTCTTCAAAGGTCTGCTTATAGCACACCGATAAGTATTTGATTCGACACTGCCAGGCATAACAGAGCCGGAGTGATGGTGTCGTACTCATGTCATAAGCTAAATCTAGATTGCCATGCTCGAAACCTCGGGTGTTTACATATGGTGCCTTAAAGCGACGGAAGACTTTGAATACCATCTACATCATGTCAAATATCTTGAGAGTCATATGTATTGCTACATCGTCCATTTGACGTAAGCGAGGGATCCAGCGGTGAATCGTTGCCATCATGTATCCAACTGTTGGTGGTCCTGTGGGTGGCCTGAAATAAGGGTAATTGAGCCAATCCTAGCATTGCTTGTGGTTCTGTACTTTAATGGAAAATGCCTTCCAGGAGTAGCGACGTGGCATGGTGTTGGAACTCAAGGTCAAGCATAAAACATGGAGGCATATCAAAGAAGTGGACATAGAAGAAGAGAGAGCAAGTAGGGAGCTCTAAGAAGTGTATGTCAAATTTTCAGAAGAATCCCCTACAAAAATAGTGATTTTCATCACTAAAAACCATTTAAATACCATTTTCTATCTTTATAACTCCATTTTGTTCAAGCCGAGGAGTCTTCAAGCTTGAGGAGTATTAGAAGTACCATCGTACCAATTTTCATAAGTTTTAGACTTCGTTTGAGCCCTCAAATAAGCCCTGGAACCTAATTTTTAACTAGGCCGGACACTAGGTCTGGACAAGGCCAAAACTACTCAAAAAACTATAAAAAGAGCTAGAGAGCTCTTTTTTGAGGTTAGCTTGTGAGAGAATAGAGCTTTTGTAAGAGAAATATTTTGCAATCTAAGCTTTCCATTGTTCCTCTCTTTGATCTTACCTTGTGCGCGTGTGTGTGTATGTAAGTGCATGTTTGTGTGCTTTCACTCATGCACTAGTGCCTTCACTTGCTCATGGTCTTCATACCGGTCCTCACATCTCCGCGGATTGACAAGTAAAGGAGGTGGTGCTTACGCTTGAGCTACACCAAATTTTGGCGTTGTTGCTGGGGAGAGAGCTTCGAGGACGAGCGTTGTGATGGTAAGATCATAGATTTGCGACGTTGGAAGGTATAAAAACTATCATTTTTGTTCATTTTCTGATTTTTCTTCTTCGTCTTCATCATCATCAACATCTCCACCTTCTTCCATCTTCATCTTCATAGAAAATTCTTGTTTTTTAGTGCATTTTCACCATTTTCATACCATTTTTCATGCATTATTGTGTGGGAAGGAGTTAGGAGGTGCAAGGGAGAGCAAGCGTTGTGTTTTTTCATGATTTTCTGCACGTACAGAGCTCGCCATTTCTCGGCACTCAGAAATTTGAATTTCCCGCCAAAAAACACGATTCTGTGATGAAAATCACGATTTTGTGAAAAATTCAAATTTTTGTGAAAATCATGATTTTCTATTTCCCGCCTAAAAGTTTGTTGAAAGAAACACGATTCTGTGGTCATTCTGAGAATCGCGATTCTGTGGTCATTCTGAGAATCGCGATTCTGTGGTCATTCTGAGAATCGCGATTCTGTGGTTGTGCTCAAAATCGCGATTCTCACAAATCACGATTTTCAGCCCAAAAACACGATTCTCTGCTCAGAATCGTGATTCTCAACAACACGATTCTCTGCTCAAAATCGCGATTCTCACAAATCACGATTCAAAAACACGATTCTGTGAAAACACGATTCTCTGTTGGCAATCGCGATTTTCAAAAAACAGGATTCTCTGCTCAAAATCGCGATTCTTAAAAACACGATTCTCTGCTCAAAATCGCAATTCTCATAAATCACGATTTTCAGCCAAAAAACACTATTCTGTGAAAACACAATTCTGTGAAAAGACGATTCTTTGCTCAAAATTGCGATTCTCAGAAATCACGATTTTCAGCAAAAACACGATTCTGTGAAAACATGATTCTCTGTTGGCAATCGCGATTTTCAAAAACACGATCCTCTACTCAAAATCGCAATCCTCAAAAACACGATTCTCTGCTCAAAATCGCGATTTTGTGAAAACACGATTCTCAAGGTACAAAATCGCGATTCTCTGATTTCACATAATCGCGATTCTCTGATTTCATAGCATCGTGATTCTCTTGAGATTCACAAAATCGCGATCCTCTGGAGATTTACAGCATCGCGATTCTCTTGAAGTTCACAAAATCGCGATTCTCTTGATTTCACAAAATCGCGATTTTTTCCAAAAGGTCCTGTTTCCCTGTTTTGACCCCTAGGAGCCTGATTTGACATAACTTTTTCATCCAAAGTCCATTTTTTGAGCTCTATAGCTCGTTAAAAATCTTGTTTCGAATCCTACACGGCCTCAACTATTTTTTATAAGAATAATGCATTGATTTTCAGATAGGATAATTTGAAGTTGACCCTCAGGTGGGGCCAAGAAACCAAGGGGACTCCAAAGGATTTTGAACCATACTAAGGGGAAATTTTTAGTTTTAACCAAAGCTTATGAACCTGAGATCTGGTAGACACCCTAGGCAAGGATAGACAAAGCATTAGATCTATTGAGGCTAGTGTCAACCATACAGCTAAGTCTTGGGCACAACAACTTAGTGGTTGTCCTTACATACTAAGCTCTGACACAAGTGACTATGAAATGTCTTTTAACATGGGGAAACCTGTAGGTGGCTCAGGAACTACCCATCTACAAACACCAGAAGGTCCCTATAAGACACAATTGGAATATATTCAGACCAAGCGATTAGGTGCTCGCATCTATGAGGATGGCTTGAGGCGATCAGTGGTCCAACTCAAAAATCCAGATCAACCCTTTGGACTTGAACACCCGGTGGTCAAGTTCGAAGAGGGTTCATACATTGATAAGGAAGGAACCATGTATGTGGTCACCAACCTACCAGATAGGACTGATGAGTTTGGAAATGTCATTCCTGAGAATGAGATAGGAGACCTAGAACAAGGAAATGTAGGACAAGGATCCCAGACTCCTAGAGGTAATTCAGTTTTGACTAGAGTGATCACTCCAGATTAGATTCCTCAAGATAACAAAAGCATAGAATTATTCTTGAATAGAGAAACAGAGGAAGCCTTTTGGAGATTCAAGCCAGATCAACCTAGCCAATTGGGCATAATCATCATCTACGAGTTCAAAGATCCAGAGATACCAGGCAAAGTTGTCTACCTGGACAACACATCAGAGAAGATGTTCTTGGTAACAGAACATGATAGACACGCATATACTTGGAAGAGTGAATTGATTTTCCCTCCACCAAGATCCAATGTTTCCCATGGCCTCCAAGGAGTAGGTTCATCTCAAGCTCATGAAGCCCAGAGAGAAAGAACTAGAGAGCGACCTGAGGTAAGTTTTGCACACCGTGTGGGCAGAAATAGAGAAGGATTTGAAAATGAAAGACCTGAAAGAGAGATACATCAAGCACATAGGCAACAAAGAGATGAACATGATTTTCCATTGCCTAGACCCCGAGAGCACACAAGAACCCTTAGACCCACTCAAGTGATCAAGGCAATGAAGAATTATTTTGACGGGTCAGGAGATCCTTATGATCATGTGGCTGAGTTCAAACAAGTATTAAGAGCTGAACAGGTTGAGGATTTGTTCACCCAGTACGAGGCATTTGGTTTGACTCTTAAGGGCACTGCCTTAGCTTGGTTTCAACCACTGAGTAGCCGCAACTATCGCGATATAGGTCAGCTACTAGAAGAATTCATTGTAGAATTTTCCAAGAGTGGTATGAGGCATAACACATCATCCTTGATCCATAGTTTCAAGCAGACACCCTAAGAAACAGTGCGATTAGCAGGTAGAATGTTCAGACAGTACCTAGAAAGATGCCCTGCTCCCGAGTTACCCACACCAGCCAAACAAGTGGCTTTGTTCTTAGATGGCTTATTGAGCACAAAGTTGAGATCATATGTGTACTTGAAAGAGCCCAGATCCATAGAAGAGTGTGTGCGGACGTGCATTGACATAGAAGATAACTTGGGTGAGGAGTTAGGATTGTCCAAACTCTATAAGGATCTGATAGTTCTACTAGTCATACTTCAAAAATCTCCACGGAAATAGATGAGATAGCTGAGCAAGTTGCCAAGAAGCTGGGAGTCCAAAATAGACAAACACAAAGAGTCATCCCATTGAACTGGTGTTACACTTGCCGAGGCGACCTCATGGCTAACATATGCCCAATGCAAAACCAAAACATTAGAGAAAGGATTGCTCCATATTGCACTATTGAGAGAAAATACATGAACCACACAGCTCAAGATTGTCCTTACAATAGGCAAGCTGTTAGACAAACTTATCAGCAACCTTACCAACAAGGTAGGTATCAGAACCAATACCAACAGCCATATTATTGACCACAACAGCAATATCAGGCACAATATAGGCCACAGCCAGTCTTGGGAAACCAACCACCAGCTCCTGCCAATGTGATTCTAGTCAAGTATGCTGTGGGAGAGGAAAATCCAAATAGAGCATTGGTGCCACTAACCCCATTGATACTAGATAATGACTCTCATGCTCATAGTTCAGACTACTCCCATGAAGGTAGTCCACATGCTTATTACACTGAGTCGCCTGAGCATAGTGAGATTTACTCGTACCAATATGAGGCACCACCTATGGAGCAAAATTGGGAGCCAGAATACTCCAATGTCATGTACACAAATCCTAACCCTAGGCCCCAATTGAGACAAATGAGACCACAAGCCCCTAGAGGATCTTGTTTCAGGTGTCAAGGTGACCATTTCATTCGTGATTGTCCTCTCCCACCATCTCCAAGTCAAGGTCAGGTTATCACAATACGAGCTTTTTGTCCTGAATGTGGAAAAGACCATCTTCCCAGAGATTGTCCAAGAAACCCCTCCAGTGCACCCAAGATTACACCCATTAATGTGGTAGGCTTAGTGACGGATTCAAGTGCAAGTAGCAGTAATGTGGCACCTGTACAGGTAGTTACTAGGGCACAAGCATTAAAACAAGATAAACCAACAGAACAATCGGAGTCAAGTGAATCAGGAGAGCCTAGTAAGCAAAAAACAAGAACATGGAAAGATACCAGAGAAAAGGCCAATCGCAAGTGGAATAAAAAGTTATCGGAACTAGAAGAAAGCTTAAAAGAAGCGAAAACAAAAATAGAAGACATTGCATCTCAAAGCCCCTCGCATGCCGAAACTCCATCCACTCCACCTTATCCCACCCCACCACCCATTGTAAATAGACCGCAACCAGGGTCTGTTCTCGCAGATCCAACCCCTCAAGGTTTGGACATGATGTTCAAGGCCTACCAGGCTCGACTTCAAGAAGGGCCTACAGCTGCAAACCTAGACAATAGTTACCCTAGAGTGGACTTAGAGATTGAACGGATGAAAATGTGCATGAAAATGGTAGAACAAGCCCAAGCTATACTCGAGACTAGTCAAAAGTTCAATCAGACAAACTCTGTCAAACCGGATTTGCATTTCCAGGGCTTACTAGAAAGATTAGAGCAGTTGGTAAACAAACCACAAGTTTCTTTACCTACACAGGCTCAACCAGTTATTGAAAGAGGAAGCTCACCACCAATGGGAGCTTATGTTCCTAATTCCACGGATGCTGGAATACCTCCTTCAATTCAACAGTACTCTCAAGAGTTCTTGCGGGAAATACAAGAAGAGAAATGGACCAAGGAGAAGGGTAATTCCCCTCCTATTCGTGAGATTGATGATCTTCATGATCAATTTCCCCGAGACATTCCATCTATTTACGGAGATGAAGTAGAACAACAAGAAGAGGAAAGATTAGATTTTGAATCTAATACCTTAGAAGAACTGCCTCAATTTCTAGGCCCATGGGAATCTGAATCTCTCCATATTAGAGCTCCCACAATACTAGTAAGAAATGAAGACTCAATGGTTCCAAGGAACACTAATGTCGTGAAGAGCACTAAGGTTCAGTGTCATCTCACTGTAGAAGAGCTGCTCAAAGCAAAACCTGAGCTATGGAATCATGTGAAGGATCAAGTTCCAGAACTTGATTCCAAAATGCCAAAAGCAGGCTCTAAACAAAAAGTACTAGAGATACCTCTAGACAAAATAGGGGACATGTGTGAGGGTGAAGAAGGTAATACTTATCTTCCAATCACCTACCAAGGTTACACAACCAAAGCAATCATAGATTCAGGTGCGGGTGTTGCTATTGTGACCACCTCTTTGTGGAAGCAATGGGGCAAACCCACATTAAGACCAACTAGAATGAATTTTCAAATGGCTGACGACCATTTTGAAAGACCTCTAGGATTGCTCGAAGGGATAACTCTAACCACTTGTGGTGTAGAGTTTGAGCACACATTTGCTATATGTGACTTTGAGAAAAATAATGTCTATGAGATGATCCTAGGAAGACCCTTCCTACGACAATTGCAAATAGTACAGGATTGGGGAACCAACTCCTTGTACTTACAGCACTTAGGGGTCACCACCAAGGTCAGCTTGAAGGATTACTCCTTCAGAGATGTACCACCCCTACAGTGGAATTCTATCCACAAAGCGAAAGAAGATTCTATCTCTGTGCATTCTGAAAGTTCACCTGATCCATCATGGTTGCATGAAGATACTCATTTGTGGATGTGCAAGGTCGCAGAGGAAGAGGAAAAATGTTTAAAGGCAAGAGAAGAAGGAACTTCGTCTGGAGATAGACCTAGCTTCCTTGATGGATTTTCAGGTTACAATCAAGTAGCCATTGCCCCAGAAGATCAACACAAAACAGCTTTCGCCATAGAGTGGGGAATCTTTGCATTTCGTGTGATGCCATTTGGGCTCACCAATGCACCTCCAACATTTCAAAGGCTCATGTGTCATGTCTTCAAAGAGTTCTTGCGAAAGAGCTTAGAAGTGTATGTGGATGATTTATGTGCTCATTGCCAAGAAAGAAGATTTCACATCCCTAAGCTCAGACAAATCTTCAACAAGTGTAGAGAATATCGAGTGTGTCTGAACCCAGAAAAGTGTGTGATCATGGTGCGTCAAGGTAAAATCTTAGGTCATATTGTTTCTAAGAATGGAATCTCAACAGAAGAAGATAAGGTACGAGCCATAGCGGAGCTACCAAGGCCAGGGAATGTTAAAGAGGTACAAGCCTTTATGGGCCATTGTGGATATTACGGAAGGTTTATCTACATGTACGCGAGCATAGCTAGACCCCTTTATGCCTTGTTCTCTAATTTTGAGTGGAACGATGAATGTGAGAATTCTTTCAATGAATTGAAGAAACGTTTGTGCACAGCACCAATACTGACCACTCCTGATTGGAATAAACAATTCCACGTCCATGTGGATGCATCCAATCACGCCATAGGATGTGTGCTAGCACAACCCACAGGAGAAGGAAACTTAGATTTGCCCATAGCATATGCTAGTAGACAGCTCACCGCAGCTGAACAAAACTATACCACAACTGAGCGAGAGGGCTTAGGCATGGTATATGCTGTGAAGAAGTTTAGACACTATTTATTGGCCAACAAGTTCAAGTTTGTCACTGATCATCAAGCTTTGTTATATTTGGTCAATAAACCTTGCAATAATGGGCGCTTAGTAAGATGGTTCCTCTTACTAATGGAATATGACTTTGAAGTTGTTGTCAGGAAAGGTAGAACCCACCTTAGGGCAGATCACCTTTCCCGCATCACTTCAGGAGAGTCACCGCAAGGACTGTCTGATGAATTACCTGATGCTTATCTGTTCAATTTAGAAGTTGTTCCTAAATGGGCAAATAAGTTGGTACCAGTCTTCACCCTCGGTCCTGCAAATAAGAATGTTAAAACATCACCAGAAGAAATTGTAAAATCACAAAAATATCACATATTGGCAGGAAGCATGTACAAACAAGATACTGAGGGTGTACTAGCTTGTTGTGTTGAGGATGACGAACATATTAGTTGGTTGTAGCAAGCTCATGAAGGATTGCTAGGAAATCACTATTCTAAACAACGAACATTGCAGAATCTGAAGCGTTTAGGAGTGTATTGGCCTAGCATGGATAAAGAAATACATGAGTGGATTAAGAATTGTCCAATATGCAAAGAGAGACCACCAGTGGAGCATGCCACCCTTTATCAAGTGTCATTAATTCCTGATTGGAGTGCTCCATTAGTAGAGTTTATGAGATCGGGAAGATTACCCAAAGAGGCTAGTCTAGCAAGAAGACGAAGCATGGCCCAAGAGGCTCAAGGCTATGCCTTAGTAGGAGATAACTTATACCGAAGAGGCAAAGATGGTTACTTAAGACTGTGCATTCATGAATCAGACTATTTAAAAGTCTTAGAAACTGCACACAGCGGTGTCGTAGGTGGACACTTCGATCCTGATCGAGTAATCAAGACCATTCTATTCTCAGGACTTTGGTGGCCCACTCTTCATATGGATGCTCATACCTATGTGAAGAAATGTGAAACATGCCAATGGGCACAATATCCAGTTAGAAAAGATGAGATGCCTTTGAGACCAATGATGGGAGGGCATGCATTTTTGAAGTGGGGCATAGACTTCATAGGTCCTATTAACCCCCCAGCTAGAAACTCCCATGCAAAGTATATTATTGTAGCCACAGATTACCTTACAAAGTGGGTGGAAGTAAAAGCCACAACAAAGAATGATGCTCAAACAACAACTAAGTTCTTATTTGAGAATGTGTTCATGAGATATGGACTACCAATAGAGTTAGTGAGCGATAGAGGCACACACTTCTTGAATGAAGTCATTGAAAATCTTCTCCAAGAATTCTTGGTGATACATAAGAAGTCTGCCCCCTATCACCCACAAGCTAACGGACAAGCTGAGAGCACTAATAAGATCCTCTGTAACGTATTGAAAAAATTGGTAAATAATAAATGCTCTGATTGGGACAAACAACTTCATCATGTTGTATGGGCTTATCCACTTGCCTACAAAACGGTACTCAATGCCACCCCATTTCAGATGGTCTTTGGACAAAATGTTGTGCTACCATTGGATTTCCTAATCCTAGCTTTAAAGGTAGCACAAGAGCATGAGTGGAATGAACATGAATTGTCCTCTAGGATCTTTGATCTAGAACGCTTAGGTGAGACGAGGCTACGAGCGGCAGCAGGCATCTACGCTACAAAGGAAAGGCAAAAGGCATACTTCGATGCACACATTAAGGATAAGGGATTGAAAGAGGGAGATCTAGTGTTGGTTTATACACTAAAACAACATGCCCGTAAGTTGGAAAAAGAGGATACGGACCCATGATCATTAATAGAATTTCTACTAGTGGTGCAGTTCAGTTGGCCACTCTAGAAGGAGATATCTTGCCAAACTATATTAGTGGATGTAGAGTCAAGCTATATCAAGAACCTCTTACTGAGGATATGCTAATGAGACTCAACACTGCTAAGAAGCGAAAAGAAGAAGAGTTAGGAGTGAGAGAAGAAGCATAGGCAGAGGTCAGAGAGCGTATTAGGCGAAATAAGCTAAGGCCACTAGGCCTAGATGTCAACTCAAAAGCCCCAAAATATCACATGGATATGTGCCAAAAATCAGGCATAGCGACTTCTCAAGTCATTGACCGAAGACCCTTTGTGACCATAGAGATAGGACAAGGGAAGGGTGCAAGGACTGTGAAAGCATTGATTGACTCAGGTGCAACAAGTAGTGCAGTTAGACTTTCCTACTGCCAAGACTTGCAGTTGAACATCAATCCCATAGAAGCTTATCTCATAGGATTGGGAGGTGTGGAAACCCCTTGTTTGGGCGAGGTGGAACTTCCCATCTACCTTCAAGATGTTCCAATGAAAGTCAAAGCGTTAGTGTGTCAAGATGAGAACCTTACAGAACCACTTGTCTTGGGTCAAGATTGGATCTATGACCATGCAGTTAACTTAAACCTAAGAAGTCAAATTCTTCAAGTTTGGGTACATGAACAATGCATTACATTAGAATTAGAGAACTGCATGCTCCTAGATCATGGCACCACACACTCCCTTAGTTCTTCTAAGACTAATCATATGGAAGAAGATGTTGTATGTGTCAAAGCCTCTATGATCCAGAAGGACTCAATCATGGAAGGAGAGTCGCAAAGGCAAGAAAACCCTCCTTCTTTTTTGAAGAGTAAAGCATCCATAGTAGTTCAACCTCAGAAGCAAGCACAACAATTCAAGACAACTGCTATAGCAAATAGAAAGACACCTTTCAACAAAAAAATAGTTCCGAGCATGAAGCAGATCTGGGTACGCAAAGGAGAGCAACCACCAGCCTTGCCCCCACAAATCCCATCCAGGCAAGCCAACCAGGCAAGAAGACGAAGGAAGAAGCTTGGACAAGCTCAACCACAAGGTATCCGACAAGTTTGGGTGCCTAAGAAATTAGCTACAGCTCAACAAGGGCGATTAGAGATGTGGGTACCTAAGAAGCTCTTACATCCACAACAACCTATGTTCTCTCACATGCGAAAGGTCTCAACAAAGAAGCGACAAAGAGAAAAGGGTAAGAACCGCATTCAGAGATTGAAAGAAGATCAACCCACCTCTTCAACCATAGTAGGAAGACGTGTAAAAAGGGTATGGGTTTGGAAGCCAAAAGTACAAGTAGCCTCCACCGAACCAACACACCAATCACACTGGATACCACAGTTCAGAAAGCACCCAAAGCAGAAGATGCCTGAAGTGATCTCTACAGTGCCAAATGCTGTTCTAAAATGGACTCCAATAAGGAGGATTACATCAGTTCGAGACTCAATGGATACCTCCACCAAGGTCGGCATCAACCTCCGCAAATAACATCAAAAGCCTCGACGAGCGACAACCATGTGCTCCTTGCACAACCTTGTCTTTTGCACCATTCAAGTCATGCATTTCCAAAGTATGCATTAATATAGGGCCACATTACATGGCCGTGCATAGACACAATTGAGAGTCCCATGCACGAGAGCACATTGACACATGTAAACTATTTTTTGATACTAATCTTTGTCTTCTTGTTTTGTGACATTGTTCCTCTAAAAAAGAAGAGAAAGAACTTGTTCCCAGGTTTCGCTCATGAAACATGAATGAGTCATGCTTAGTTGAAGATTGAACCTTCGATTACTGGGCATTTATCAGTTTGGATAGAAGTGTGTCTCAGCTAGCAGATGATATAATTGCTCCCTTATCTGGTAGATGTCAAGAACTTGGCATGAACATGGCATCCACAACTATGGTTTCCTCTTACCATGGTAGGAGTAAAGAGCTTGAAGGTCCGCAACTTGAGTGATGCTTAAGTACTGCATGTATGAGAGCATCCAGGGAGATATCTGCAAGGGGTAGTTCTGGTAACCTGCAAATCTTTGTATGTATACTGGATAAGAAGACTCCTGCTTATATGTATACTGGATAAGAAACTCCTGCTTATGGTGCACTAAAGAGAATATGTGAAACTAAGCTTGGTGTAGTTATCAAATGTTGTTTGTCAAGGAATATAAAGAAATTGAATTCTCTGTATTTGGCAAATGAGGCTTTGAAAAGAGGAGACAGGATCAGCCACTCAAAAGATCTCATCAGTGGACCATCAACATGCACATTCATCAACAATGTTCCATTGCAAAGGCCAAGTGTACAACACGAAGAGATGAACATCGATCAACCTTCTCCATGGTAAGTATCTTTACTTTGGAAACATCATAACCATGATAGCTTAGGAGACCTCTTCGTCGGCATACCCTTGAGCACTTAGCTCAAGAACACCAATTTTTGCACCATACTTCTTCCAATGCATTTTCCAAGTAAGCGTGCATAGGGCTACCTTACAAGGCCATGCACGAGGCACATACTTTCCTCAACCCATGCACGAACTCACTTACCCATCAGTCATTATGGGTACTTGGCATGATTACTATGAACATCATCTTAACAAGATCTAGAGGCCATCGATGGCGACTCACAATGACACAATCATGCTGGAATCCAAGGAAGGAGCGCATACCAAGGGACAACAACTTCCAAAGGCTTTTATTGACAAATGAAGAATCGGACAATCAACTCTGCCACATTTGGAAGGAAGACGGCTCTTGTTCCTACCGAACAGCCACTACCTCTCAAAGCACTACTTGGAACTACCACTACAACAAGGGTCTGTCAAGGACGACAGACTCGAGAGGGGGGGGAGTGTTGGAACTCAAGGTCAAGCATAAAACATGGAGGCATATCAAAGAAGTGGACATAGAAGAAGAGAGAGCAAGTAGGGAGCTCTAAGAAGTGTATGTCAAATTTTCAGAAGAATCCCCTACAGAAAATAGTGATTTTCATCACTAAAAACCATTGTAAATACCATTTTCTATCTTTATGACTCCATTTTGTTCAAGCCAAGGAGTCCTCAAGCTTGAGGAGTATTAGAAGTACCATCGTACCAATTTTCATAATTTTTAGACTTCGTTTGAGCCCTCAAATAAGCCCTGGAACCTAATTTTTAACTAGGCCGAACACTAGGTTTGGACAGGGCCAAAACTACTCAAAAAACTATAAAAAGAGCTAGAGAGCTCATTTTTGAGGTTAGCTTGTGAGAGAATAGAGCTTTTGTAAGAGAACTCTTGCAATCTAAGCTTTCCACTGTTCCTCTCTTTGATCTTACTTTGTGCACGTGTGTGTGTATGTGTGTGCATGTTTGTGTGCTTTCACTCACGCACTTGTGCCTTCACTTGCTCATGGTCTTCATACCGGTCCTCACGTCTCCGCGGATTGACAAGTAAAGGAGGTGGTGCTTAGGCTTGAGCTAAAATTTGGTGTAGCTCAAGCGTAAGCACCACCTCCTTTACTTGTCAATCCGCGGAGACGTGAGGACCGGTATGAAGACCATGAGCAAGTGAAGGCACAAGTGCGTGAGTGAAAGCACACAAACATGCACACACATACACACACGCGCGCACAAGGTAAGATCAAAGAGAGGAACAATGGAAAGCTTTGATTGCAAAAGAGTTCTCTTACAAAAGCTCTATTCTCTCACAAGCTAACCCCAAAAATGAGCTCTCTAGCTCTTTTTATAGTTTTTTGAGTAGTTTTGGCCCTGTCCAGACCTAGTGTCTGGCCTAGTTAAAAATTAGGTTCCAGGGCTTATTTGAGGGCTCAAACGAAGTCAAAAAATTATGAAAATTGGTACGATGGTACTTCTAATACTCCTCAAGCTCCACGACTCCTCGGCATGAACAAAATGGAGTTATAAAGATAGAAAATGGTATTTACAATGGTTTTTAGTGATGAAAATCACTATTTCTATAGGGGATTCTTCTGAAAATTTGACATACACTTCTTAGAGCTCTGTTGGAAGCAGCCAGAGGCATAGAAGACACGGAAGCATGTAACAACAGAGCAGGGAGCCAGTGGAATCTTTTTTCAAAGAATCATGTTTTAGAAATACTTTTCAAAAACCTCCAACGGTGATTTTTATCACTATTGTAACATATGTAA
Source organism: Ceratopteris richardii (assembly GCA_020310875.1). NCBI lineage: Eukaryota > Viridiplantae > Streptophyta > Polypodiopsida > Polypodiales > Pteridaceae > Ceratopteris > Ceratopteris richardii. Next base: position 114,345,025 of record CM035444.1, read on the forward strand.
CATAGAAAAACCCTTTTCTTAATTTCTAACTCCATTTTGTGCAAGCCGAGGAGTCCTCGAGCTTGAGGAGCTTAGGTAGAATGCGCATACCAATTTTTGTTATTTTTAGACACCGTTTACCCTTCCAAATAGCATCTAGGACCTAATTTTTAACTATGCTGGTCACTAGATGTGAAACCGATCGAAACTAGTCTAGAAACTATAAAAAGAGCTAGAGAGCTCATTTTTGAGGTTGGTTAGTGTGAGCTTAGAGCTATTTTGAGCTTCTAAGAGTGTTCTTGAGTAATAGAGTTGATTTCTCATCTTCCATTGTGTTTTGCTTGTCTCTTCGTAGTGTGTGTGTATGTGTGTGTGCATTTCTATGCTTCTCACCTTCACTCTCACTTCATCTCACGTTCACGATCTTCATATCACTCCTATCTCTTCCGCGGATTGACATTAAGGAGGTGGAGCTTATTAACTTCCAAAAAAATCAGAAAATTCACCATATCCACCCATTCTCCTCATTTCCCCTCATTTGTGCATGCGAGAGAGTGAGAGAGAGCTTTTGTGCTTGCATGTACTTTTGTTTTCTTGATTTTTCTTGCAGGTACAGTGCTCCAGAGCATCAGGAAAGCTTGGAAAAGGTAAAAACTTCACTTTCTGTCAGAGATTTCCGTCTGTGTCAGACCATCGTGATGGTCTGCCAAGTGCGGAATTTTTGGTAAGCGACCACACCACGGGATAGGCGACACACGCATACATGAATCCACAGACGCATCTGCAAAAATCACATTTTGGTGGACCATCGCGATTGGCTTAGACCATCGCGATTGTGTCACACCATCGCGATAGGCTCATGCCATCGCGACGGCTCGGCTGGACATCGCGACGGTCTCACGCCATCGCGACGGTTCATTTGGACCATCGCGACAGTTCGCGGACCATCACGACTGTTCGATTGACCCCACGCCATCGCGATTGGCTCACGCCATCGCGCCGACACTGCCACGTGGAAAGCTAGACCATCGCGACGGTTCACACTTCACGCCATCGCGATGATACCCTCAGACCATCGCGACACTTCAAAATTTGGACCATCGCGATTGGCTCAAGCCATCGCATCTGTGACCATCGCGACGGTTCACTTTGGACCATTGCGATTGTTCACGTTGACCGTTGACTGACGCCATCGCGATTGTCCGCCTGATCGAGCCATCGCGATTGCTCACATTTGGACCATCGCAACCCTGCACTTCAGACCATCGCGATTGCTCACCTTCACGCCATCGCGACGGTCCCAGACCATCCCGATTGTTGCAGACCATCGCGATTGTGCACCCCCGTCGCAAATTTTAGGGTTTCATTTTTTGGCCAATTTTGGGGCTATTTTTGGGAAATTTTTGGGTGATTAGACTCATAGGAGACCCCTCAGCCCATATTTGAAGAGAAACCTGTTTGTCAGTTTTTACCCCCCAGGGCCTGAACGGTCATATCTTTTTCATCCGAAGTCCGTTTTTTGAGCTTAATAGCTCGTTAGATAAGCTAATTTGAGGTTGAACATCAGTGGGACTAGGAAAGAAAAGGGACCTTGGGAAGAAAATTTTTGCCAAAGGTTAAGGGACTTTTAAAAGTATATATATTCAAGTGCTTGATCATCCATTTGTGAATTGGTCCAATATTGGATTTTTCTAGGTCTAGCAAGGGCAATCAAAGGCAACCAAAGCAAGGCAGTGAAGGGCATAAAGCTTGGGAAGCGCGGCTTCTTGGGCATCAGAGCAACCAGAAAAGCTGACTCGAGGTTGGAAGATTACTCAACCCCCTTAGTCAATTCTTAGCTTAGGATAAACGTTAGCATTGTGGATTCAAGACGATAAGAACGCCTCAAGTTCAAGAGAATTAAATTTATCAAGTTCAAGACTAAAGTAAAGGTGTGTGACACGAAAACCTAAAGGAAAGAACATAAGTATGACGGAACGAGAACTCAAAGTACCACAGAAAGTCGAATTCCTAACGCATACATTAAGACAAGAATCTAAAGAAATTTAAAAAGAATCAAGAAAGTAATAACAAAGAATCATTGACGATCTGAGTGTGTACTGAGTGTGCAAGGAAGAAAATTAATGAACCTTAGATCGGGCAAACATATAGGTAAGTCAGACCGACGAAGCCTTAGATCATCAGAGGCAAGTGTAAGAACTACTGCACGATCGTGGGCTCAACAATTGAACACTAGTTATCCCTACGAGAGCACAGATATTAGTGATTCAGAAATGGCATTTAGCACAGATAGACCAGAAGGAGGGTCGAATGTAGCCTATTTAGAAAAACCAGAAGGACCCTATAGGACTCAACTAGAGTTTCTCCAAACCAACCGATTAGGTGCTCGCATCTATGAGGATGGTTTGCGAAGGCAAGTGGTGCAAATGCACAACCCCGATCAACCCATTGGATTGGAACGCCCAGTGGTGAAATTCGAGAGAGACGCGTACATAGACAAGGGTGGAACAATGTACATCTTAAGTACGCAACCAAACAATACCAACGAGTTTGGTGTGATTCAACTAGAGACAAAAACTAAATCTCAAGGAAAAGAACCATTAGAAGAGCCTAGAACACCTAGAGGGAAATCTGTACTGACACGAGTACTAATCCCAGAATGGATCCCTCAGGATAACAAAAGCATAGAGTTGTTTGTAAATAAAGAAACTGATGAAGCCTTTTGGAGATACAAGACATAACTACTTAGTGAGGTAGGTATCATCACGATATACGAGTTCAAGGACCCGGTGTCGTCGAGATTTTCTCTCCTTTCTCACTTGTGAAGGCCTACAAAAAACATATTTGGTGAAGGTAGCCGGAATTCCCCGAGAAGTCCAAGATGCATCAAGGATGTCAAAGGAAGCTCACATACAAAGTTTCAAAGAAATCAAGAAAGTCCATGGTAGCGGTCAAAGCTGGTCAAAGTTGGTCAAAGTTAGGAAATTAGGGCAAAAATTTCATTATCACCAAATTAGATGAAAATTCATATACTTGTAAAGATTGTCAAAGGCAGTCTATAGCCCCAATTTCAGCAGAAAATGGACTTTGTAGCACATTGATATGCTATGTTCATTTTGTAAAATGTAATTTTTCTAGTTTCACCCTACAAATTCTTGTATAGAAATTTATGTTAGCCGTATGGTTTGGCATGTATAAAGATCATATGGCTACATATTTGTACAAATGTTCAAGGCTATCAGAGCTTCCTAGACACCTTAATGCCACCTTGCAAGCTTCCAAATGTAGTCAAACTTGTACAAGGGAGATTCAGATGGGAGTTTTTTCTGCATATTCCTGAAGGAGATCTTTGGAAACATAGTCCTCCAAAGTTTCATCTTCATCAAAGCCTATTTGGAGGGTCAAAGAGTACAAAATCCAGCTTTCAGGATCACCGCAGTTTTCTAGTTTAAGCAAATTGAAGGGTTGAAGGGCCACCACATGGCGAAAGCTGATTGAGCCATGTTGTACGATCAAGATGAGCTCATATTCAAGGGTGGAGATGCACTTATGCTTAAAGCAAGGAGGATCCACGAGTTTTTTCATAAAAGAAGTTTTTTTTGACAGTCAAAGATCAATAATGCAGCTTTTCTCCAAAAATAGTGGCTTATCTTATCCAAAATGATGTCAGCACTGATCCGACGGTCCAGATCATCCCCAGATCCAATGGTGGAGAATGAAGGCGCCTAAATTTCACTCCTTTACACTAGATTTGATAGAAAGAACAATTCCAAGCCATTGATTTGATTAATCAAATGGTTGTAATCGAAAGTAGTGATCCTAGAGTTGAGAGTTGATTTCTCTAGATCCATAGGCCCAAGTTCATTCAAAAAACTATATAAACCCCCCTCCAAACTCTTAGAGCATCATTGTTAGGCATCCATAGGGATCATGCTAGCTTACGGTTTCCTTGAGACGATCACCCTCGGTTGAGCGAGTGAGGATCCAAGGTGAGCTAGTATGAGTATAGTACCTAGTTTCAAATTTAAGTTAGAACTCCAATCTAGGATAGGCTCTTGAAACCAGCATCTCTATCTTGACCCACCCTCGGTGGAGCGTGTGAGTGAGTTAGACCTGATTTTAATGAGTCTTAGACTTCTTTAGTTAGACGTTACGAGCCTAGACATACATAGGGTCACTGGATCGGAACTCACCTTCTTACGTGTGACATTCGGTTGAACTGTCATGGTTTGAGGGTCGGAACCACCTTTGATCAGTAGACTGCCTAGCTTGACGTACCACGACGATCTTATACATGTATCTTAATTCCAATCCGTTTAATTCATGTCACTTGTCACTTGTCTCTTGTCTCCTCTCTCAGTCTCTTAAGTATTTTTACATGTCTTCTATTTCTTCTATGTGTGAGAAGGCTCCACAGTATTGCATTGAACCAGTAAGGATGTTTCTTTGAGCTTGTGAGTAATCTCTATCATCATAATTCACTTGCATGCATATAATCCATACATACCCATACATATTGATTAGTTTCTGAAAGTGTATAAGAAGCTCCAATATTATTGGACCATTCTTCCTTTCGAAACTGGTTTATGTGTAAGGATTCCATCTATTCACGTCATGCATACATATCATCCAAAGAAGACCATGCATATGGATTAGAATTAGGAAGTGTTTAAGAAACTCCTTCAATGGACCATTCTTCCTTCCAAATTTGATTCGTGTGTATGGTTCTCTTTCATTCTTATCATTCATGTTCATAAATCTAACTTGCACTCCTACTTTCCCATTCCCATAATCATTTCAACATCTCTCTCTTCTCCATACTCAAAATTAATTTCACTTTCATGTCCTTAAACCATCCAACATTCATTAGCTTCATACACCCTGTGTGTGCCACGACCGGACCCGATCCACCCAGATTGCAATCACCTCCACATTTGAACCCGACGTGAAACGCTTCATGGCATTTGCTTCTGATCTTGTTGGGAGGTTGTGATCCATATCCTTTGTTTCATATTTTTCATCCTCATCATATCATCATCATCAGTTTTGAGTGTTGCACTAGATTTCTCACAGTATCGTGCACATCTTCGTCGTGAAGTAAACGCATTTGTGAGAGATCTAGAGCATCATGCATCACTTGCTTATTCACATAAGATGGAGGAAGGATTCAAATCCCTTATTGTTGAGAAACAAGGCCAAACAATAGTCTCTTCTATGTTGAGAGAGAAGGGGAAATTCAATGGCATCAACATAACAAGCTACTTAGATTTGTTTGGAGAGCAAGCTATGATTTTTGGTCTTCCCGAAGATCTTTTGATATCATTCTTTGAACGAATTGTTGATAGCTCTATCATAAACCGTGTCACTCAATATGATAGTCTTCCTTGGAGTGATTTTAGAAAGGAGATGCTCAAAGAATTCTATCTTGAAGATTATAGCCAACATAATCGAGATGGATTACTACGATGGGTCAATTCTCCAAAGCCTACTAGCTCTATTACTCACTTACAAAATGAGTATATTAGACGCTATGAGCAACTTCCTGATGAGGATAAGATAACTTTGGAACCTGATCTTGTGATCAATTTTCTTAAGCTTTTTCATCCTGAAACTCGTAGGGAAGTTGAACGACGATTAGAAGAACCGGATAAGCGCTATGGTCTTACTAACAATTGGCAAAAAGTGCGTAAAGTAGTAGAGGCTGTAGCCCATAGACATCAAAGACAATCCATGCTTTATGAGCAAACTAGTCTTCCTCAAGCTAGCCTTCCACAAATTAAGGAGCAATTTAGAGAACAATCCCATGCTATGAATGTTGACTCTACTCCTATTCCTCAAATGATGGAGCCTACTCAAGGTTTTAAAGTAGAGCCAAATAAAAGTGTAGTTGAACAATCTCAAGTGGAAATTCTCACTAAGCAAATGGAAAGTCTTATTGCTACACAATCCAATTTGGCCAAGACTATAGATGATTTACAATATAGTTACACCAAAACTTTCCAAAATCAAATGAACCCAATGACTTTTCAAGAGCCTAATCAACATGTTATAGCTACCAATCAAAATCCACAAGTAGCTCCTACTCAAGCATATCAAGTTCCTCCAATGCATAATTCTTCAATGCAAAATCCTCATCCTCATGTGCAAAATCCTCAAATGTATCAAAACATGTATCCTCAAGCTTCTCAAATAGCTTTTCAAAATCCTCAAAATCAAAATTTTCAAAATCATCAACCGTATAATATGGAAGCTCCTCTTGCACCTCAAGTACCACATGTTGCTCCCCAAGCTCCTCAAATACATCAATTGCCTTTTCAAAATCCTAATTATCCTGTTCAAGCAATACCTTATCAACAAAATCCTCAGTTTCAAAATTTCCCACCACAAGTTAATCAAAATCCTCAAAATCAAAATGGTTTTGTATGTGGCCCTCGTAGGTGTCCTTGGTGTGATTCGTTAGAGCACTTTTTGAGAGATTGTGAATTATTGAAGGGTGCTAAGGAGCAACGACTAGTAATAGACATAGACAAGAAAATTTGTGACTATCGATCTAGGCTACCTTTGCAAGGAAATTATGGTAAGGGAGGAATGAAAAAACACTATGAAAATATAACCATAACGGATGTAGGAACTAGAGGAGTGAAACTAGAAGCTCTTGATGAACAAGTGGAATCAAGTAAACCCACAAAGGAAGTTGACTTTTCCATAGAGGCTTTAGTAAGAGCACGAGATGAGATTAGGAGAATAACGGCTTGGGAGTCACCGATAGACGATCAATCTCTTATTTCTCACATATCCAATGTAGAAGAAAAACGAAAAAGAGATGAAGCTGAGCCTAGTGAAAGAAGAGTGACTCGAAAACAAACCTTAGAGGGAATAGAAACAATCATAGAGCAAGGAGAAACATCACAATCTAAAGATAAAAAACAAGAATCAGAACCCAATGAACAAAAACAAGAGGAGAAACAAAAAGGGAAGAAGACAAAGCAAAGAAAAACAGAACCAAAGCCTTTAGATAAACAAGAACAATCAAAACAAACAGAAGACCAAACACGAGAACATGAACAAAAACAAAATCCTGAGCAAAAACAAAAGAAACCAAAGAGAAAACCTAAAGCCATCTTGATTTCAGAAATTGAGAGAAAAATAGATCCTATGGAGATTTTAGATGACATTTTGCTTAAGAGTCAAGTGACTATGTCTTTAGAACAAGTTTTCTCTATTGCAAAGCCTGTTTTTAAAGATAACTTTATCGGCCTAATTAAAAGGAAGAGGTTTCCGCTTAATCTAGATACTGAGATGCAAGATTCTCTAGATCAAGATCAAGCTATGAATGAAGCCTTAAACTTTGATGAATCTGATGAAGAGGACTTTGATGATGATGAAGTAAATGTTAATAAAAATTTCTTAGGACCTATTCAACCTGACCATGAAAATCATGAAAACAATCCTGAAAGTCACTTTAAAAGAACATTTTGGTCTAGAGGTACATCAGAGATGCATGTTAAAATAGGAAATGATAAGAACACTATCACTATAAATGCATTAGTAGATTCCGGCTCTGAAATCAATGTGATTTCAAGAGAAGTCTATGATAAGTTTCGATGGCCCATAGATAAATATTGTGGATGGCATATGAGAACTGCAGATAATGGTGTAGGTACCCTGTATGGAGCTTGTGCTAGTGTGCCCATATCCATAGGAGGAATCACAGAAGAGTTTCACTTTTTTATTCAAGATAATTGCTCTTATGAAGTTCTCTTAGGTCAACCCTTTATTTGTGAGAGTCGTATGGAAACTAAAGCCATGGATGATGGGTCTACCTATGCTAGATTCAAGTCTAAGGATGGAATGCAATCACTTCAAGTCATGACAGTAGGAGTGAATCATCCTAGGAATCGATTGTCAATTAGAAAGAAACCTATTGTTACTCAAGGTCATGAGCATGCTTGTAGTGATTGTGCACCTCGATTCATGTTTGGAGCTACATATGATCAAAATTTTGGATAGAATCCATTGTTGAGCGGGACAACAGTGGATATTGGTTTGACATCTCGCAGCCAACCAACCTGTACAATAGTTTGTCACTTTGTTTTCCGCATTCTAGATTAGATTTTCTTCATAAGAGTCAATTGTCCAAGTCTTTTATCCAAAAAACCCAAAAAATTATAAAAACAACAAAATCATGGAACATGATGAGAACATTGAGCATGTGATTGAAACATCTCATTGTTTCTCTACTCTTGATGAGTTAGAGTTATGTCTTCAACAAAATTCTAATTCCCATATTATTCTTCTTTCTTTCCTTGATGAGTATGCTCTAATCCAAGAGTATGCTCTCAATGTTGACAAGTGCTCAAAATTTAACCAAACACATGATGCCTTAGTTGAAACAAAGTACAAAACTGTAGACAAAAAAATCAAACCCATAGCTCAACCATTACCTCAAGGAAGTAATGAAAAAATTATTGATGTGAAAAATGATCCAATTCTTCGGGATAAGAAAAACATAGGACATACATTCACGGATGAGGCAATCAAACAGGTGAAAATTGGTAGAGATGATGACTTTCTTTTGCCAGCAGAGAGAGATAAATTTGAGGGAGTCATATGTAGCCATGGAAAAGCCTTTACTATGTATCCTCATGAGATTGGTTGTGTAGATCCTAAGCTTGTTGCACCCATGATAATCTTTACTATTCCACATATTCCATGGAATCTTCGTCCTATACCAGTTCCAAAGGCTCACTTACCTGAGCTAATGAAACTACTTAAGGAGAAGATAAACATGAGAATTTTAGAGCCATCTTTTGCACCTTACTCAAATCGATGGTTCACTGTGCCTAAAAAGAATGGGAAACTACATTTTATTCAAGATCTCCAACCCGTCAATAAAGTCACCATAAGGAATGTAGGAACAGGACCCATTGTAGATGAGTTTGCTGAATCATTTTCAGGACATTCTATCTATTCAATGGGTGATTTATATTCGGGATATGACCAATTCCAATTAGCAATTGGTAGTCGTGACATAACCACAATGAAAACTCCTTTAGGCTTAGTACGAATGTGTACTTTACCTCAAGGAGCGACTAATTTTGTGGCTCATATGATGAGTGCTATGAATATGGTCTTACATGACTTTATCCCTCATATAACTATGCCATTCATTGATGATATTCCAATTAAAGGGAGTGAGGAACGTGTAAAGGACATTACTTTAGATTCATCTGGATGTCATAAATTTGTTCTTGACCATATCTCGGATTGTGAAAGAATATTTCAACAATTTGAAGAGGCAGGTCTCACATTTTCCATAGAGAAATCTGTTTTTGGTGTCAACGAGGTACTTATTGTTGGACATTTATGCGGCCATTATGGTCGAAAGCCATACCCACAAAAAGTTGATGCCATTAGCAAGATTTCTGAAACATGTAACAACGTGAGTGAGGTACGTAGATTTCTTGGTGCTTGCATCTTTTATGTTATTTGGATCCCACACTTTGCTCATGTTGCTAATTGTCTTTATGACTTGTTGAGGAAGAAACGAAAATTTATTTGGATTGACAAACACACTCAGGCTATGCGTAAATTGAAGAAATTATCGCTTGAAGCTCCCATCCTTAAGCATGTAGACTATTCTGCTAACAAACCTATTATATTGACTGTTGATACTAGTCCTATTGGTATAGGTTGGGTCATAAGTCAAGATGATAGTGAAGGGAATAGATATGCAATTAGGTTTGGTGCCAAAATTCTACATGAAACACAACGAAAATATCCACAGATCAAACGAGAACTATGGGGTATGGTAACAGCTTTGAAAACAGACAAAGAATATTTCATTGGTGCAAATGTCAAAGTTGAGACTGATTGTTTGCCTCTCATTGGAATGATAGCCAATTGTTCATCTCCTGATATAGCCATGCTTAGATGGATCTCATATATTAAGTTCATAAATCCTGAGTTAGTTCATATTTCAGGTAAGTCAAACTCAGTTGCTGATATGTTATCGAGAGCTAGATTTGATGATGATCTTGAAAGTGATCTAATAAAGAATGTGAATTTAGTTGACTATGTTCCACATATATATGAGTATGAGAAATTTCATGAGTCTGAGTACGAAGATGAATGGAGAGACATAGGAAAGTATCTCAGTACACTACAACCATTACCTAACTGGACTACGAATAGATTCCGTAACATTAGGAAACGAGCTTATAACTTTTTCCTATGTAATGGTTATCTTTGGAGACATGCTAAGGGTAAGGTTAAGAATCCACAACGAGTCCTAGGAAAACGAGGTCTTCAATTGCAAGTAATGAAGGAAATGCGTGAGACATTATGGGCAGGTCATAAAGGATTTTTTGGAACATATGAAAAAATTAGAAGTACCTATTATTGGCCTAGGATGTATGTTGACATTAGTAGCTATGTTTCTACATGTTCTACTTGTCAACTTCATTCATCAGTCAAACATAGAGATCCGTTGCATCCTACTTATCCACCTTGTATTCACTACAAGTGGGTAGTAGATCTTGTAACTATGCCTAAAGGTATTGACAAAATGCGTTACATTGTACTTGCAAGAGAAGACTTAACTAATCATGTAGAGGGACGTGCACTACGATCTAAGACCACTTACAATGTTTGCAAATTCTTGCTTGAAGATGTCATAAGTCGCTTTGGGTACGTAGAGAAAGTAGTTGCCGATCGTGGAGAGTTAAATGCGAGAGAAGCTAAAGAGTTCTTTGAGCGTCATGGTATTCGTTTGTCTCTCACTATTGCATATAACCCAGAGGCCAATGGTAAAATAGAGAGAGGGCATCCACCTATTGTGAAAGCCATATCTAAAGTATGTAACGTGACATCAAACAATGGCCTAAATTCTTACCTTTTGCACTTTGGGCAGATATAATGACATGCACACGTACTACTGGATATATGCCTGTTGAACTCATGTACTGTCAAAAACCATTGTTTCCAATTCAGTCTCATATTTCTGCATGGTCAAATTTGCCTTGGTCTGAAAACATGTCTACTGATGATTTTTTGAGTTTGCGTATTAAACAGTTAGAACAAGGTAAATTAAGACTTGATGATGCTGTTGAAAAATTAAGAGAATCTAGAATGAAGAACAAGCATTATTTTGATAAAACTCATCGATTGCGTCCTAATCCAATTGAAGTAGGAGATTGGGTGCTCATTTATGATAGTACATTTGACTCTCAATATGATGCACGCAAAAAGCTCACTCAACGGTGGTTTGGGCCATACATTGTATCAAAAGTCAACAACAATGGTACGTATGCTCTTTGTGAATTAAATGGTGTTGCACTAAAAACTTTGATTGCAGGTAAAAGGATAAAGCTATTCAAGAAACGTGATAATGACGAGTACATTTTGGATGAGGACATTGAAGAAGATGACAACAATGAGGCCGATTCATAAACAGGAGTATCCATGTTATAAAAAATAAAAATATTAAAAAAAAATTAAATTAAAAAAAACATATAAAAATATAATTAATTTTTCAAGTTCATGTTGCTTTGTTTTTTTTCAAGTTCATTCTACTTTTTTTCCATTCTTGTTTCATGCATGTTTGTTTTCAGTCTTTGCATTGCATTGCATATCCACATTACTTGAGTCAAAAAAAAAAAAAAAAGGCAAATGATGATTTCTCTACTTGTGTAAAATTGTATCTTGAGTAGTAATTCATCTACTAAGAAATCGGTTATAATCTAGGATTGTGGAAAGATAGGGCATGTAGATTTGGAGGTTTATTTTGGTGACATGACTTTCATATATAAACATGCATATGTATCCAGTATCGAAAGCATAATTGTTGAAATCCTAGCTCCTGCTATTGCATGTTTCTACATCCTTACTCCATCTCACAGCACTTGTATCGGAGTTTTAAACAACTGTTCTCCGTCATAAAAAATGGTTGTACCTTGTATCGGGGTTTAATTTTTCCCCGTCATCAAAAAAAAAAAAAGGGTTGCTACATGTTACCAAGAAGTTTACACTTTCTTCCATCCCAAAAAAGTGATCGTAACCATAAAGTTGCCGAATCATCATCATCAAAAAAAAAAAAGCAAGCCAAAGGAGGATAAAGAGGCATAGTAGAATAAATCACGGGCTATATAGGTAGATTTATGCATTAGTGGAGTTTAGTTAGATTTCCTTGCATGTTATTAGAGAAAGAGCATATTCATATTTATGTAGGAAAGGAGTTGATCTAAAATAAGCTACAGATGAAAGATGTCTCTTGAAAATCCTAAATCTTTGTTTATAATCATATTTAAGGTAGATTGCTTTATGAAAAAGGTACAAAATTTTCTTCAAGATGAGAGGAACTGATGCTTAAAACGACTCAATACATCCACTTCCACTTCATATTGATGCTTGTTTTTTTTCTTTCTTGTTGCCAATGTTGCTTGTTCATTTGCATATATGTTGCCTATTTGTTCATGCATATTCATGTTGCCTGTTTCAATTCTTTCTTTCATGCAAATTTTGCTTCATGTCACGTTACCTACTGATTCATGCATATAATCAATTTTCCTTCCATGTTTCCTATGTTGCCTATAAAAGAATTTGATGCCTCGAACATTTTGTTTTTCACAGATGCTAGAGTGGCGCTTCCGGAGGAATCGCACGTTTAGTGGGGGCAAATGTCGTCGAGATTTTCTCTCCTTTCTCACTTGTGAAGGCCTACAAAAAACATATTTGGTGAAGGTAGCCGGAATTCCCCGAGAAGTCCAAGATGCATCAAGGATGTCAAAGGAAGCTCACATACAAAGTTTCAAAGAAATCAAGAAAGTCCATGGTAGCGGTCAAAGCTGGTCAAAGTTGGTCAAAGTTAGGAAATTAGGGCAAAAATTTCATTATCACCAAATTAGATGAAAATTCATATACTTGTAAAGATTGTCAAAGGCAGTCTATAGCCCCAATTTCAGCAGAAAATGGACTTTGTAGCACATTGATATGCTATGTTCATTTTGTAAAATGTAATTTTTCTAGTTTGACCCTACAAATTCTTATATAGAAATTTATGTTAGCCGTATGGTTTGGCATGTATAAAGATCATATATGGCTACATATTTGTACAAATGTTCAAGGCTATCAGAGCTTCCTAGACACCTTAATGCCACCTTGCAAGCTTCCAAATGTAGTCAAACTTGTACAAGGGAGATTCAGATGGGAGTTTTTTCTGCATATTCCTGAAGGAGATCTTTGGAAACATAGTCCTCCAAAGTTTCATCTTCATCAAAGCCTATTTGCAGGGTCAAAGAGTACAAAGTCCAGTTTTCAGGATCACCGCAGTTTTCTAGTTTAAGCAAATTGAAGGGTTGAAGGGCCACCACATGGTGAAAGCTGATTGAGCCATGTTGTATGATCAAGATGAGCTCATATTCAAGGGTGGAGATGCACTTATGCTTAAAGCAAGGAGGATCCACGAGTTTTTCCATAAAAGAAATTTTTTTTGACAATCAAAGATCAATAATGCAGCTTTTCTCCAAAAATAGTGGCTTATCTTATCCAAAATGATGTCAGCACTGATCCGACGGTCCAGATCATCCCCAGATCCAATGGTGGAGAATGAAGGCGCCTAAATTTCACTCCTTTACACTAGATTTGATAGAGAGAACAATTCCAAGCCATTGATTTGATTAATCAAATGGTTGTAATCGAAAGTAGTGATCCTAGAGTTGAGAGTTGATTTCTCTAGATCCAAGGGCCCAAATTCATTCAAAAAACTATATAAACCCCCCTCCAAACTCCTAGAGCATCATTGTTAGGCATCCATAGGGCTCATGCTAGCTTACGGTTTCCTTGAGACGATCACCCTCGGTTGAGCGAGTGAGGATCCAAGGTGAGCTAGTATGAGTATAGTACCTAGTTTCAAATTTAAGTTAGAACTCCAATCTAGGATAGGCTCTTGAAACCAGCATCTCTATCTTGAATCACCCTCGGTGGAGCGTGTGAGTGAGTTAGAGCTGATTTTAATGAGTCTTAGACTTCTTTAGTTAGACGTTACGAGCCTAGACATACATAGGGTCACTGGAGTGGAACTCACCTTCTTACGTGTGACATTCGGTTGAACTGTCATGGTTTGAGGGTCGGAACCACCTTTGATCAGTAGACTGCCTAGCTTGACGTACCACGACGATCTTATACATGTATCTTAATTCCAATCCTTTTAATTCATGTCACTTGTCACTTGTCTCTTGTCTCCTCTCTCAGTCTCTTAAGTATTTTTACATGTCTTCTATTTCTTCTATGTGTGAGAAGGCTCCGCAGTATTGCATTGAACCAGTAAGGATGTTTCTTTGAGCTTGTGAGTAATCTCTATCATCATAATTCACTTGCATGCATATAATCCATACATACCCATACATATTGATTAGTTTCTGAAAGTGTATAAGAAGCTCCAATATTATTGGACCATTCTTCCTTTCGAAACTGGTTTATGTGTAAGGATTCCATCTATTCACGTCATGCATACATATCATCCAAAGAAGACTATGCATATGGATTAGAATTAGGAAGTGTTTAAGAAACTCCTTCAATGGACCATTCTTCCTTCCAAATTTGATTCGTGTGTATGGTTCTCTTTCATTCTTATCATTCATGTTCATAAATCTAACTTGCACTCCTACTTTCCCATTCCCATAATCATTTCAACATCTCTCTCTTCTCCATACTCAAAATTAATTTTTTTCTGCTAGGTCTTCTATTGAGCTAGACAATTTTGTGGATGCTAGAGATGAACAATCCGAGTCCTTATAGACCTTTGAGAGTTCCAATTTGTCTCCTAAGTTGTCCTCAATGTCTATACATATTCTTACACATTGCTCTAGCGTTCTGGGTTCTTTTAGGTACACATAGGAGCGTAGCTTAGAGCTCAACAAGCCATCTAGGAACAATGACACTTGCTTGGCTTGTGAGGGTAACTCTTGTACTGGACATCTTTCAACATATTGTCTAAACCTACATCCTGCGAGTCTAACTGTTTCCTAAGGGGTCTGTTTAAAGCTATGAATCAACGAAGACGTGTCATGCCTAATCCCACTTTTAGAGAATTCAATGATGAATGACTCTAAAAAGTGATGGATGTCTCTAAATTGCCTCTGTTGCAACGGTTTGAACCAAGTTAAAGCTGTGTTCTTTAACGTTAGTCCAAATGCATTGTATTGCGTGAACATGTCTTCGACTTGTTCTGCTCTTAGTACTTGCTTGAATTCTGCAACATGGTCATAGGGATCTCCTGTCCCATCAAAATAATTTTTCATGGATTTCACTAACTGAGTGGGTCTCAATATTCTTGCGTGTTCAAGTGGTCTAGGTAGAGGAAAATCATCTCTACCACCTAGTATTCCATGATCTCTTTGTCTATCCGCTCTATTAGTGTCCGTGGTTGTTCTATCTCTCCCTATGGGATGAGTGAAGCTTACTTCGGGTCTCTCTTTATTTTTCTCTCTTTGATTTCCATGGGCTGAGGATGTTCCTGCCCCTTGTTGGTTTGCGTTTACGTTTGTTCGTGATGGAGGAAATACCAATTCACCTCTCCATGTGTATGTGTTTTGAGCGTGGTCAGGCACCACAAAGACTCTTTGTGAAGTCTCATCCAGGTATACAACCTTTCCAGGTGTATCCGGTGTGGAGGTGATCGCAATCTGGGTGGATCGGGTCCGGTCGTCGCACACACAGGGTGTATGAAGCTAATGAATGTTGGATGGAAACTAGGAGTTTCTTGTAAACCTAGGGTACTAACAAACAAGCATTGTTACACCTGTGGTGGTGATCATATGGCAAATGTGTGCCCCAATGCACCACAACCTCAAGCCAACCCTAGTGGCCAATACTGTACAATTGAGAGAAGATACACGAATCATGCGGCTCAGGACTGCCCATTCAACAAACAGACCGTGAGACAGAACTACCCGCAAGCGTACGTACAGCCAGGTAGGTATCAAGGCCAATACAATGCTCAGCCTTATTACTATAGGCCTCCTCAGAACTACCCATACCAGGCTCAACAGAGACCTCAACTTGTCTTAGCTCAGCAGCCACCCCCACCAGCGAATGTCATCTCAGTCAAATATGCTGCCGCCGAAGAGAACCTAAGTAGGGCTTTAGTGCCTTCTTCACCATTGATCACAGAGAGTGACCCAAACTCAAACAGTTTTGACTCTACGCATGTAGATAGTCCACCCGCATATTACACGGAGTCACCAGAACATGTGGAGGCATATCATTACGATAGTCCACCAGTGGAACCTAGTTGGGAGCCAGACTATGCTAATGTGATGTACACAAATCCTAATCCGCAGCCCCAATTGAGACAACAAAGACCACAGGGCCCTAGAGGACCATGCTTTAGGTGCCAAGGAGATCATTTCATAAAGGATTGCCCACATCCCTCGATAGCAGGGCAATCACAGTACTATAACATCCAAGGCTTTTGTGCCGATTGTGGCAAAGAGCACATAATCAAAGATTGTCCTAAGAACCCAGTTAATGCTTCAAATGTGACACCGATCAACGTGATAGGTATTGTAAACAACGCAGATGGATCCAACCCTACCTACGTGCCTATCCAAGCTATAACAAGAGCTCAGGCGCTCTTACAGAACCAACAGCTTAATCAAGAGAAAGTAACCAAAAGTAGTGAAGTTGCAGAATCTAGCAGTAAAAAGACGAAATCTTGGAAAGACTCTAGAGAAAGAATTAAGAGAAAATGGAGTAAAAAGATAACTGAGTTGGAAGGAAGTTTAAAAGAGTCGAGAGCCAAAATCCTAGAATTGACTTCACAGGAATTGAATCAAGAGAACCCAACTCAGAAATCAGGATCAGAGTTAGCGGAACCCATACTTGAAAACCTAGACATGATGTTTTGTGCATATCAGGCTAGATTAAATGAAGGACCTCAAGTAGCTGAAACGAGTAAAAACTACCCTCAAGCTGATCTAGAAATTGAGAGAACTAAACTTTGCATGAAGATGGTAGAATTAGCGCAAGCTTTGTTTGAGGCCTCTAGATATCTTAATTGGAATAACATGGCAAAAGCGGAACTACACTTTCAAGGACTAATGGAGAGGCTAGAATACTTGATAGAGAGCAAAGAGAAAAAGGATCAGCATAGGAACCCTAGTGTCCCAGAGACACAGGAAAGGAATGCACCATCCCTATTTCAAGTACCCAATACAGAAAGTCAAGACAATTTGTCTTCCATACATAGGTACTCACATGAATTTTTGAGGGAAATCCAAGAAGAGAAATGGAGAAAAGAACAAGGAACCCATCCTCCTATTCAAGAAATAGACGACTTGTAGGAACAATTTCCCCAAGACATTCCCTCTATTTACGATGATGTAGAGGAAGAACAACTGAGTGAACACACGGGTTTTGAATCTAATTCTTTACAAGAATTACCTCAGTTCACAGGACCTTGGGAATCAAAGTCTATTAGTATGAGAGCACCCACGATAATAGTGAGGAATGAAGAATCAATAATCCCTAGAAACACATAAGTGATCAAGAACACTAAGGTACAATGTAATCTCACTCTAGGGGAGTTGTTAAAGGTAAAACCAGAATTGTGGAAACATGTAGCAAATCAATTCCCCGAGCTTGCTACTACTCCCTCACAGATAGGATCACATAAAAAAGTACCAGAGATACCCGTAGAAAAGATCCGAGATGTAAGCGAAGGAGAGGAAGGTAACACTTATCTTCCGATAACCCATCAAGGCTACACCACGAAAGCCATCTTAGATTCAGGAGCCGGAGTAGCCATAGCTACCACCGCTTTATGGAAACGTTGGGGTAAGCCAGCATTAAGACCCACCAGGATGAAGCTACAAATGGCTGACGGACACATAGAAAAACCATTAGGCTTACTAGAAGGAATATCTCTCACCACTTGTGGTGTGGAGTTTGAGCATACCTTTGCCATTTGTGATTTTAGTAAAAATCATGCTTATGAGATGATATTGGGACGACCATTCATGCGTCAGTTGCAAATCGTACAAGATTGGGGAACTAATTCTTTGTACTTGCAACATTTAGGAGTGACTACTAAAGTCAATCTTAAAGACTATTCACATCGAGATGTACCCCCAATACAATGGAATACCATCCATAAGACACCAGTAGAAATGGAATCAGTACACTCTTTAGAGTCAGACCCCTCATGGTTACATGAGGACACTCATTTATGGATGTGTAAGGTAGCAAAAGAAGAGGAAGAACGGTTAGAAGCTAGGAATTTAGGTGCAGAACAACATCCACGAACCCTTCAAGACCCAGCTTATGCACCAGTAGTATTCCCAGATGAAGAATTCGAACCCCATGGTTGGGCAGAAATCCTAGCAACCATGGATGTAGCCATCAATGAGGAACAATGGACACCCCACTGTGACGAGGATGGCTATGACATTTCAGTTTTCACGATAGAGCCAATCATGTGTGATGCAATTTTAGAAGAATGTGAACCTAGCACTGATGCATTTGAGGATGCAAGCGATTTCGATTTAGAATCAATTATCATGGACCCACCCTTTGCATCAGAGGAAGAATATTTTTACAAAGTAGACACTCACCCTCAGAAACAGAAAGAAGTTATGAATGATGTGAGAATAGCCACTCAAGTGACTAACAAGAGTGAAGGCAAGAAGAGAAAGAAGAAAGAAACCATGTCAGAAACAGAAGAATCTTTATTTGAGGTTCCCGAGAACTTCAAAAAATACGAAATCGAAGATAGATGAATCATGGTATGAATGCCTAATAGAAAGGCAAATGACGGACAAGTATATGATAACCAAGAGAAAACCAAGAAAGTAATAGTTGCCATAGAAGGAGAAGAAGAAAAATGTACATACATAGGGCATGCTTTGACGAAGGAAGAAGAAGAAGAATTACTGGCCCTATTGCGCGAATATAGAGATGTGTTCGCTTGGAGTTACAAAGATTTGAAAGGAGTAGATCCAGATATATGTTCTCATAGAATCCCTATGACTCCAGATGCAAAACCTACGAAACAGAAACCATACACGTACGATGATAACTACGCTGCTAAGATTAAAGAGGAGATAGATCGTTTGATAGAAGTAGGATTCATTTACGAGATTGAGCATACCGAATGGGTATCCCCCATTGTGGTAGTGCCCAAGAAGAATGGAAAATTGCGTGTGTGTATTAACCTTAAAAAGTTAATGTCACCACGATTAGAGACAGTTATCCTCTTCCTATCACGGAACACTTATTGGAAAGAGTTGCGGGCAAGGAAGTTTATAGCTTCCTTGATGATTTTTCAGGCTATAATCAAGTAGCCATTGCTCCAGAGGACCAACACAAGACGGAATTTGCCACCGAATGGGGCATATTTGCATTTCGTGTGATGCCATTTGGCTTAACAAATGCACCCGCCACTTTCCAGCGACTCATGTGTCATGTTTTTAAGGAATTCTTACGCAAGAGTTTGGAAGTTTATGTCGATGACATGTGTGCTCATTCTAATATCAGGCAGACGCATATCCCGGAGTTAAGACAAATATTTGACAAATGTCGAGAATATCAGGTTTGTTTGAACCCAGAAAAATGCGTTTTCATGGTCAGACAAGGCAAAATTCTAGGACACATTGTGTGAAAAAATGGAATTTCTACGGATGAAGAAAAGGTGAAGGTAATCGCAGATCTACCTAGGCCGACAAACATCAAAGAGGTACAAGCATTTATGGGCCATTGCGGTTATTATCGGAGATTCATACACATGTTTGCAATCATAGCCAAGCCTTTGTACTCTCCTTTAACCAATTTTGAATGGACAGATGAATGTGAAAATTCATTCAAGGAACTTAAACGACGTCTGTGCTCAGCACCTATATTGACTACCCAGATTGGAGTAAGCCATTCCATGTACATGTGGATGCATCCAATTATGCCATAGGATGTGTGTTAGCACAACCCACGAATGAAGGTAACATAGATCTCCCCATAGCTTACACGAGCAGACAATTGAACGCAGCAGAAAGAAATTACACCACTACGGAACGAGAGGGATTAGGGATGATCTACACGGTAAAGAAGTTCAGACACTATTTGTTGGCAAACAAGTTCAAGTTCTTTACAGATCATCAAGCCCTATTGTACCTAGTCAACAAGCCATGTAACACAGGACGATTGATACGTTGGTTTCTATTACTCATGGAGTACGATTTTGAAGTAGTAGTCAGGAAAGGAAAGACACATCATCTCAGAGCTGACCACCTTTCGAGATTAACCTCAGGAGAAGCTCCTCAAGGAGTAGCGGATGATCTACCAGATGCATATTTGTTTAATCTTGAGATAGCACCAGAATGGGCTAAGCGTATAGTCCATATTCTGACATACAGACCCAAGAATCCTAGGATAAAGATCAAAGAAGGAGAGATTACCAAGTCTCAGAGTTACCAAATCTTAGCAGGAAGCATATATAAACAGGATAATCAAAAGATTCTTGCTTGTTGTGTAGATGAATCAGAACATGCAAATTGGTTGCAATTAGCACACGTAGGTGCATTAAAGCAACATCATTCGAAACATCGAACATTACAGACTCTGCATAGACTAGGAGTCTATTGGCCTTCGATGGAAGCCGATGTCTACAAGTTGTGTAAAGAATGCAATGTTTGTTGTGAAAGACCACCAGTAGAACATGCTACATTATATCACGTGTCTCTCACACCAGACTGGAGTGAACCCTTAGTGACATACTTGAGGACAAACACGTTCCCTCAAGGAATGACCTTAGCGCGACAATGCAGTCTAGAGCAGGAAGCTCAAGACTATTCACTTATTGGCGATAATCTATACAAAAGAGGACGAGATGGATATCTAAGACAATGTGTTCATGAGAGCGATTATCTGAGCATACTAGAGACTGCACACCAAGGTGTTGCAGGAGGTCATTTTGGACCCGATAGGATAATCAAAGCCATCCTCTTTGCAGGATTATGGTGGCCCACTCTTCACATGGATGCTCATACCTATGTTAAGAGATGTGATGTGTGCCAAAGAACTCAATTTCCTACTCGCAGAGATGAAATGCCATTGAAACCCATGATGTGCGGACGTGCATTTTCAAAGTGGGGTATAGACTTTGTAGGACCCATTAACCCCCCAGCAAAAGGTACACATGCGGAATACATTATTGTTGCCACAGATTATCTTACGAAATGGGTAGAGGCAAAAGCCACGAAAAAGAATGATGCACACACAACTGCAAAATTCTTATTTTAGAATGTCTTTACAAGATATGGATTGCCTATAGAGTTAGTGAGCGATCGCGGAACTCACTTTCTAAACCAAGTCATTGAATATTTGTTACAGGATTTTATGGTGATTCACAAGAAATCCGCACCATATCATCCTCAGGCCAATGGTCAGGTTGAAAGCACTAATAAGATCCTTTGTAACATATTGACGAAACTTTTGAACAACAAACGTTCAGATTGGGACAAACAGTTACACCACGCTGTTTGGGCATATCGAGTGGCCTACAAGACCGTACTCAATGCAACTCCCTTTTGAGGCATACCTCATAGGGCTAGGAGGCATGGAAACCCCTTGCATGGGTGAGGTGGACCTTCCTATCCTCATAAACAAAGTGACCTTGACAGTAAAGCTACTAGTGGGCCATGATGACGACCTGATAGAACCCCTAATCCTTGGCCAAGATTGGCTATACGATCACTCAGTGGACCTAAATCTTAGACAAGGATCCTTACAGATTGGAACCTTAGATCAGAAGCGAGTGATACCGCTTGACTTCCCTAAAGGCATTATGACTGAGGTTTGTAACCCTAGACCCTATGAAATGCATGTGACAGAAGACCGGAAGATCTTTGGTCAGATTAGTCACGTTACGTCTACACCAACCCACTCAGGCTTGGCTATAGACAGCTGTCAATCAGAAGGACCATAGGAGATCTTCCCTGGGGCTTCCTGCAAACTAGAAGGGGCAGCTACCCAACCGCTAGGGCAGATGGACACAATCAGCGGTCAGGTGGGTTGCATCAGCGGCCAAATGAGCACAATACCCTGCGGTGCTCATCCTTCCAAACTTGCTGCAGACTGGCCTAGATTAAAGATAAATAACGAATCACTTCCTAATGGGCAGGTCACGCAAGTGTTGGATCTCCCTTCTTTTCCAAAGCAGAGCGTGCAATGGACCTCTCAAACCCAACCACGAAGGAGTCAACCACAATAGAGGAACCCGGACCGACGACACCACCAGACAAGGCAAAGAAAGCAGTAGTATCAACATCATAGAACAAGTGGCACGAGACAAATATGGGTGCCAAAAGGATAGCAACCACAGCCTATTGGCAACACTGCAGATAAGAACAGGAAAAAGTTTCAAAAAAAGCAGAGTCAGCATCCAAAGTCCCCTCGATCTTCTTCTACAAGTACAAATATTCGACAGATTTGGATTGCCAAGAAGTATCTTATCAATCGATCCACACCCACACAGATTTGCCTACCCAAACAATGTATTATAGCCCAACCCTCTAGCCATGTAATATATACCCCTCAGAAATCTTTCCATCCTTCAATACCACCAAACCCGATACCACTTTTTGTCCCTCAGCAGAAACACACCACGCACTCAAAAACTCTTAGGAAATGGATACCGAAACGTATCCAGACGTCTTCTTGTACCCCCTTATCTAACAATTCTCCCACCCCGTTTAAACTCCACCCTTGTAATAATTCACCCTCAACCAAACCTTGTATGAATTCATACACCAAAACCCCACATCATGCATAATAAAAGCTCATCAAGAAATGTATGCATCATCTGACCATGTAGGCGTCTAGAGACCTGCATTAGTTTTGCAAATAATCATTCCATTAACCACCTCACAACACCTGGCTACACAGGTTACACATCGGTTATGGAAAGGGATTGCGGTCTCACTTTAATGGGATCATAATTAATTTCCATGCTAATGTGTTAATCTTTTGTAGCAGATCTTTTCCATTAGCTCGTCAGTCATCATGCAAATGGAAGGAGGACCATCAGAAGTTGGCCCCAGTGCACCAATGGCCAATATTGGAGAATTACTCGTGGAATCTCATTCGACGATGCAACCACCAGAGTTTCAAGGTTTTCCAGGACCCATGCCAATCGACGATCCTCCTAGAGGATATACTGAGAAGATTCATCGTAATTCTCACTGGTTTCAAGGCCTAGCAGGACCATTAGCAGACGCTGATTTCATATTTGAGGCCAATTTGGCATTTGATTATCGCACATGGGCCAAGTACCATTTCTTTTCAAGAGAATTTGAAGGACTACAGAATACACAAGATTTAACGCACGTTTGGGCACGAGCGGGATTTACATAATATTTTAGTGACCCTCTGCCTAAACCCGATTTTTACAAATGCTTTTACTTAGTAACCACCTTGACGGCTTCAAAGAACAAGGATCTACCCGGAACATTCATGTTACCATCCTTGGTAAATGATCCTCCATTCAGAAGGTTTTATCTGTCTAAAGATTTAATTCGCGCAACTCTCAAAATACATGGAACGCACACTCCTACGGAATGAGAACGGCTAGTTCCAGAGCGGATGAAATGTGGTGATGTAACTAAGTGGGAGGACATTTCAGCTATAACCCCTGAGCTTTCCAAGCCATTGCGGATATGCATGCAGCATTTTACTTTCCCAGCTCAGGATCGTTTTACCATGCCCCACAAAAGAATCTAGTTTGGCTTATACTTAGCATGTACTGGACCCGAAACTGTTGACCTAGCTAGCTGGATAATTGATCAGTTGTACTTAGCACAACATAGATGGGAAAGAAAGAAGGTCATCAATGGATGTTGCGCGCTTACAAGAATTATATATATGTGCTTGGCATATGATTTGCCGATTGAGCGTGCCATGACCAGCGACAAGTTGAAAGCATTCAAAGGGACTACTAAGAAGGCTAGAAAGTCTAGCAAGGGACGAGCAGGAAAGCACATGAGAGGAACCATCCCCTGCCTGCAAGTGCCAGAATCACCCTCACCACAACCATCTCGAGAGCAGTCACCGACAGCAGCCACTCCCACAGTACAACCTATTCGTATCAGGTTATCAAGACCAGATGTAACGGAGGGCACCACCCGTACTAGTGCACCTCAAGCAGCCACAACCCCAGAACCTATCACCACTGATGGAGAGTGTTAATCTCCAAAAGAATAACCTACTCTTGTGATTAGAGCACCTCTATACCAAGAGTAAGTCAAAAACTTCACAACACAAAAATTCTGCTGCACAGTTTCTTCAAATTAATCTATCAAACACGAAAAGTTTTTTATGAAACTTTGTATGGAGTGTCGCCTAGATATTGCGCACCTCCTTCAAGTTAAAGTTCTTCAACAAGTTTAGTATAACTTGAGAAATCACCTTCACAAGTTACCTATGTCTGAAACTGTCATTCTGAACAGTCGATTTTACACCTGCAACTTCTAAGACTTGGTTCTCCTTGAATAGAACCCGTTTAAGCAAATGCTTCTAGTTACGAGTAGCTTATCTTCTAACTTAAAGATTAAGCCCTCACTCATGCAAAACTTTAAAGTATGCACTGAGAAATGATCAAAACATTGATCACTGGAAATGCGCCTGTTTCAGTAAACTTTGAACACTCAACACATATGAATGTTCCTACTGACAATTCTCGGTTTCTGTTTACAATTAAACTCTGAAACTTAAGCTATAGATTGATTAACTATAGACTTAGATATCCTCAAAAGGATTTCACAAATCATCTATCACAGATGAAGAACACACAGAAATTTCGGCGCAATATTTCTTCGATTACTCAGAAAGTTACAATTGAGTGATGAGAGGAAAACTCAACTAACTTTTCATATGTCTCATGACATCTAACTTCTCACTCTTCTCATACTTCTCATATATGCCTCTCATACTCTCGTATATGCCTCTCATTCTCTCATCATAATGCCCCGACACTTTCTCAAGTATTTATAGATAAATTTGTACAAGCTTACAACTTTGACTATACTACTGTACATATGTGTACATCCTTTTTCCGGTTTTCTTCCATGCTCCAATATTGTTCTTTTCTTCCTCCTTTTATCTTCCAACTCTTCATAAACTGAAAACTGTAAAATTGATCAATTCCGGTAACATTCCGGTGACTTTACTGTGAGTTTCCGGTACTGTTCCGGTGACCTTCCGGTGACCTTTTTAAAGAAATTTTTGATGACGTCTCTGCGGACTTAAAGACCTTCAATTGTTGATTGTCTTGCACCAACAGCTCCCCCTCAATCATCAATTGAGGTTTTCTCTGTCTTCTTTATTCCTGCCATATCTTTAAACCTTTGTAACTTAGGTCCATCCAAACTTTTTGTAAGCATATCAGCTATCTGATCTTTCGTTGAAGTATGGATTACTTCAATCTCTTTATCCATCACCTTCTCTCTTAGAAAGTGATACTGAATCTCAATGTGTTTAGTCCTGGCATGAAAAACAGGATTAGCAGCTAAATATAATGAACTCATATTATCTCCAAATATAATTGGTGTCCTCTGTATAGTGTCAAAATTCTTCATTAAAGTCTTTAGCCAAATCACTTCCTTTGCGGCTTCAACCATGCCTTTGTACTCAGCTTCGGTAGAAGACAAAGCAACTGTATGTTGCTTCTTGGAACACCATGAGATTAGCTTATCTCCCACATAACACATGTATCCATAGGTTGACCTTCTGTCATCTGGATTACCTGCCCAATCTGCATCACTGTATATTTTGATATTTGTATCTGATGTAAAACCATAATACAAACCTTCTTTGAGTGTACCCTTAATGTACCTCAACACCCTTTGTCCTGCAATCCAATGTTCTTTCCTTGGACAGTGCATGAATTGAGACAATACTCCTACTGCATATGATAAATCAGGTCTGGTTAAAGTAGCATAGATAAGACTACCAACCAAACTCTGATATTGTCTCACATCCTTGAATTCTTCACCTCCAAACTTACTCAATTTGTGATTCACCTCCATTGGAGTAGGTGCTATCCGGCAATCATTCATTTTAAACTTGATTAACAAGTTCTTCAAATATCTTTCTTGGGTCACGAATACTCCATGCTGAGTATATGTGATCTCCATACCCAAGAAGTATGACAAATCTCCCAAGTCACTTATCTTGAACTCTTTTTCCATTTGCTTCTTGAGTCTTTGTATACCTGACTCATCTGTTCCTGTAAGGATTATATCATCAACATATATGCACATGTATATGAAACCATTATCATTTGCTTTTATAAGCAGACTACTATCTGCTTCAGACACCTGAAAACCAAGTTCTTTCAAGAACTTTACAAGTCTATAGTTCCACGCTCTTGGGGCCTGCTTCAAGCCATATAAAGCTCTCTTGAGCTTGCACACATGATCTGGATACCTTTTATCTCTGAACCCTTGAGGTTGCTCCATGAACACATCATCTGAAATATAACCATTCAGAAAAGCATTTTTCACATCTAACTGACATAACTTCCAACCTTTACACGCAGCAACAGCTATGAGTGTTCTGATGGTTGTCATCTTTGCCACTGGACTATAAGTCTCATCATAATCAACTCCATATGTTTGAGCAAACCCTTTGACAACAAGTCTAGCTTTGTATCTAGACACACTTCCATCTGCAAATCTTTTGGTCTTGTAGACCCACTTGCATCCAATAATCTTCTGGCTATTTGGTTTAGGAACTAAATCCCATGTTTGATTTTCCACCAATGCATCATGTTCTTCTTGCATAGCTTTCTCCCATTTTTCCTCACCTTTTGCCTCTTCATATGTAGAAGGGTCTTCATCTGCTTTCACTATGTAAGCATAATTTTTCGTAGCCAAAAATGAAGTATCATAACTGTACCTTGTAGGTTGCCATCTATTTCTTGATGACCTTCTGAGTTCTCCAGTCCTTGAGGTTTCTGGTTCTTCACACTCAGGATCAAATCTTGACCTTTCTTCAACTTCTTCCTGCACTTCATAATTTTCTTCTTCATCAATTATTTGAACCTTTGATTTACCTTTCTTTTGACTCACTTCTTCTTCATCACCTGTATTGATATTAACTGTTCCTGCATACCAAGAACTTTGCTCATCAAATGTAACATCTTTCGAAACCAGAAAATGTTTTGTGGATGGATTCCACAACCTGTATCCCATCTGTCTGTCATCATAACCAATGAAAACATATTTTTCAGCTTTAGGTTCCAATTTGTGTCTTAATTGTGATGGCACATATGCATATGCCACACATCCAAATACTCTGCAGTGATCTAGGGTAGGTCTTTTACCCCACCAAGCTTCATATGGTGTCATACCCTGCAAGGCTTTACATGGTAACCTATTGACCAAATAAGTAGCTGTATTTACAGCTTCAGCCCACAAATAATTAGGGCAATTTTTCTCATTCATCATGGACCTTGCAAACTCAACAAGAGTCCTATTCCTCCTTTCTGCTACACCATTTTGTTGAGGAGAGTACCTGCAAGTAACTTCCCTTTTTATACCTGCATTCCATAAGTAGTCACTGAATTCGTTGGAGAAATACTCTCCCCCTCCATCTGATCTTAGTCTCTTCAACTTATGACCTGTAGTTCTTTCTGCATATGCATGATAATGTTTGAATGTATTGAATACTTCTGACTTATCCTTGATCACATAGATAGTGATCCATCTAGTAGCATCATCAACATAAATCACATAATATCTTGATCCATTTATACTGAAATCCTTTGATGGTCCCCACACATCTGTGTGTACCAACTCAAGCTTCTCTGAGTACATAAAACCATGCTTGGAGTAAGAATTCTTATGAGCTTTACCTAATTGACATGCCTCACATTTGTATGTCATATGTTGACCTGCAACGTTAGGCAATCCAAGCACTGAACCATTGTTAATCATATCTTTAATACCTCTTTCATTGAAATGTCCAAGCCTCTTGTGCCAAAGATCTAACTCAGAAATTTTATGTCCTGCATATGTAAACATGGCCTGACCAATGTTGCCTTGAATCTTCAGTGTAAACAATCTTCCTTCTTTCTTTCCTGAAACAATCTGTTTATACCCTTGACTGGGATCTTCCACGTATACTCCTTCATTAGTGAATCTTACTTCATATCCCTTTTCAACAATTTGTCCTACACTTATCAAATTCTTAGGAATTGTAGGAACATACAGAACCTTACCCAATAAGGTACTACCGTCTTTAGCTTTCACTGATCCAATCGACTTCACTTTATGCTTTGTGTTGTCACTTGTTTGAACAACATGATTAGAAACTTTATTCTCCAAATCAGTCATCAATGATATGTTTCCACTCAGGTGATTGCTACATCCTGAGTCAATGTAGAAGACTCTTTGATCTTCACTCTGCCTTTCACAAGTAGCATTCAATATCAATGTTGAATCCTCCTTCTGTTCTGAAGCGTAATTGTAGTAGGTATTGTTATATTGTTGACTTTGGAATCCTCTACCTGCATTTCTTCCAAAGTAACTCCTACCACCTCTGCCTCTGACATTTCCTCTTTGATTTCTGCCACCTCTTCCTCTTGCATTGTAACTTTGACTATATCCATTATTACTTTAAGTATTGTGCCAACAATCATTAGCTAAATGATTTGTCTTACCACAAATCCAGCAAGCTTTGCCTCCATCTTTGTTGTTTCTGCCTCTTCCTCTACCTTTGCCACCTCCTCTTCCTCTTAGGAAGTTGGCTTGGCTAGTTGTTCCTTCATCTTCATTTGCTTGTTGCTTTCCTTTGCTATTCTTCTTTTTATCTTTTGAGTACATTGCATGACCTGCACTCTTGTCACCATCTCCTTTAACATCATTCTCAAATGTTAGCATATGACCTAGCAACTGATTTAAATCTGGAGTGAAATGATCAAGTGATAACTCTGTAGACAAAATAAACGGCTTCCATTTGTCATCACCTCTTAAGCCTGTAAGAATTTGCCTTACCAATTTATCCTCCTCAATGTCTTCATCAACAGCTCCTAATGCATCTGCAATGTCTTTCATCCTTGTCACATAGTCTGAAATGGACTGAGAAGCCTTCTTCTTGAAAGTTGTAAACTCTGCCCATAAGGATGCCTTCCTTGACTTAGTAGTATTCTGGAAATGCTCCTCCAAAGCATTCCAAATGTCAGTTGCACTTTCAAGACCTCGAATATGAGGTAACAAGTAATCATTGACTGCCATATAGATAATGCTCCTAGCTTGAGCATCTTTCTTCATCCAGTTTTTCAAATCTGCTAACTCTTCCCTAGTCGGAACACTAGGATCTCTGAACTGTGGCTTTTCTTCTTCTCCTGTGATATAAGCTATCAAATCTTTGCTCATAAGATGAGCTTCCATCCTCATTGACCACGCAGGATAGTTTTCCCTATCCAGTTTCTCTATCTGCAGAGAATCTCCCATCTTGTGTCTTCCTGTGTATTGAAACCTTCAACCTTTATGAATAATATATGTACCTTTGCTTCAAATTAGACTCCGTTTGTCTTTCTTGATATCGTATGATCTCTTCCTCAGGTTTTGCCTTCAAACTTTCATCTTTTAGTTCTTCAGTTGTTGAATTCTTTGTAACCGCAGCAATCGGGATCCTCCTTTCTTTGATTTTGATGTCTCCTGCTCTGATACCACTAATGGAGAGTGTTAATCTCCAAAAGAATAACCTACTCTTGTGATTAGAGCACCTCTATACCAAGAGTAAGTCAAAAACTTCACAACACAAAAATTCTGCTCCACAGTTTCTTCAAATTAATCTATCAAACATGAAAAGTTTTTTATGAAACTTTGTATGGAGTGTCGCCTAGATATTGCGCACCTCCTTCAAGTTAAAGTTCTTCAACAAGTTTAGTATAACTTGAGAAATCACCTTCACAAGTTACCTATGTCTGAAACTATCATTCTGAACAGTCGATTTTACACTTGCAACTTCTAAGACTTGGTTCTCCTTGAATAGAACCCGTTTAAGCAAATGCTTCTAGTTACGAGTAGCTTATCTTCTAACTTAAAGATTAAGCCCTCACTCATGCAAAACTTTAAAGTATGCACTGAGAAATGATCAAAACATTGATCACTGGAAATGCGCCTGTTTCAGTAAACTTTGAACACTCAACACATATGAATGTTCCTACTGACAATTCTCGGTTTCTGTTTACAATTAAACTCTGAAACTTAAGCTATAGATTGATTAACTATAGACTTAGATATCCTCAAAAGGATTTCACAAATCATCTATCACAGATGAAGAACACACAGAAATTTCGGCGCAATATTTCTTCGATTACTCAGAAAGTTACAGTTGAGTGATGAGAGGAAAACTCAACTAACTGTTCATATGTCTCATGACATCTAACTTCTCACTCTTCTCATACTTCTCATATATGCCTCTCATACTCTCGTATATGCCTCTCATTCTCTCATCATAATGCCCCGACACCTTCTCAGGTATTTATAGATAAATTTGTACAAGCTTACAACTTTGACTATACTACTGTACATATGTGTACATCCTTTTTCCGGTTTTCTTCCATGCTCCAAAATTTGTTCTTTTCTTCCTCCTTTTATCTTCCAACTCTTCATAAACTGAAAATTGTAAAATTGATCAATTCCGGTAACATTCCGGTGACTTTACTGTGAGTTTCCGGTACTGTTCCGGTACTGTTCCGGTGACCTTCCGGTGACCTTTTTAAAGAAATTTTTGATGACGTCTCTACGGACTTAAAGACCTTCAATTGTTGATTGTCTTGCACCAACAACCATGGCAATAGAAGTTCCCACCACCATTGGTGCGGAAGCTTTCTCTTTTCCAATACCCCATTTAGAAGCAGAACAAAAAGCACCACTGGATTCAACTTTTGATTTTGAAATGCCCGATGCATTCGCCGATGAGTTTCAATTTTCAAAAGGACAACTATTTTCTCAAGAATATGAAAGGCCTAGCTACCCGACCACACCCCGAGATCAACCAGAAGGACAAATCGTGTCTAGCTCTGATGACGAAAGAATAGCAACCGATGACGACGAAGGCGATGACGAAGCCAGCCAGGGCACTCACGAATCCCAAGAACATGAACAGACAGATGGCCAAGGCCAACAAACAGACACACATGGTGATACAAGTACCCATGAAGATGAAACTTGTGAAGCAGCAGCTTACGCACTGGCTATTAAGAAGCTGTATAGAACTATGGAAAAAGTTTGGGCACGCAAAAAGCTGACTGAGGAAGAGATTCAAGCAATAATAGAACAGGAACTTGTCAGAGGCGGATTCGAAGACGCATACATCAAAGGATTCAGAGAGTTAGTCAAATCAGTAGGCTCCAACGAAGCACTCAGATACTTGCAAAGAAAGCCACTACCACAATTCGACCCCCGTAGAGTACGACTACTTTCAAAGCCCGGCGAATACATTCGTGTACCAACAGGAGCACAGTCTTCAGAACAGGCAAGGGAGGCACGTCTCGTCCCCAAAAGTTCCTTGGCAGCAGAAACCATCCTTGTAAATTCCCCACCCCGTGCTACAACTGTACATACCTCAGTAGTCACTGAAGTACCGACCACCCAAACCGCTCCTCCATCACCGACCGTCCATCCAGCCTCCCCTCTTCACCCTCCTTCCCCCCGACTAACATCTTCTATCGCTGGTGACGTAGCAGAAATCATCTTTACGACCACTAACCCCACAATTCTCGCACCCACTAGACCTAGTCTACCCCCTCACACATCCACCTTTCCATTCAACCCATTCCTCCATCCAGTTTTTCCATCCTTCCCCACAACTCCAAGACCCCTTTTTCCATTCCCACCGCCCTTAACCTTCTCCCCAGTCTCACCTCCCCGACCCACTGTAACCCCTATTTCCCCTTTCCATCAAGCTGCTCCAGCCAGCCCCGCTGTAAATTACTCCTCAACCTTTGTAAATCCCGTATTTACACCAGCACAAGCACCCACAGTCACACCCTTGTTCACAGTCACTGCACTGGACACGTCCAATGACATGGACATCTCACCGCCCACTGCACCACCACTCACTTCACTCAAGGCACAAACATTTTTAGGCACATCACAATTTTCAACAATCACCACAGCATCCACCTTCCCAACCCCATTCCCCGTTCCCGTTGCATCTACACCCACTGCATCTTCATTTAGCACCCCATTAATACTATCACCCACTGTAGATAATGCATTTCGACAGATGTTCATATGTATGACGCAAGTAAGAGATGAGTTCACATCTCTTGGTGATAATTACCAGCAACTACAGAGGACAACCAATGACTTACAGTCGCAGCTTAATTTATTGTCTATTGAGAATGCCTCACTGAACAGCCGATACCAAGAATTACGAGAGGCCTATCATAAATTAGAACTAGAAAGCGAAGAAAAGACCAAGGAAGCCACTGCTGACCTGGATAACTTATTAAGAACCCAGACAGTCTGCAATGCAACGCTAACACGAAACATGGGCTTACTCAGAAGACATCTAGTAGCAGCAAAGGAAGAAAACCAGCGCTTACAGGACCAGAATCGAGAAAACTTAGAAGCAGCCCTAGACCATCCAGACCAACCACTCAGTCCTAGCCGGTTCAAAGCCATTCCCTCAGACTCGATGAGGATGCTGCTAGAAGATCATGTAAGACTACTAGATGAATACGACCGCATGAACGAGGAGTTACAGAAACTCAAAGAAGATCATAAATTACTCCAGTTACGAGCACCGGCACACCA
The DNA here is from genome assembly GCA_020310875.1 of Ceratopteris richardii. NCBI lineage: Eukaryota > Viridiplantae > Streptophyta > Polypodiopsida > Polypodiales > Pteridaceae > Ceratopteris > Ceratopteris richardii. The sequence goes on from CM035444.1 coordinate 114,377,820, forward strand.
AGACATACCAGCACCTGTGGACCCCTCTCCTGACATCTTAGAGGAACTCAACGCATTACGGGCCCAGGTATCAAACCTTGAATCAAGGATTGCAGTATATGAAGCACCACCAAGGCCAGATTCCCCACCTGAGCTTCCAGCTGAGGAAGAAACTGTCACCATCCCGGTGGAGGAAACGTTTGAAGAGGCGTACGAGCCACAACCCATCCCAGGCGGACGCGTCACGGCCGAAGGCCAGATGACTTACGAACTCCCGACCCCCGCGTGGATGAAGACTATTGAGGAACTTGGGACAACACACTCAACTATAGTAGAGGCACAATTACATGCCATGGCGATGATAGAAGAAAGAATTTTACAATCTCTATTCTTTGCTCATTTGGCCCCGCGATGATACATATCTGGGCATGAGCTACAGTATAAACCGTATTTTATGTTAATGGCCGAATACCAGTTAGCCATTGAGAAAGAAACAGGTAAGAAACCATCGCATGCGACTCAATTCGAGGAGGACGATCTACCACTCGATGCGCAGCAAGGAGAGATCTATCAACGAGAGTGGCGAAAAGATTTACTACAAAAGTATCCAGAAATGATGAGTACATGGGTAAAGGCACCTTTGCACTTAAAGTACAACCCATGTTGGGGACCAGTACCACGATGCCGCTTCTGGACTGCCTTTGCTATTAAGGTACAAAACAATAAGCAGTGCCAGGACTGGTTGAATTACCCCTATTTTAAGCCACCCATTGAGTTACCAACTGTAGGCTACATGATGGCTACAATTCGCCACTGGATCCCTCGATTAAAGCATATGGACGATATAGCGACGCATATGACTGTCAAAATCTTCGACATGATGCAAATGATTTTTAAAGTCTTCCGACGCGTCAAGGCACCTCATGTAAACACCCCGGGCTTTGAGCATGGCAATTTCGATCTGGTATATGATATGAGTACAACGCCATCGCTACGGGTGTGTTATGCCTGGCATTGCAGAATAAAGTACCTACCGGCGTGCTACAAGCAGACATTCAAAGAGATGTTCACAACCGGCTTCTGGGAATACCATTCAGAGGTATTCATAAGCAGGCCTACACATTTATTACACTCATTTGCCTGTGAACGAATGGTCTATTCCACACACTATCATCTCCCGCCACCAGAAGAACCACAACCAATAGACTGGGAGAAACTCGAGGCAGATCTGGCACGAGGCATTCGTATCTCCGAGCACACCCTCGCTCAAGACCTCCTACATAACTATATCCGGCAGACCTCACAACAAGGTTCTGTCAGGGATGACAGAAGCGAGAGGGAGGGGGGTGTTGGAAGCAGCCAGAGGCATAGAAGACGCGGAAGCATGTAACGACAGAGCAGGGAGCTAGTGGAATCTTTTTTCAAAGAATCATGTTTTAGAAATACTTTTGAAAAACCTCCAACAGTGATTTTTATCACTATTGTAACATATGTAACATAGAAAAACCCTTTTCTTAATTTCTAACTCCATTTTGTGCAAGCCGAGGAGTCCTCGAGCTTGAGGAGCTTAGGTAGAATGCGCATACCAATTTTTGTTATTTTTAGACACCATTTACCCTTCCAAATAGCATCTAGGACCTAATTTTTAACTATGCCGGTCACTAGATGTGAAACCGGTCAAAACTAGTCTAGAAACTATAAAAAGAGCTAGAGAGCTCATTTTTGAGGTTGGTTACTGTGAGCTTAGAGCTATTTTGAGCTTGTAAGAGTGTTCTTGAGTAATAGAGTTGATTTCTCATCTTCCATTGTGTCTTGCTTGTCTCTTCGTAGTGTGTGTGTATGTGTGTGTGCATTTCTATGCTTCTCACCTTCACTCTCACTTCATCTCAGGTTCACGATCTTCATATCACTCCTATCTCTTCCGCGGATTGACATTAAGGAGGTGGAGCTTCTTAACGTGGTTCTCACCATTGTGTTAGAGCAACAAGCTCCCTACTTGCTCTCTCTTCTTCTATGTCCACTTCTTTGATATGCCTCCATGTTTTATGCTTGACCTTGAGTTCCAACACATGGGTCCCCAGCATAGGTCGTACTTCAAGTGGAGAGGTGCCTTGACCCAGGTGCTCATCATTTTAGGATATTCTTGTAATAGATCCTGGTGCCAAGTTGGTTGAAAGATGGCTCCTCTCTGCACTTCCGATGGCAAGTCTTCAGGCTCAAACTGGGTAGCGTGAGAGGGTTTCTTGTGTGTTTCTTTTTCTATGGCCAGCTGATATTCTACCATTAACATAAAATAAGGCTTGTATTGTAGTTCATGCCCAGATATATATCTACGAGGGGCCAAGTGAGCAAAATAAGGAGACTGTAAAATTCTTTCTTCTATCATTGCCATTGCATGTAACTGCGCCTCTACCCATGCTGAGTGGGTTCTTCCAAGCTCTTCAACCGTCTTCATCCATGCGGGAGTGGGAAGTTCAAAAGTCATCTGACCTTCGGCCGTGACTCGTCCGCCTGGGATGGGTTGGGGTTCATATGCTTCTTTAAAAGTTTCCTCCACCATAATAGTCACTGTTTCTTCCTCTACTGGTATTTCCAGTGGGGAGTCTGGCCTAGGGGGTGCTTCATATATTGCTATCTGTGATTAAAGAGATAATACCTGGGCCCGTAATGCGTTGAGTTCCTCGATGATGTTAGGAGATGGGTTCGTAGGAGCTCGTAGTCCTTGTTGTACATGTGCTCTTAACTACAATATCTTGTGTTCTTCTTTGAGCTTCTCGAACTCCTCGTTCATGTTGTCGTATTCATCTAGCAATCTGACATGATCATCTAGTAACATTTTCATAGATTCTGAAGGAACAACTTTAAAGCGACTAGGGCTCAATGGTTGGTTTGGTTGATCTAGAGCAGCTTCCGAATTCTCTCTGTTCTGTTCTTGTAGATGTTGATTTTCTTCTTTAGCTGCTGCCAAGTGGCGTTTGAGCAGTCCCATGTTCCACTAAGTGTCGCATTGCAAATAGTCTGCGCCCTTAACAAGTTGTCTATGTCAGTGATGGCCTCTTTTGTCTTTTCTTCACTTTCTAGTTCAAGTTTATGATATGCCTCTCGTAGCTCTTGGTAGCGGGTGTTTAGTGAGGCATTCTCGATGGATAGTGAATTGAGCTGCGAGTGTAAATGGTTCGTTGTCTGCTGCAGCATCTGGTAACTAGTTCCAAGAGATGCAAACTCATCTCTCACTTGAGTCATGCATGTGAACATCTGTCAAAATGCAGTGTCGATGGTGGGCGATAAAATTAGTGACGGAGTGAATGCAGTTGCGGTGTGTGTGGATGTTGATGCAAAGGGAAAGGGAAATGGGGATGGGAACGTGGATGCAGTGGTAACATTGGAAAAATGTACGGTGCCTAGTTGTGATGGTGCAATAGGGGAGGTGAGTGTTGGTGCGGTGGGTGCTGAGATGTCCATGTCACTGGACGTGGTGTCGAGTGCCATGACTGTGAAGAATGGGGTGATAGTGGGTGCGTGTGTGGGTGTAAATATAGGATTCACAAAAGTGGCAGAGTAATGTACAAATGGGGTCTCTTGTTCTACTTGGCGGAAAGGGGAAAGAGGAATTGCGGTGGGTCGGGGAGGTGAGACTAGGGAAAAAGTCAATGGAGGTGGAAAGGGAAATATGTGTCTTGGAGGTGTGGGGAAGGAAGGAAAGGATGGATGGAGAAATGGGTTGGATAGAAAGGTGGATGTTCGAGGAGGTACGCTAGGTTGCGTAGGTGTGGAAAGGGTTAGAGGAATCAAAGCAACAAAGGCTACAGCACTATCCAAAGACATGGATGGTCTAGGAGAAGTGGGGTGTAGGGGAGAGACTAGAGGGATGGGAGGTGAAGAAGGAGCGGTTGGTGTGGTGGGTACTTCGGTAACCATGGTGGTATGTACAGTAGTAGTGTCGGGCAGGGAGTCGATGACGATCGTCTCTTCTGCTAAAGATTCGTTGGGGATGAGATGGGCTTCCCTGGCCTGTTCTAAAGATTGGCCACCTGTGGGTACAGGAATGTATTGACCTGGCTTTGATAATAATCGTACTCGTCGGGGATCAAATTGCGGTAGTGGCTTTCTTTGCAAGTATCTTAATGCTTCATTTGTGCCCTCAGACTTAACTAGTCCTCTGAAGCCTTTGATGTACGCTTCTTCGAAGCATCCTATGAAAAGTTCTTGTTCTATAAGAGCCTGGCTTTCTTCCTCAGATAGCTTCTTACGTGCCCAAACTTTTTCCATTGTGCGATATAACTTTTTGATTGCCAAGGTGTATGCCGTTGCTTCAAATGTTTCATCTTCGTGTGTGCTTGTGTCACCTTGGGTGTCGGTTTGCTGTCCTTGTTCATATGTCTGCACATTCTCTTGGGAGTCATGAGTGCCCTGACTGGCTTCATCATCGCCCTCGTCATCATCTGTTTCTGTTCTTTCTTCTTCTGAGCTGGATACTACTTGTCCTTGTTGTTGATCCGGGGGAGTGGTAGGGTAGCTTCGTCGTTCATATTCTTGAGAGAAAATCTGGCCTTCAGAAAACTGAAATTCATTTGAGAAAGCATCCGGCATTTCGAAATCAAACGTTGTATCTATGGGTTCCGCTTCCAGGTTGGGTATCGAAAAAGAAAATGCTTTCGCACCAATAGTGGTGGGAACTTCTGCTGCAGTGGTGGTAGGTTCCTGAACTAATGTTGGTTGTGAGGTAATCGCACTAGTAGTGCCTTCTGTAATGATAGGTCGTGGTAATCGTATGCGAATAGGTTGTACAGTTACCTGGAGAGGGTTGCGGTGACGGTGATTCTGGAACTTGTAGGCATGGAATGGTTCCTCTCATCCGCTTTCCTGCTCGTCCTTTGCTAGCCTTCTTAGCTTTCTTTGTTGTCCCTTTGAATGCCTTCAACTTCTCGCTTGTCAATGCACGCTCGATTGGCAAGTCGTATGCCAAAGACATATATACTATTCTCGTAAGAGCACAACATCCATGGATTACCTTTTTTCGTTCCCATCTATGTTGTGCTAAGTACAACTGATCAATTACCTAGCTTGCAAGATCAACTGTCTAGGGTCCAATACAAGATAAATATAGTCCAAACCAGATGCGCTTGTGGGGCATGGTGAATCGATCTTGAGTAGGGAAGGCAAAATGTTGCATACATATCCTCAATGGTTTAGAGAGCTCAGGTGTGATCGCCGAAATATCTTCCCACTTGATGGCATCTCCACTTTTCATTGGCTCTGGAATTAGCCTTTCTCGCTGCGTTCCATGTGTCTTGATTGCAGCTCTAATCAAATCTTTTGTCAAATAAAACCTTTTGAATGGGGGGTCATTCACCAATGATGGCAAAATGAATGTGCCCTGTAATTCCTTGTTCTCAGAAGCTGTCAAAGTGATTACTAGATAATAGCATATGTAGAAATTTGGTTTAGGCAAAGGATCACTAAAGTATTCAGTGAAGCCAACTCTCGCCCAAACATGCTTTAAGTCTTTTGTGTTCTGTAATGCTTCAAACTCTCTTGAGAAAAACTGGTACTTGCCCCACTTATGGGTATCAAAAGTCAAATTGGCCTCAAAAAGGAAATCTGCATCCGCCAATGGGCTTGCTAAACCTTGGATCCAATGAGAGTTGCGATGAATTGGCATCGGTCCTGGAAATCATCAATAGGAGGATTGTCAATTGGCATCGAACCTAGAAATCCCTGAATTTCTGGTGGTTGAGCCGTAGGATGTGGTTCAGCTAGTAATTCGCCAATATTTGCCATGGGTACACTAGGGCCAGCTTCAGATGGTCCTTCTGCCTGCATGATGAATGATGCGAGTGTGTAGCAGATCTGGTACAAAAGATTAACACATTAGTATGGAAATTAATCATGATCCCATTAAAGTGAGACCGCAATCCCTTTCCATAACCGATGTGTAACCCGTGTAGCCGAGTGTTGTGATATGGTTTATGGAATGATTGTTGCAAAACTAATGCAGGTCTCTAGACACCAACATGATTTAGATGATGCATAGATTTCTTGATGAGATGTTATTACAAGCGATGTTGGGTTATATTGTGTGGATTTGTACAAGGTTCAGTCGTGAATGAGTTATTACAAGGGTAGTGTTTAGTCGGGATGGGAGTAATGTTAGATGAGCGGGTTGGAGAAGACGTCTGGATATGTTTTGGTATCCATTCCTAAGAGTTTCTGAGCGGGTGATACGTTTCTGCTGAGTGGCAAATGATGATATCGGGTGTGGTGGTATTGAAGGGTGAAGAGATTTCTGAGGGGTATATATTACATGGCTTGAGGGATGAGCTATAATACTCTCTTTGGGTACCCAAATCTACATGGGCTTGGGTTGATTCATGAGGTACTTCTTGGCGATCCAAATCTGCTGAATGTTCGTACTCATAGAAGAAGGTCGAGGAGATGTTGAATATTCACTCTACTTCTGCCTTGACTTCTTCTTTTCATTGTCAGCATTGGTGAAATCTCTCGGTGGTTTTTGTCCTTTTGGCACCCATATTTGTCTCGTGCCTCTTGCTTTGTGATATTGATACTGCTTTCCTCCTTGTGTCATCTTATATTGTCGTCGGTCTGGGTTCCTTCGTCGTGATTGACTCCTTTGTGGTTGAGGTTGAGAGGTCGGATGGACGCTCTGCTTTGGAAAAGAAGGGAGCTCCAACACTTGCGAAACCTACCCATTAGGAAGTGCTCCGTTTTGTACTATTAATCTATGACAGTCCGCAGTAAGTGTGGAAGGATGGGCACCGCAGGGTGTTTTGCCCATGTGGCTGCTGATGCAATCCACCTGACCGCTGATGCAACCCACCTGACCTGCAATGGTCCCCATTTGTCCGCTGCTGGAAGACCAAGGGAAAATCTCTTGACAATCTTTCATCTGGCAACAATCCATCGCCAAGCTCTCATGGGTTGACTTTGGAGGGAGCATGCTTAGCCGAGGGATTTGGCCAAATGTCTTCCGGTCCTCCATCGCAAGCGTCTCATAGGGTCTAGGGTTACATACCTCAGGCAGAGTGTTGTTAGGGAATTCAAGCGGTATCACTCGCTTCTGATCTAAGGTTCCAATCTGCAAGGAGCCTTGTCTAAGATTTAGGTCGGCTAAGTGATCATATAGCCAATATTGGCCAAGGATTAGGGGTTCTATCAGGTCCTCCTCATAGCACACTAGTAGCTTTGCTGTCATGGTCACATCGATCCACCTCACCCATGCAAGGGGTTTCCATGCCTCCTAACCCTATGAGGTATGCCTCAATTGGCCGCATTTCTATTCCTGAGTCCTTATAGTGGGACCATCTAATCGCACTAGTCGCAACACCTGAGTCAGTTAAAGCCCTGAGCTCTTGGCAAGGGTTGCCGTGCTCTAGCCTGACTGTAATGAATGGTCTCCGATCCACTATGCTAGGATGAGTACTTGACTTTGCTTGACACATGGCCATGGGGTATCTGGATGTTGTTTCCAGATGGTTATAATGTTCTCTCCCTAGTCCTTGTCTTCTTAGCTTCATGCGCTTAATGCATTCTATAGCTTCTGCCTGAGCTTCAGCACATATCCTATTTTCTTCCTCCTTATGCTTCTTTGCCAACGTGAGTCGTCTAACCATATCCTCAGTAAGAGGCTCTTGATATAACTTGACTCTACAACCACTAATGTAATTAGGCATTATGTCTCCTTCGAGGGTGGCTAGTTGTACTGCTCCACTTGTTGAGAGTCGGTTAATGATCATAGGTCCATAACCTCACTTTTCTAGTTTCCATGCGTGTTGTTTTAGCATATATACTAGGACTAAATCTCCTTCTTTTAAGCCTTTATCTTTCACATGCACATCAAAATATGCTTTTTGTTGCTTCTTTGTTGTGTATATCCCTGCTGCTGCTTTCAGCCTGGTTTCTCCTAATCATTCCAAGTCCATTATCCTGGATGATAATTCATGCCCGATCCACTGATGTTCTTGTGCAACCTTAAGGGTCGGTATCAAGAAGTCCAAAGGAAGCACAACATTCTGACCAAAAACCATCTGAAAGGGAGTTGCATTGAATACGGTGTTGTAGGCCACTCGATATGCCCAAATAACATGGTGTAACTGTTTGTCCCAATCTGAACGTTTGTTGTTCACAAGTTTCTTCAGTACGTAACAAAGGATCTTGTTAGTGCTTTCAGCGTGACCATTGGCCTGAGGATGATATGGTGTAGATTTCTTGTGAATCACCATAAAATCCTATAACAAATATGCAATGACTTGGTTTAGAAAGTGAGTTCCTCGATCGCTCACTATCTCTATAGGCAGTCCATATCTTGTAAAGACATTTTCAAATAAGAATTTTGCAGTCCTGTGTGCATCATTCCTTTTTGTGGCCTTTGCCTCTACCCATTTGGTAAGATAATCTATCGCAACAATAATGTATTCAGCATGTGTACCTTTTGCAGGGGGGTTAATGGGTCCTACAAAGTCTATACCCCACTTAGAAAATGCACGTCCTCCCATCATGGGTTTCAATGGCATTTCATCTCTGCGAGTAGGAAATTGAGTTCTTTGGCACACATCACATCTCTTAACATAGGTATGTGCATGCATGTGAAGAGTGAGCCACCATAATCTTGCAAAGAGGATGGCTTTGATTATCCTATCGGGACCAAAATGACCTCCTGCAACACCTTGGTGTGCAGTCTCTAGTACGCTCAAAGAATCACTCTCATGAACACATTGTCTTAGGTATCCATCTCGTCCTCATTTGTATAAATTATCGCCAATAAGTGAGTAGTCATGAGCTTCCTGCTCTAGACTTCGTTGTCATGCTAAGGTCATTCCCTGAGGGAATGTTTTCATCCTCAAGTATGTCACTAAAGGTTCACTCCATTCTGGTGTGAGAGACACGTGATATAATGTAGCATGTTCTCCTGGTGGTCTTTCACAACAAACAAGGCATTCTTTACACAACTGGTAGACATCTGCTTCCATAGAAGGCCAATATACTCCTAGTCTATGCAGAGTCTGCAATGTACGATGTTTCGAGTGATGTTGCTTTAATGCACCTACATGTGCTAATTGCAACCAATTTGCATGTTCTGATTCATCTACACAACAAGCAAGAATCTTTTGATTATCCTGTTTATATATACTTCCTGCTATTATTTGATATCTTTGAGACTTGGTAATCTCTCCTTCCTTGATCCTTATTCTAGGATTCTTGGGTCCATATGTGAGAATAGGGACAATAGGCTTAGCCCATTCTGGTGTTATCTCAAGGTTAAACAAATATGCATCGGGTAATTCATCCACTATCCCTTGAGGAGCGTCACTTGTGGTTAATCTTGAGAGGTGATCAGCTCTAAGATGTGTCTTTCCTTTCCTGACTACTACTTCAAAGTCGTACTCCATGAGTAATAGAAACCAACGTATTAATCGTCCCGTGTTACATGGCTTATTTACTAAATACAGTAATGCTTGATGATCTGTAAAGAATTTGAACTTGTTTGCCAACAAATAATGTATGAATTTCTTTATGGCATAGATCATTCCTAATCCCTCTCATTGCGTAGTGGTATAATTTCTTTCTGCTACGTTCAACTGTTTGCTCGCGTAAGCTATGGGGAGATCTATATTACCTTCATTCGTGGGTTGTGCTAACACACATCCTAGGGCATAGTTGGATGCATCCACATGTACATGTAATGGCTTGCTCCAATTTGGGGTTGTCAATATAGGTTTTGAGCACAAACATCGTTTAAGTTCATTGAATGAATTCTCACATTCATCTGTCCATTCAAACTTGGTCAAAAGAGAGTACAGAGGCTTGGCTATGATTGCATACATGTGTATGAATCGTTTGTAATAACCACAATGGCCCATAAATGCCTGTACCTCTTTTACGTTATTTGGCGTAGGTACATCTGCAATTACCTTCACTTTTTCTTCATCCGTCAAAATTTCGTTCTTTGACACAATGTGTCCTAGAATTTTTCCTTGTCTGACCATGAAAATGCATTTTTCTGGGTTCAGACAAACTTGATATTCTTGATATTTGTCAAATACTTGTCTTAACTCTGGGATATGCGTCTGCCTAATATTCGAATGAGCACATATGTCATCGACATAAACTTCCAAATTCTTGCGTAAGAATTCCTTAAAAACATGACACATGAGTCGTTGGAAGGTGGTGGGTGCATTTGTCAAGCCAAATGGCATCACACGAAATGCAAATATGCCCCATTCTGTGGCAAAAGCCGTCTTGTGTTGATCTTCTGGAGCAATGGCTACTTGATTATAGCCTGAAAATCCATCAAGAAAGCTGTAAACTTCCTTGCCTGCAACTCTTTCCAATAAATGTTTCGTGATAGGAAGAGGATAACTGTCTCTAATCGTGGCGGCATTAACTTTTTTTAAGGTTAATACACACATGCAATTTTCCATTCTTCTTGGGCATAACCACAATGGGGGACACAAATTCGGTATGCTCAATTTTGTAAATGAATCCTGCTTCTATCAAACGATCTATCTCTTCTTTAATCTTAGCAGCGTAGTTATCATTGTACGTGTAGGGTTTCTGTTTCATAGGTTTTGCATCTGGAGTCATAGGGATTCTATGGGAACATATATCCCGGTCTACTCCTTTCAAGTCTTTGTAACTCCAACACATCTCTATATTCGCGCAATAGGGCAACTAACTCTTCTTCTTCTTCTTCATTAGTCAAATCATGCCCAATGTATGTACATTTTTCTTCTTCTCCTTCTATGGCAACTATGATTTTTTTGGTTTTCTCTCGGTTATCATATATTTCTCCAACATCAGCTTTTCTTTTAGGCATTCGTACCATGATTCGTCTATCTTCTATTTCATACTTCTTGAAGTTTTCGGGAACCTCAAACAAGGATTCTTCTTCTTCTGACATGGTTTCTTTCTTCTTTCTTTTCTTACCTTCACTTTTGGCAGTTACTTGAGTGGCTAACCTCACATCATTCATAAGTTCTTCATGTCTCTAAGGGTGAGCTTCTACTTCATAGAAATATTCTTCCTCTGATGCAAAGAGAGGGTCCATAATAATTGACTCTAGATCAAAGTCACTTGCATCCTCGAATGCATCAACGCTAGGTTCACATTCTTCAATAATCGAATCGCACATGATTGGCTCTATCGTGAAGACTGAAATGTCATAGCCATCCTCGTCATAGTGGGGTGTCCATTGTTCTTCATTGATGGCTACGTTCATTGTTGCTAGAATTTCTGCCCAACTGTGAGGCTCGAATTCCTCGTCTGGAAATACTACATGTGTGTAAGCTGGGTCTTGAAGGGTTCATGGGTGTTGTTTTGAACCTAAGGTTCTGGCTTCTAACCGTTCTTCCTCTTGTTTAGCTACTTTACACATCCATAAATGAGTGTCCTCATGCAACCATGAGGGGTCTAATGCTAATGAGTGTACCGATTCTGTTTCTTCTTGTGTCTTATGGATGGTATTCCATTGTATCGGGGGTACATCTCGATGTGAATAGTCTTTAAGATTGACTTTAGTAGTCACTCCTAAATGTTGCAAGTACAAAGAATTAGTTCCCCAATCTTGTACAATTTGTAACTGATGCATGAATGGTCATCCTAAAATCATCTCATAGGCTTGATTTTTGCTAAAGTCACATATAGCAAAAGTATGTTCAAGCTCCGCACCACAAGTGGTGAGTGATATGCCTTCTAGTAAGCCTAATGGTTTTTCTATATGTCTGTCAGCCATTTGTAGCTTCATCCTGGTAGGTCTTAATGTTGGCTTACCCCAACGTTTCCATAAAGCAGTGGTAGCAATGGCTACTCCGGCTCTTGAATCTAAGATAATTTTGGTGGTGTAGCCCTGGTGGGTTATTGGAAGATAAGTGTTACCTTCCTCTCCTTCGCTTACATCTCTGATCCTTTCTATGGGTATCTCTGGTACCTTTTTGTGTGATCCTATTTGTGAGGGAGTAGTAGCAAGCTCAGGAAATTGATTTGCTACATGTTTCCACAATTCTGGTTTAATCTTCAACAATTCCTCTAGAGTGAGGTGACATTGTACTTTAGTGTTCTTTATCACTTCCGTGTTTCTAGGGATCATTGATTCTTCATTCCTCACTATTATCGTGGGTGTTCTCATGCTAATAGACTTGGTTTCCCAAGCTCCTGTGAACTGAGGTAATTCTTGCAAAGAATTAGATTCAAAACCCATGTGTTCACTCAATTGCTCTTCCTCTACATCATCGTAAATAGAGGGAATGTCTTGGGGAAATTGCTCTTGCAAGTCGTCTATTTCTTGAATAGGAGGATAGGTTCCTTGTTCTTTTCTCCACTTCTCTTCTTGTATTTCTCTCAAAAATTCATGTGAATACCTCTGTATGGAAGACACGTTGTCTTCACCCTCCGTATTCGGTGCTTGAGACAAGGATGGTGCATTTCTTTCCTATGTCTCTGAGGCAATAGGGTTCCTATGCTTATTCTTTTTCTCTTTGCTATTGATCAAGTATTCTAGCCTCTCCAGTAGTCCCTGAAAGTGTAATTCAGGTTTTGCCATGTTGTTCCAATTAAGATATCTAGAGGCTTCGAACATTGCTTGTGCTAATTCTACCATCTTCATACAAAGTTTAGTTCTCTCAATTTCTAAGTCTGCTCGAGGGTAGTTCTTACTCATTTCTGCTACTTGAGGCCCTTCCTTTAATCTGGCCTGATATGCACGAAACATCATGTCTAGGTTTTCTGGTACGGGTTCTGCTAAAACTGATCCTGGTTTTTGAGCTGGGTTCTCTTGATTAAATTCTTGAGAAGTCAATTCTAGGATCTTGGCTCTCGATTCCTTTAAACTTCCTTCTAACTCAGTTAACTTTTTACTCCATTTCCTCTTAATCCTTTCTCTTGAGTCTTTCCATGATTTTGTCTTTTTATTACTAGACTCTCCAACTTCACTAGTTTCGACTATTTTCTCTTGATTAAGTTGTTGATTTTGTAAGAGCACTTAGGCTCTCGTTATAGCTTGGATAGGCACGTATGTAGGGTTGGATCCATCTGCGTTGTGCACAATACATATCATGTTGATCGGTGTCACATTTGAAACATTAGCAGGGTACTTAGGAGAATCTTTGATTATGTGCTCTTTAGTACCACAATTGGCACAAAAGCCTTGTATGTTATAATATTGTGATTGTCCTACTATCGGAGGATGTGGAAAATCCTTTATGAAATGATATCCTTGGCACCTAAAGCATGGTCCTCTAGGGCCCTGTGGTCTTTGTTGTCTCAATTGGGGCCATGGGTTAGGGTTTGTATACATCACATTAGCGTAATCGGGCTCCCAACTAGTTCCAATGGTGGACTATTGTATTGATATGTCTCCATGTGTTATGGTGACTCTATGTAATAAGTGGGTGGGCTATCTACATGAGTAGAGTCAAAACTGTTTGAGTTCAGGTCACTTTCGGTGATCAAGGGTGATGAAGGCACTAAAGCCCTACTTAGGTTCTCTTCTGCAGCAGCGTATTTAATTGAGATGACATTCGCTGGTGGGGGTGGCTGCTCAGCTAAAATGGGTTGAGGTCTCTGTTGAGCCTGATAAGGATAGTTTTGAGGAGGCCTATAGTAATGAGGCTGAGTATTATATTGGCCTTGATACCTACCTGGTTGCATGTATGCCTGCGGGTAGTTCTGTCTCACTGCCTATTTGTTGTATGGGTAGTCTTGAGCTGTGTGGTTCATGTATCGTCTCTCAATTGTACAGTATTGGCCACTAGGGTTGGCTTGTGGTTGTGTTGCATTGGGACACACATTCTCCATATGATCACCACCACAGGTGTAACAACGCTTGATTGTTGTTAACCTAGGCATCCGTTTACTAGAAACTCCTAGTTTCTGGGCCACTTTTTTTGCTAGGTCCTCTATTGAGCTGGACAATTTTGAAGATGCTAGGGATGAACAATCTGAATCCTTATAGACTTTTGAGAGTTCCAACTCATCTCCTAAGTTGTCTTCAATGTCTACACAAATTCTTACACACTGCTCTAGTGTTCTAGGTTCCTTCAAATACACATAGGAGCGTAGTTTAGAGCTCAAGAGGCCGTCTAAAAACAGTGATACTTGCTTGGCCTGTGAGGATAACTCTTGCATCCGACATCTCTCCACATATTTTCTAAACCTACATCCTGCAAGTTTAACTGTTTCTTGAGGGGTCTGATTGAAGCTATGAATCAACGAAGACATATCATGTCTGATCCCACTTTTAGAGAATTGAGTGATGAATGACTCTAACAAGTGATGGATGCCTCCAAACTGCCTCTGTTGCAATGGTTGGAACCAAGTTAAAGTTGTATTCTTTAACATTAGTCCAAATGCATTGTATTGCCTAAAGATATCTTCTACTTGTTCTGCTCTGAGCACTTGCTTAAATTCAACAACATGGTCATAGGGATCTCCTGTCCCATCGAAGTAGTTTTTCATGGATTTTACTAACTGAATGGGTCTTAATACCCTTGGATGCTCACATGGTCTACGTAGAGGAAAATCATCTCTACCACCTGGTATTCTAGGTCCTCTTTGTCTATCCACTTTGTCTGTGTCTATGGTGGTTCTATCTCTCCCTATGGGATGATTGAAACTTACTTGAGGTCTCTCTTTGTTTTTCTCTCTTTGAGTACCATGGGCTGAGGATGTTCCTACCCCTTGTTGGCTAGCGTTTACGTTTGTTTGAGATGGAGGGAATGCCAACTCATCTCTCCATGTGTAGGTGTTTCTTGCATGGTCTAGCACTACAAATACTCTCTCTGAAGTATCGTCCAGGTATACAACCTTTCCAGGTGTATCCAAGTCCTTGAACTCGTAAACCATGTTGGAGCCTACCTCACTAGGTTGTTTCGTTCTGTACCTCCAAAATGCTTCATCTATCTCTTTGTTTACGAATAATTCTATGCTTCTGTTATCCTGAGGGATCCACTCTGGAATTAGTACTCTTGGTAGTACAGATTTCCCTCTAGGTGTCCTAGGTTTTTCTCCTACTCGTTCTTTTCCTTGGGCTCTCATTTCCGTCTCTAACTAAATTATGCCAAACTCATTCGTATTATTTGGCTGAGTACTTATGATGTACATTGTTTCTTCTTTGTCTATGTACGCGTCTCTCTCAAATTTCACCACTGGACATTCCAATCCAATGGGTTGATCAGGGTTGTGCATTTGCACCATGTCTTCGCAAACCATCCTCATAGATGCGAGCACCTAATCGGTTGGTTCGGAGAAATTCTAACTGAGTTCTATAGGGTCCTTCACGTCTTTCTAAATATGCTACGTTTGACCCTCCTTCTGGTCTTTCCGTGCTGAAAGCCATTTTTGATTCACTCGCGTCTGAGCTCAACTCGTAGAGATAACTATTATTCAACTGATGTGCCCACGATCGTGTAGTGATTCCTACACTTGCTTCTGATGATCTAAGGCTTCGTCAGTCTGACTTACCTATATGCTTGCCCGATCTAAGGTTCATGAATTTACTTCACGGCACTCTCTGATTGTCAATGGTTCTTTGCTCTTTATTACTTGTTTCTTTTTAAATGTCTTTAAGTTCTTGTCTTGTCTCAATGTATACGTCAAGAATCAACTTTCTGTGGTACTTTTGAGTTCTCATTCTGTCAAACTTTAATTCTTTCCTTTAGGTTTTTGTATCACCCACCTTTACTTTAGTCTTGGATTTGAAAAACTTAGTCTCTTGAACTTCATCGTTCCTATCGTCTTTAATATAATCCACAATGCTACCGTTTAGCCTAAGCTAATAATTGACTGAGGGGGTTGAGAATTCTTCCAACCTCAAGTCAGCGGCTTTGGTCGCTCTGATGCCCAAGAAGTCACACTTCCCAAGCTTTGCGTTCTTCACTGCCTTGCTTTGATTGCCCTTGATAGTCCTTGCTAGACCGGTAAAATCCCACTATTAGACCGATTCTCAAATGGATGATCAAGCACTTGAATATATACACTTTTAAAGGTCCCTTCCCTTTTGCCCAAAATTTCAATGCCCCCTGGTTTTCTAGTCCCAAAGATGGTCAGCCTCAATTTGTCCACTCTAAAAAATCAACATCTTCTTTTTGAAAAAAACAGTTGAGGTCACGTAGTACTCGTAAAGAGATTTCTAACGAGCTATATAGCTCAAAAAACGGACTTCAGATGAAAAAGATATGACCGTTCAGGCCCTCGTGGGTAAAAACTCACAAACAAGTTTTTCTTCAAATAGGAGCAAAGGGGTCTCCTATGAGTGCAATCAGCTAAAAATTTTCAAAAACTAGCCCCAAATTTGCCCAAAAAAGCACGATGGCATGGGACCGTCGCGATGGCTCAGGTGAACCGTCGCGATGGCATTGCACAATCGCTGTTGGGAAAGATGGATGGATGCTCCAAGAGATTGAGTAGGTACTACTAAAACCTGCTTTGTACCAGCCATCTTTTACTTCAGGCTTGATAAGTGGACCTCCTTAGCTTTCCAAGACACCATAAAATGGCCTATGTACTTTGGAAATGATGTGTGCAATGATTGAACCTAAACAGATAACTTTGAGACTCACAAACTCAAGAAAACCTTCTGTTTATGTCTTGACACCTGCTGGGTATTTTGCTCAGTATGACCAGCACAGTAGTTATTGGAAAAATTCCTTTTAGAGATATCTAATTAGCTTAGCAAGCTAACTATTCCAAGTGAAATGATGTAAAAAGATAAACTATGCTAAGAGAAATCAATTTAGCAAGTTAAGTTATACCCCCGGATTTTAGGACTGTAGCAGACATTGACCAGTGATCACCTCGACGCGTATTTCTCTGAAATGGCTGAATAGAATCTCTTCAAATTTTGAAATATGTAGATAACTTGGAGCTGAATCCAACAAGCTTTGAATTATTGAATTTGATGCAGAAATGACTGAGATATGCACTTCACAAGTTGACAGACTTTTGAGTAGTATGACAGAGAACCCAAAAATGAACAATGTGAATGTATGTATTAATGAACACTTGTATACAAATCCGGTGGCATGAAAATCATTGCCTAATGGTGTAGATAGGTGTGGGCTATAGTGTAGGCCTCACACACACTCAAAATTACTAATGAGAAGCTCGGGAGTGATGAGTTCTACTCGCGACTTTTCATGTCCTTTTTTATAGAGAGTGAGTATAAATTTGAATTCAAATTCAAACTTTTGGCTCCCTATGATCAAGCTCCTATATCCTAGGAGATATTCCTTCAATCAAAGAGCTACCTTTTTCCACGAATCCTTTTGGTAGGTGATTACAAAAGATTCAAAGTCAATTTGACTTTTACAAAGAGATAAAGTGGTAATTAACCACTAGCACTCATTCCTATGCTTCTTCACATATGTAGGGTCTTCAAGATATCTTTCAAGCCAAATGTGTAGGCTTGTGATTTACACCAACAGCTCCCCCTCAATCCAAACATTTTGGCTTGGCCTTCATCTTCAATCTTCATGTATATCCTGCAATCCAATCATTGCTTTGAACCTGCAAAGTTTGGTTCCATCCAAAGCTTTAGTCAACAAATCTGCACATTGCATGTTGGTTGATACATAGGTCAGTTGAATATCTTTGCTTATCAACTTCTCCCTCACATAATGGTTATGGACCTCTATATGTTTGGTCCTAGCATGATAGATAGGATTAGCTGCAAGGTGAATAGAACTTGTATTATCTCCAAATATTATTGGAGACCTAGTATATAAACCCAATTCTGTATACAAAAGCTTAATCCAAATAGCTTCTTGTGTGGCATTAGCCAACCCTCTATACTCTGCCTCTGTAAAAGACAATGCAACAGTTGGTTGCTTCTTTGCACACCAAGATATTGGCTTATCACCTGCAAATGAAATATATCCAGAAGTGCTCCTCCTATCATCCTTGCATCCTGCCCAATCTGCATATGAATAGATTTTGATATCAATTTCTGAAGTGCAAGGAAATTACAAACCATGGTTCTGTGTACCCTTGAGATACTTCAAGATTCTCTTGGCAGCCTCCATGTGAGGTATCCTTGGCTCGTGCATAAATTGACTTAGCACACTAACTCCATATGCAATATCTATCCTTGTTATGGTAGCATAGTTTAAGCTACCCACCATACTTTGATAACCTATAATGTCATTGACTTCATCACCTTCATGGGCACTTAGTTTTAGGTTTACCTCCATTGGAGTGCTTGCTACTTTGGCATCCTGCAAGTGAAACTTCTTCAATATATCCTGTATGTATTTTTTCTGAGTAATGTATATTCTCGAGTTAGTGTAGACTAACTCAAGCCCAAGAAAATACTTCAATAGACCAAGATCATTGATCTTCAACTCCATCATCTGGCTCTTGATTTTTTTGATGCCATTGACATCATTACCTGTAATTATGATGTCATCAACATAAACAAAAAGGTATATTACCTTTGAATTACTTCTCTTGATGAATAGAGAAGTATCTGCCTTGCTCATAACAAAACCTTACTCTTGGAGGTATGTAGTTAACCTGTATTTCCAGGATCTAGGTGCCTGGTTCAATCCATATAAAGCCTTTTTTAATTTGCAAACATATGTTACCTTCTTAGGGTCCTCATAGTCAGGAGGTTGTGACATATATACCTCCTCTGAAATCCATCCATTCAAGAAAGCATTCTTGACATCCAATTGGTACATATTCCAATTTTTTGATGCAGCCACACTAACCAACACTCTGATAGTTGGCATATTGGCCACATGAGAATGTCTCCTCATAGTCAATGCCTTGGGTTTGTGCAAAACCTTTGGCTACCAATCTGGCTTTGTACCTATTAATTGTGCCATCAGAATTTCTTTTAAGTTTATAGATCCATCTGGATCCTATTACCTTCATGGAGTCCTTCTTTGGTACTAACTCCCATGTATCACTCTCCTTGAGAGCTTCAATCTCCTCATCCATAGCTTCTTTCCATTCTGATTTGGTTATGGCTTCTTCATATGATCTTGGTTCTTCATTTGACAAATCTTTGGCAAGATAAGCAGAATGTTTAGTAACAAGAGATGTATCATACCCATATCTGATAGGTTTTTTGCTTTCTCTTTGTGATCCTCTGATTGATTGAGTTGAAGATTTAGGTATGTCTTCAAGCTTCTTCATCTTCATTTTGCCCTTGGACTTCCATGCCTTGAACTCTTCAAGATTGATAGTGTCCTCATCATCTGAATTTGTGTCTTCATTCTGAGTGGGTTCCTCCTTTGCAAGACTTGGAAACTCCTCTTCCAAATCATAGGGTAATTTAACCTTCCTGCATTCATTCTCATACCAAGAATCATTTTCATTAAAGACAACATCTCTGCTTACCATGAATCCCTTATTGGTAGGGTTATGAAACCTGTAACCTTTTTTATTTAGATCATACCCAATAAACATGCACTTTTCAGCCTTTGGGTCTAGTTTACCTCTTATCTGAGAAGGAATGTGTACATATGCTACACATCCAAATATCATGCAATGGTCTAGTGATGGTCTCTTACCATGCCATGCTTCATAGGGTGTCATCCCATCAAGGGATTTAGATGGTAACCTGTTTATGAGATAAGTGGCAGTAGAAACACTCTCTGCCCATAGATAGTTAGGTAATTTTTTCTCATTCAACATAGACCTAGCTGTCTCAACAATTAATCTATTTCTTCTCTCAGGTACCCCATTCTGTTCAGGAGAATACCTTGTGGTTATTTCTCTTTTGATGCCTCTGTCCTGCAAGAAGTTTTCAAAATCATTGGAGAAGTACTCACCTCCTCCATCTGATCTTAGTCTCTTCAAATTCTTTCCTGTCTGATTCTCAACAAGTGCAAGATATTTTTTAAAGCAATTAAACACCTCATCCTTGTGCTTCATGAAGTACAATATAATCCATCTGCTATAATCATCAATAAAAGATACATAGTACCTTGATCCTGAGACTGAAGGGTCTTTGCTTGGTCCCCATACATCTGTATGGACAAGCTCTAGGTAGTCTTCATGCATGTAACCTTTCCTTGAAAAGGGTAACCTGTGAGACTTCCCAAAGTGACAAGCACCACACTTGTAAATCATATGATGCTTGGATACATTAGGTATTCCAAGCACACATTGGTCCCTGCATATTTGCTTCAAAGTTCTTTCTCCTATATGCCCTAATCTTTTGTGCCAAATCTCAAGTTCTGAAAGTGTTTGATCTTTGTAACTATATAGTGCAATATTCTTTGTGTCTTCTAACTCAAAAATGAAAAGTCTACCTGATTTTTCGGTGTCCTTTAGCAATCCTCTTGAACCCATGTCTTGGATCCTCCAAAAATGCTCCATATTGGTTGAATCTAACCTGTAAACCTTTCTCCACAATCTGTCCAACACTCATCAAGTTTTTGGTAATGGTTGGTATAAAGAGTACCTTGCTCAACAAATTCTGATTTCAATCACAAGTCTTAACATTTCCAACGTTAACTACTGAGTGCTTGGTGTCATCACCTGTTTGGACTTCATTCTTACCTTTTGGTTCCTCAAGATCAGAGAGTAGTGCTACATTGCTAGCTACATGATTTGAGCACCCTCAGTCAATGTAGAATAGGTGGTCATCATTTGTACCTGATTTTGAAGTCATGTTCATGATCAGAAGAGAGTCATCCTGCTCGTCTATGTAGTTGTTGTAGTCCTTTCTGGATTTGAATCCTACTTGGTAGTTGCCGTTGTAATTATTGCTGTAATTGTTCTTGTAGTTGTTGTTGTAGCCTTGGTGATGATTAAATCTACCTCTTGACTGTGAGTATCCACCTCTTTGGTATCCTCTTCCTCTCTGATTCTTGTAATTCCTGAAACACTCATCTGTAGTATGATTTGATAAACCACAAATGTTGCATGGTGAGGAGTTATAGGATCTCCCCCTACCTTGCTCACCTCCTCTGCCCCTTCCTCTTGATGATCTACCTCTCCCTGCATAGTTGGCTTGGGAGGTAGAGCCTTCGTCTTCCACCTTGTTGCTCTTGCCTTTATCTTTAGACTTCTTATCAGTGTATAGGGTAGACGAGTTATTACCCTTGGATGTATCTCCATTCTTGTTGAGCTTTGCTTCATGATTAAACAATTGTCCCATGAGAGTTGTAAGATCTGGAATTTGCATGTCCATGTAAAGGTCCATGGCAGTGGTGAAGCTTCCCCATTTGTCATCAGCCTTGATCCCATTGATCACTTGCCTCACAATCTGTTCTTCTTCAATTTCTTCTCCTATTCTTGCTAACTCATCTGCTACATCTTTAATCTTGGTCACAAATTCTGAAACAACTTGCTTAGGTTGCTTCCTTAATGTTGTGAATTCAATCCACAACTGATTTTTCCTAGCCCTTGTGTTGGAGGAAAAATAAGATGACAAGGTTTCCCAAGTCTCTTCGGATGTCTTACAATTTCTAATATGTGGCAAAACAAAATCAGAGATGGAGTTGAGTAAATAAGACCTTGCCAATGCATCATTAACACACCATGTGTTGAGCTTTTCATGTTCTTCCTTTGTTGGCAATCCTCTTGTTTTGAATGAGGGCAATTCCTCATCTCTTGAGATGTATCCATAGAGACTCCTTCCTTGTAAGTAGGTCTTCATCCTCAGAGACCATGCTTGATAGTTGTTCCTATCCAATTTATCAATAAATGAAGGAAAACCATGTCCCATTTTACCTTAGTTTGCTATAATACCACGGTTGGGAAAGATGGATGGATGCTCCAAGAGATTGAGTAGGTACTGCTAAAACTTGCTTTATACCAGCCCTCTTTTACTTCAGGTTTGATAAGTGGACCTCCTTAGCTTTCCAATGACACCATAAAATGGCCTATGTACTTTGAAAATGATGTGTGCAATGATTGAACCAAAACAGATAACTTTGATACTCACAAACTCAAGAAAACCTTCTATTTATGTCTTGATACCTGCTAGGTATTTTGCTCAGTTTGACCAGCATAGTAGGAATTGGAAAAAATCCTTTTCCTTTTAGATATAGCAAGCTAACTATTCCAAGTGAAATGATGTAAAAAGATAAACTATGCTAAGAGAAATCAATTTAGCAAGTTAAACTATACCCCTGATTTTTTAGGACTGTAGCAGACATTGACGAGTGATCACCTCGATGTGTATTTCTCTGAAATGGCTGAATAGAATCTCTTCAAATTTTGGTAGTATGTAGAACACGTTCAGCTGAATCGAACAAGATTTGAATCACTGAATTTGATGGAGAAATGACTGCGATATGCACTTCACAAGTTGAAAGACTTTTGAGTAGTATGACAGAGAACCCAGAAATGAACAATGTGAATGTATGTGCTAATGAACACTTGTATACAAATCCATTAATATGAAAACCATTGCCTAATGGTGTAGATAGGTGTGGGATATAGTGTAGGCCTCACACACACTCAAAATTACTAATGCAAAGTTCGGGAGTGATGAGTTCTACCCGCGACTTTTCATGTCCATTTTTATAGAGAGTGAGTATAAATTTGAATTTAAATTTAAACTTTTGGCTCCCTATGATCAAGCTCCTATATCCTAGGAGATATTCCTTCAATCAAAGAGCTACCTTTTTCCATGAATCCTTTTGGTAGGTGATTACAAAAGATTCTAAGTCAATTTGACTTTTACAAAGAGATAAAGTGGTAATTAACCACTAGCACTAATTCCTATGCTTCTTCACATATGTAGGGTCTTCAAGATATCTTTCAAGCCAAATGTGTAGGCTTGTGATTTGCAGCAACAGCTCCCCCTCAAGCCAAACATTTTGGCTTGGTCTTCATCTTCAATCTTCATGTATATCCTGCAATCCAATCATTGCTTTGAACCTGCAAAGTTTGGTTCCATCCAAAGCTTTAGTCAACAAATCTGCACATTGCATGTTGGTTGATACATAGGTCAGCTGAATATCTTTGCTTATCAACTTCTCCCTCCCATAATGGTAATGGACCTCTATATGTTTGGTTCTAGCATGATAGATAGGATTAGCTGCAAGGTGAAGATAACTTGTATTATCTCCAAAGATTATTGGAGACCTAGTATATGAACACAATTCTGTGTACAAAAGCTTAATCCAAACAGCTTATTGTGTGGCATTAGCCAACCCTCTATACTCTGCCTCTGTAGAAGACAATGCAATAGTTGGTTGCTTCTTTGCAGACCAAGATATTGGCTTATCACCTGCAAATGAAATATATCCAGAAGTGCTCCTCCTATCATCCTTGCATCCTGCCCAATCTGCATCTGAATAGATTTTGATATCAATGTCTGAAGTGTAAGGAAAATACAAACCATGGTTCTGTGTACCCTTGAGATACTTCAAGATTCTCTTGGCAGCCTCCATGTGAGGTATCCTTGGCTTGTGCATAAATTGACTTAGCACACTAACTCCATATGCAATATCTATCGTTGTTAAGGTAGCATAGTTTAAGCTACCCACCATACTTTGATAACCTGTAATGTCATTGACTTCATCACCTTCATGGGCACTTAGTTTTAGGTTTACCTCCATTGGAGTGCTTGCTACTTTGGCATCCTGCAAGTGAAACTTCTTCAAAAAATCCTGTATGTATTTTTTCTGAGTAATGTATATTCCTGAGTTACTGTAGACTAACTCAAGCCCAAGAAAATACTTCAATAGACCAAGATCATTGATCTTGAACTCCTTCATCATCTGGCTCTTGATTTGTCTGATGCCATTGACATCATTACCTGTAATTATGATATCATCAACATAAACACAAAGGTATATTACCTTTGAATTACTTTTATTGATTAATAGAGAAGTATCTGCCTTGCTCATAACAAAACCTTGCTCTTGGAGTTATGTAGTTAACCTGTAATTCCAGGCTCTAGGTGCCTGGTTCAATCCATATAAAGCCTTTTTTAATTTGCAAACATATGTTACCTTCTTAGGGTCCTCATAGCCAGGAGGTTGTGACATATATACCTCCTCTGAAATCCATCCATTCAAGAAAGCATTCTTGACATCCAATTGGTACATATTCCAATTTTTTGATGCAGCCACACTAACCAACACTCTGATAGGTGGCATATTGGCCACAAGTGAGAATGTCTCCTCATAGTCAATGCCTTGGGTTTGTGCAAAACCTTTGGCTACCAATCTGGCTTTGTACCTATTAATTGTGCCATCAGAATTTTTTTTAAGTTTATAGATCCATCTGGATCCTATTACCTTCATGGAGTCCTTCTTCGGTACTAACTCCTATGTATCACTCTCCTTGAGAGCTTCAATCTCCTCATCCATAGCTTCTTTCCATTCTGATTTGGTTATGGCTTCTTCATATGATCCTGGTTCTTCATTTGACAAATCTTTGGCAAGATAAACAGAATGTTTAGTAACAAGAGATGTATCATACCCATATCTGATTGGTTTTTTTCTTTCTCTTTGTGATCCTCTGATTGATTGAGTTGAAGATTCAAGTATGTCTTCAAGCTTCTTCATCTTCATTTTGCCCTTGGACTTCCATGCCTTGAACTCTTCAAGATTGATAGTGTCTTCATCATCTGAATTTGTGTCTTCATTCTGAGTTGGTTCCTCCTTTGCAAGACTTGGAAACTCGTCTTCCAAATCATAGGGTAATTTAACCTTCTTGCATTCATTCTCATACCAAGAATCATTTTCATCAAAGACAACATCTCTGCTTACCATGAATCCCTTATTGGTAGGGTTATAAAACCTGTAACCTTTTTGATTTAGATCATACCCAATAAAGATGCACTTTTCAGCCTTTGGGTCTAGTTTACCTCTTATCTGAGAAGGAATGTGTACATATGCTACACATCCAAATATCATGCAATGTTCTAGTGATGTTCTCTTACCATGCCATGCTTCATAGGGTGTCATCCCATCAATGGATTTAGATGGTAACTTGTTTATGAGATAAGTGGCAATAGAAACACTCTCTGCCCATAGATAGTTAGGTAATTTTTTCTCATTCAACATAGACCTAGCTGTCTCAACAATTAATCTATTTCTTCTCTCAGCTACCCCATTCAATTCAGGAGAATACCTTGTGGTTGTTTCTCTTTTGATGCCTCTATGCTGCAAGAAGTTTTCAAACTCATTGGAGAAGTACTCACCTCCTCCATCTGATCTTAGTCTCTTCAAATTCTTTCCTATCTGATTCTCAACAAGTGCAAGATATTTTATAAAGCAATTAAACACCACATCCTTGTGCTTCATGAAGTACAATACATTTGATCTGCTATAATCATCAATAAAAGATACATAGTACCTTGATCCTGAGACTGAAGGGTCTTTGCTTGGTCCCCATACATCTGTATGGACAAGCTCTAGGTAGTCTTCATGCATGTAACCTTTCCTTGAGAACGGTAACCTGTGAGACTTCCGAAATTTACAAGCACCACACTTGTAAATCATATGTTGCTTGGATACATTAGGTATTCCAAGCACACATTGGTCCCTGCATATTTGCTTCAAAGTTCGTTCTCCTATATGCCCTAATCTTTTGTGCCAAATCTCAAGTTCTGAAAGTGTTTGATGTTTGTAAGTGTATAGTGCAATATTCTTTGTGTCTTCTAACTCAAAAGTGAAAAGTCTACCTGATTTTTCTCCTTTAGCAATCCTCTTGAACCCATGTGTTGGATCCTCCACAAATGCTCCATATTGGTTGAATCTAACTTGCAAACCTTTCTCCACAATCTGTCCAACACTCATCAAATTTTTGGTAATGGTTGGTACATAGAGTACCTTGCTCAACAAATTCTGATTTCCATCACAAGTCTTAACATTTCCAACTTTAACTATTGAGTGCTTGGTGTCATCACCTGTTTGTACTTGATGCTTACCTTTTGGTTCCTCAAGATCAGAGAGTAGTGCTACATTGCTAGCTACATGATTTGAGCACCCCGAGTCAATGTAGAATAGGTGGTCATCATTTGTACCTGATTTTGAAGTCATGTTCATGATCAGAAGAGAGTCATCCTGCTCCTCTATGTAGTTGTCGTAGTCCTTTCTGGATTTGAATCCTCCTTGATAGTTTCCATTGTAATTATTGTTGTAATTGTTGTTGTAGCCTTGGTGATGATTAAATCTACCTCTTGACTGTGAGTATCCACCTCTTTGGTATCCTCTTCCTCTCTGATTCTTGTAATTCCTGAAACACTCATCTGTAGTATGATTTGATAAACCACAAATGTTGCATGGTGAGGAGTTATAGGATCTCCCCCTACCTTGCTTACCTCCTCTGCCCCTTCCTCTTGATGATCTACCTCTCCCTGCATAGTTGGCTTGGGAGGTAGAGCCTTCATCTTCCACCTTGTTGCTCTTGCCTTTATCTTTAGACTTCTTATCAGTGTATAGGGCAGAAGAGTTATTACCTTTGGATGTATCTCCATTCTTGTTGAGCTTTGCTTCATGATTAAACAATTGTCCCATGAGAGTTGTAGGATCTGGTATTTGCATGTCCATGTAAAGGTCCATGGCAATGGTGAAGCTTTCCCATTTGTCATCAACCTTGATCCCATTGATCACTTGCCTCACAATCTGTTCTTCTTCAATTTCTTCTCCTATTCTTGCTAACTGATCTGCTACATCTTTAATCTTGGTCACAAATTCTGAAACAACTTGCTTAGGTTGCTTCCTTAATGTTGTGAATTCAATCCACAACTGATTTTTCCTAGCCCTTGTGTTGGAGGAAAAATAAGATGACAAGGTTTCCCAAGTCTCTTGGGATGTCTTACAATTTCTAATCTGTGGCAAAACAAAATCAGAGATGGATTTGAGTAAATAGGACCTTGCCAATGCATCCTTAGCTCACCATGTGTTGAGCTTTTCATGTTCTTCCTTTGTTGGAAATCCTCTTGTTTTGAATGAGGGCAATTCCTCATCTCTTCAGATGTATCCATAGAGACTCCTTCCTTGTAAGTAGGTCTTTATCCTCAAAGAACATGCTTGATAGTTGTTCCTATCCAATTTATCAATAAATGAAGGAAAACCATCTCCCATTTTACCTTAGTTTGCTCTGATACCACTGTTGGGAAAGATGGATGGATGCTCCAAGAGATTGAGTAGGTACTGCTAAAACCTGCTTTGTACCATCCCTCTTTTACTTTAGGCTTGATACGTGGACCTCCTTAGCTTTCCAATGACACCATAAAATGGCCTATGTAATTTGGAACTGATGTGTGCAATGATTGAACCAAAACAGATAACTTAGAGACTCATAAACTCAAGAAAACCTTCTATTTATGTCCTGACACCTGCTGGGTATTTTGCTCAGTTTGACCAGCACAGTAGGAATTGGAAAAATTCCTTTTAGAGATATCTAATTAGCTTAGCAAGCTAACTATTCCAAGTGAAATGATGTAAAAAGATAAACTATGCTAAGAGAAATCAATTTAGCAAATTAAGCTATACCCCCGATTTTTTAGGACTATAGCAGACATTGACCAGTAATCACCTCAATGCATATTTCTCTGAAATGGCTGAATAGAATCTCTTCCAATTTTAATAATATGTAGAAAACTTTGAGCTGAATCCAGAAAGCTTTGAATCACTGAATTTGATGGAGAAATGACTGAGATATGCACTTCACTAGTTGATAGTTTTTTGAGTAGTATGACACAGAACCCAGAAATGAACAATTCGAATGTATGTGTTAATGAACACTTGTATACAAATCCATTGGCATGAAAACCATTGCCTAATGGTGTAGATAGGTGTGGGCTATAGTGTAGGCCTCACACACACACACACTCAAAATTACTAATGAGAAGCTCGGGAGTGATGAGTTCTACCCACGACTTTTCATGTCCATTTTTATAGAGAGTGAGTATAAATTTGAATTCAAATTCAAACTTTTGGCTCCCTATGATCAAGCTCCTATATCCTAGGAGATATTCCTTCAATCAAAGAGCTACCTTTTTCCATGTATCCTTTTGGTAGGTGATTACAAAAGATTCTAAGTCAATTTGACTTTTACAAAGAGATAAAGTGGTAATTAACCACGAGCACTAATTCCTATGCTTCTTCACATATGGAGGGTCTTCAAGATATCTTTCAAGCCAAATGTGTAGGCTTGTGATTTACACCAACAATCGCGATGGTCCGAAGGTGCGAACTGTCATGATGGTCTGAAGTGAACAATCGCGATGGTGTAAATGAACCATCGCGATGGTCTAATCGACGAGCAATCGCGATGGCGTCAGGCAATGGTCAACGCGATAATCGCAATGGCATGAGCTTGTCGCGATGGTCACGAGGCATGATGGCTTGAGCCAATCGCGATGGTTCAAATTTTGAGGCATCGCGATGGCATACCTAGTATCGTTGCGATGGCGTGACTAGCGAACAATCGCGATGGTCTGGCTTGATACGCGGCAGTATCGTCACGATGGTGTGAGCCAATCGCGATGGCGTGGGGTCGACTCGATCATCACGATGGTTAGTGACCATCGCGATGGTCAGTGACCATCGCGATGGCTCAAGTGAACCATCGCGATGGTGTGAGACTGTCGCGATGGTCCGGCCGAGCCGTCACGATGGCGTGAGCCAATCGCGATGGTGTGATACAATCACGATGGTGTGATACAATCGCGATGGTCTAAGCCAATCGCGATGGTACACCAAATCAAAGATTTTGCAAATGCGTTTGTGGATTCTTGCAAGCGCTTTTGTCGCCTACCTCTTGGAGAACTCGCTTACCAAAAATGTCAAAGTTGGCAGACCATCGCGATGGTCTGACGCACACGGCAGAAATATGACAAAAAGTGGTTTTTTACCTTTTGGAAGCTTTCCTGATGCACTAGAGCTCTGTACCTGCAAGAAAACTCAAAAACACACAAGTACATGCAGTCACAAAAGCTCTCTCTCTCTCGCATGCACAAATGAGGGGAAATGAGGAGAATGGGTGGATATGGTGAATTTTTTGATTTTTTTGGAGTGGAAGAAGATGATGCGGTGGTGAAGGAGGAGTGTAGGGGAGGTGAAAAACACAAAAACTAATTAAAAACAACAACAAAAACTGAAATTTTTACCTTCCAATGCTACTTCTTGCTATACTCTTACCATCACACATTCGTCCTAGACTGGATCCCGGCAACGGCGCCAAATTTGGTGTTGCTCTAGCACAATGGTGAGAACCACGTTAAGAAGCTCCACCTCCTTAATGTCAATCCGCGGAAGAGATAGGAGTGATATGAAGATCGTGAATGTGAGATGTAGTGAGAGTGAAGGTGAGAAGCATAGAGATGCACACACACATACACACACAATGAAGAGACAAGCAAGACACAATGGAAGGTAGGAAATCAACTCTATTACTGAAGAACACTCTTACAAGCTCAAAATAGCTGTAAGCTCTTCTCTACTCAAACAAGCTAACCTAAAAAATGAGCTCTCTAGCTCTATTTATAGTTTTTAGACTAGTTTTGACCGGTTTCACATCTAGTGTTCGGCATAGTTAAAAAATAGGTTCTAGGTGCTATTTGAAAGGGTAAACGGTATCTAAAAATAGCCAAAATTGGTAGGATCGTTCTACCAAATCTCCTCAAGCGCAAGGACTCCTCGTCTTCCACAAAATGGAGCTACAACTTACTAAAAGGGTTTTTCTATGTTACATATGTTACAATAGTGATGAAAATCACTATTGGAGATTTTTGAAAAGTATTTTAAAACATATTTGTTTGAAAAACTAATTCGACTAGCTCCCGGCTACTTCGTTGTGCTCTACCTTCACATGCTTCCGCATCTTCTATGCCTCTAGCTACTACCAACAATTGTTAAGATGGAATCTATTGTGCCTTTGAGTCTCATATTCCACATCATTGGAGTTTGCTTGACCTTTCTCCATTTGTTTGTCTACTGAAGTTTTCTTTGGAAGTATTGGTTTATTTTTATGAGTGTAAGAACGTTTTCATTCTTCCACTAATTTCCAAAATCTCTTTCCTTGGTCATTCAGAAAAGTAGGCGATTCTCTAGGTTCATGATAATTTTTCAAATCCCTATTGTTCATGTGTGATGGAGCAGTTTCTGGATCTAGCTGTGTAGCCCAATAAACATCTCCAGTTTCTGGGTTCATGTAGAGTAAGATATCTAATTGATCACAAGTAACCTTAATTACTTGTTCTTTGTGAGTGCAAATAGATTGACTTCTAGGAGTTATGTTTCCTTCTTTCTCTATTTCTCGCAATGGTCCTTTGTTTGGTAGTTCCCCTTGATCAATTAAGTTTTCAGGGTTTAAAGTTATTATGTAAGTGGTTCCATCCCTTTCTATGTATTTTTCATTAAAAATTTGAGTTATAGGAGTCATGTTAAATAATGAATTTGATCTAAGTCTGGCCACATATCTCTATATTCCATCCTTGTATAAGTAAGTTCCAAATCTATTTGTAAATTTATATTTCAATATGTTCCTATAATCCACTTCATTCTCTTGTTCTTCGTGTAATCTGATGGTTGGTTCTTGTGATGCCATATTTTCAGAATTGTGTGTGTGGTTCAAATTAGGATTTGGTTTAGGTACTACCTTTCCTCCTCTCAATTTCATGGTTTAGGAAATGTATGTTGTTCAATTGTGCTAAAACTTCTTTCTTCAAAGATTCAAGTTCCTTTCAGAAATTCACATCTTTTTCTAGTTTCTTCTTCTTTTAATTAATCCAAAATTTGTGATTTTTTCAAAAATTCATAGCTTTTTCTAGTTTCCTCTCAGGTCAAGAAATCCAAATTCACAATTCTTTCTAAAATTTGTGATTTGTCAAAGTTCTTTTCAAACAATTGCAATTTTGTCAAGTTAAAAGTCCCAAGAATTTGCGATTCCTTTGATTTTCTTCAAACCCAAGAATCTGCGATTCCTTTGATTTTCTCCAACGTTTAGAAGTTCTTTTCAAAAAATTTG
The DNA here is from genome assembly GCA_020310875.1 of Ceratopteris richardii. Taxonomy (NCBI): domain Eukaryota; kingdom Viridiplantae; phylum Streptophyta; class Polypodiopsida; order Polypodiales; family Pteridaceae; genus Ceratopteris; species Ceratopteris richardii. The sequence goes on from CM035444.1 coordinate 114,408,702, forward strand.
CAATTTTTTCAAGTTAAGACTCCCGGAAAATCGTGATTCCTTCATATTTTTCAAAATTGACAAGTTCTTTTCAAGTGATTTTGTCAAGTTAAGAGTTCCAAGAATTCATGATTCCTTCAATTTTCTCCAAAATTCACAAGTTCTTTTCAAAATTTCACAATTTTGTCAAGTTAAGAGTCCCAAGACTTCTCGATTCCTTTGATTTTCTCCAAAATTCACAAGTTCTTTTAAAAAATTTGCGATTTTGTTAAGTTAAAAGTCCCAAGAATTCACGATTCCAGTAATTATTTAAAAATTCACGAGCTATTTTCAAACATTCACGATTTTGTCAAGTTAAGAGTCCTAGAGATGCATGATTCCATTAATTATTCCAAACTTCACAAGTTCTTTTCAAACATTCGTGATTTTGTCAAGTTAAGACTCCCAAAATTCACGATTCCATTAATTATTCCAAAAATCACAAGTTCTTTTTAAACATTTGTGATTTTTTAATGTTCTCTTTCTCAAAAAGTTTCAATGCTTCAACTCTCTTTCAGAAATTAGCAATTCTACTGATGTTTTCCCTTGATTTTGAAGAAATCGACTTTTCAGTTCAAAAATTCCCGATCCTTTTTTCTGCTTAGTTATTCAAGAAATTCGTGATCTTTTCCAAAGCTTTTTGATACCATTTTTTAAATGCAAGTATATGTTTAAGCAACGCATATTTCCCTCTTTCTTTCCCTTTACTTCATAAATTCTCAAAACAAAAAATCTCAAAGAAAATGAAGTTACAGAAATTTGCGATTTTCTTTTAACAAAACAACATACTTCTCCTAACTTTTCTTACTTCATAGTATTCAAAATTGTTAAATAATTTGTGTACCTAAGCAAGAACTTAGGGACTTGTGAAGAAAGAGACTATACCTCTATCACCAACAGGTGCATATAGTGGGGATCACACATTTTAATTATCAATACAAAAAGTACCTTGACCTAACCAAGTGTATGAAGACATATACTTGCACAATAGTAAATGAAGTGGAATAGCTTTGATCAAATGCAAATGAGTGTCTTCATGCACATTCATCACTCTCACAAGTATACATGGTGTCATGATACATGAAACAACAATAAGCACAAAAACGAACTTTTCTCTCAGCTCTGAACTCAGAATATGATCAATAGCAGGTTTCTTTCGAGGCTCTCGACGAGATGCATCCAATGGTAGTACCCTTTTCTGATTTTGACAACTTTACTTTAAGATATGGGCAAAAATAGAGCTATGCAACTCATCTAGTTTCACCACGCACCTCCTCATGCCTCACACACACACATTACACACTTCAAAAAAGCAATGAATTTAGTGGACAACACTTCCATGCACTCATTCCAAGCTACAAACACACATACAAGCTCACAAGCTAGGAGACACAGGAGGAAGAAGAAGAAAATTCGAAAATCAGAGCTCTCTTACTCACAATGGCAAAAAGTCTTTACAAAGTGTCATCAAATGACTTATATACATGTGCCCTAAAAAATGGTCCTTTCACACAAGAGACCGGCGCTTTATTATAAAAACCCTAATTTCCTGCTATTTACAATGATTATGATACATTGCTTGGGCTTTAAGCATCTAGAGGACTCCTCTCTTGCATTTACATGGCTTTCAAGGGATTTCCATAAGCATTTGAAGAAGAAAAATTGTGCCCATAATTTTGAAAATTTTGGGGCTCCTTTTTAGTGCTCTATTTTCTCTACAACACTCTCCCCCTCTTTGTCTCTGTCATCCCTTGATAGGCTTTGCTTCATGCCTTTGTTTGCTATGTTAATTTGGGCTGCCATGCACACATCTAGAGGCTAAGAATGTGATATTCTTAGTCACACATTTTCGCTTCTCAGCCTCTCCCTCTTTCTAGCTTTTGTTCCTCCCATGAGAAGTCCTCGTTGTTGTTCTTTAGTTCCACTCTTGGGGACCCGGTCCTTTTGTGTTCTAACCTGATGCATGCCCTTGCGTGGCTTTGGGTAGAGGGTGATACTTCTTATTGCACTGTCTTTTGTTTTGATTTTTGTCTTCTTCTTCTTTTGGTGGATTCCCCTATCTCTGCTACCACATGCCCCCCTCCTAAACTCTATCGTCCCCGAGAGGAGAATGTCTTATATACCTTTTGCTCTATTTCATTTAGCAAAGCAAAAAAATTAGTCACGAATAATAGGCCATAATGGTTAGCCTAGTTGGCATAACACAAAGGTCGAATACTAAAACATTTGTGCCTTCACTGATGCCAATAAAATTCAAAAATGTGTACTCTGCATGCTTGAATACTTTGAGTATAGTTAGAGTCATGCTTGGTATTTTTTTAGTCACTTTGATAGTGAAAACAAGAACTTTTGCATACCGAGACAACCAAAATTCTATTGTTTTAATCATGTACTCTTATGTACGAAAATAATTGTGTGGTGGGCTTGAAAGTAATGCAAAATTGAGCCACTGCTGATTTAGTTTACCTTGACTTTGTGATTCCCAAAATTCTAGCTAGTATTGTCGATGTGGCATAAGAAAAAATGCGGGATTAACTTGTAATAAATACGATGCCTCTTGTCAGTGTACCCGCAATGTTGGATTTCTTTGCAAAAAATTTCTCCTCCATATAGGATCGGTAGTGCAAACTGTTCTTGAGTGTATTGAAAGGTGTCTTCTTTAAAGTTTAGCTGCTCATTTGGGTCCTTTCTCATAGTCTTCATAATACATATTCGAGTTTGTTCTTTCATAATTCCATATGGGAGATTTAAGGGCTTCATGATTACCTCTAATTCTTTGCTCTTAATTTTAGCTTCCTTCATGACTTTGATGAATTCATTTTCAAAATTCTCGGTAAGCCAAGATACCAGTAGTGCTCGCTCTTTCTGATTTAACTCTATAGTATACGGCATTGGGTGATCATCATACTCCTCGATACCTGGTCCCATTATTGGTGAATGAACGATCCGGGGAGAAAGAGGGCATACCTCAGTCTCGTCAATAGCCATCGTGGATTGCACTATTGGTGTCCCCAAGTTCTTGGTCTAGTCTAGTTCAGCTCTGAGCTCTACGATGATTTTATCCTTCTCTTCATTTGCTTGTTTACTAACCTTGAGCTCCTCTTCCACTTTTGCCTTTGCTTCACATAGATGTTTTGTTGGAGTTGGACATCTGCAGAAGCACGCGAACAACACAAGGAAGAAGAAGAAGCTTGTTGCACAACTCAGAATACTGAATGTATTACTAGAGAATGTACAAAGATAAGCAGCCCATTAGGGCAATAGGCATATATACAAGCCGGGGGAAAAAAACCTCCTAAAGAGGGAAAAAAGTACCCCGGTGGTCCTAATGTGTTCACGCACATCACTACCTAAATATATCAACAAATCCCCCCTGGGAGTGATGCGGTGAATAAGGAGCTGGACTCATGTATAAGGAAGTATCAAGCTATGTGGAAATCACTCCACAAAAGGAAGTAAGCCCAAAGCTTTGCGGAAAGCTTCAAACTTCTCCTTAGGCAGGGCCTTTGTGAAAAGGTGTACGATGTTCTCCTGCATGGGCACATATGCCAAGTTGATATCCCCAGCAGTGAACCTCTCCGTGACATAGTGATAATGCACCTCAATGCACCTCAAGACAGGGTTCCTTGCAACTGCCAATGCGCTCTGAATGTTAGTGAAGATGGTGGTGGTAGAAGTCTGACCAACACCCAAATCAGCCATAAGGCGTCTGAGCCACACACACTCAACACTCCCTTTGAAAAATGCCCTATACTCAGCCTCACAACTGGAAGTGGCCACAGTAGGCTGCTTCTTGCTCAACCAAGATATACATGAGCTACCAAGCATGAAGCAAAGGCCACTAGTGTACACATGAGTGTCATAGCAACCAGCCCAATCAAAGTTAGAAACAGCATGCAAATATGGCGGTAGTGATCCCCCCTTGGGATAAAACAACCCAAGTAGCCGAGTACCACTCAAATAGCGAAAGATGCACTTAACTGCTTGCCAATGCTTGACTCCTGGGCAATGCATAAACCTGCTTATCTGTGAGACAACAAACTAAATATCTGGCCGAGTAATGCATTAGTAAATCAAGCATCCAATAGCCTGTTGATAGAGAACAACATCAAATGCATGTCCAGCATCATGAAGACTCAATCGTAAAGATGTCTCCATAGGAGTGGCAATAGGCTTACAGTCTTGAAGGCCAAAACACTGCAATAATGTGTCAATATATTTCATTTGACACAAAGCCATTCCACCATCAACTTGCATAAACTGAATGCCCAAATAGTGATGCAAATGCCCCAAATGAGACATCTCAAATGAGGCATGCAAATCAGCCTTTAAATCAGCAATATGCTTCTCAGTAGGACTATTGAGCAGCATGTCTTCAACATAGACAACAATGATCAAAAGCACATCATTAGCACGCTTAACATATAAGGTGCTTTAAGTTGGACTGTTCTCAAAACCATGTCCAATCAGATAGGCATGTTTCTTCTCATACCAAGCACGTGGTGCTTGCTTTAAACCATATAATGCCTTCCAACTGATGTACATTCCAACCATGATGAGCTGCAAGTGCACAGACGCTCCGAACAGTAGTCATACGGCATGTAGGTGCAAAGGTCTCATCAAAATGAATGCCTCTTTCTTGTGCATAACCCTTTGCAACAAGCCTAGCCTTATATCTGTCAAGTGTACCACCCGGTTTACACTTCAGCTTGTATACCCACTTAGTTCCAATGACCTTCTTGCCAGGAGGCAAGTCACATAAAGACCAAGTATCATTCTTCATAATAGCATCATATTCAGATTGCATAGCAGCCATCCAATTTTCTGAATGTTGTACTTTATCAAACGAAACAGGCTCATTCTTGTCACAAAGACTAGATGCAGCCATAACATAGCAATGTGATGCAAAAGAGGCACTATGAGAGCCTGAACGAGTACGATATGATAGAGGTGCATCTAATTTGTTGTCACGCAAGGTCTACACCAACCATTTTGGCATAGTTCTTGCCTGCTCAATATCAGCTCTCTCATCAATAAGTGCATCATGTATATCTACATCAGAAATGGAATTATCTGCATCATCACATGAAACCTTCAAAGGCTGAGAAGTTGCCTCATTAGGACCAGCACTAGACTGTTCACCTGTAAAAAGAGGCAGCAAAGTATCATAAATGTCTTTGGAGCTAACAAATGTCTCCTTAGAACATGAAAGCAATGGCTGAATAGCATCTTACACAAAAACAACATCACGGCTAATCAGAATGCATTTAGTCTATGGATGATACAGATGATATCCTTTACTTTCAGAATTGTACCCAACAAAAATACATTTTACTGCTTTATCATCCAATTTTTCTGCGATGTTGTTCAGGCACTAATGCATATGCCAAACAACCAAAAACACGGAGATGAGCAACAAATGGCTTGCGATCATGCCAAACCTCGTATGGAGTGATAGAATGCAGTGCTTTAGTGGGACACCTGTTCAGTACATATGCTTCACACATGACAGCCTCAAGCCAGAAAATATGTGGTAAAGTCTTACTCTTGACCATACACCTCGCCATCTCCATGAGTGACCTATTCTTTCGTTCAGCAACTCCATTCTGTTGAGATGTATATGGCACTGTACACTCGTGTTTTATCCCATGTTCAGCCATAAATGCATTAAAATCAGAAGACATAGATTCCCCCGTCGATCAGAACGGAGGGTGCCCATTTTACATGCTGACAGATTTTCAACCAAAACCAAAAAATGTTTGAGGCACATGAACACTTTGGACTTTGCCTTCAATGGATATACCCATGCATGCCAGGAAAAATCATCGATGAAATTCATGAAGTAAAGATAATTCCCAAAAGAAGGTGTGTGCATAGGACCATAGACATCACTATGTAGAAACTGCAATTTCTGAGTAGCCCGAACTGAACCATATTTTGGAAAGGATGAACGCTGCATTTTGCCCAGAATAGAGCCTCACAAACATGTTTTCCACGTGCCTCAAGTTTGGGCAAAGAGGACACCATTTCAGATTTCTGCAGGCGTAGCAAACTAGCAAAATTCAGATGACCAAAGCGTGCATGCCAAAGCTTTGCATCTGACATAGCCTGAGAAAAAATTTACTGCACATACCAAATCATTTACAGATCTTTCATAGTCTATGAGCTTATACAGCCCACGACATAAAATGGCAGAAGCAATAATCACATCACCATTTCATAGATCATGAACTGTACACCTGTCATCAACAAATTTCACAACCAAGCCAATCTTGGCTAATGCAGAAACAGATAACAGGTTCTTCTTGATCCCTGGCACAAATAAAGCATCTGACAAAGCGAAAGAACTACCATCAGAAGTAGTCAAAATGATCTTACCAACTCCCATAACAGGATAAGAGGAGTTCTTGGCGCATGTAATAGTATTCCCTATAGGGGCAGGCTCGAGTGAAGAGAAGAAACTGCGTTATGAGGTAATATGTTTGGTCATCCGACTGTCAAAAAACCAAACATCTGAGTCTATTGCAGACATGCACTGCTCATGAGAAGATGGGTCAAAACTATAGACAGTAGTAAACGCCCATTCTTCTTCCTACACAAGATTAGCAGACTTTGTTTTTGGTGTAAAGGTCTCTACAACAACCACTCCAACCTCTTTCTTCTTTGCCTCTTTAGCAACCAGTTTTGGACAATTCTTTATGATATGATCATTCCCTTTATAGTACTTACAAAACAATTTCTGCTTTTTTTATTTCTTCTCATCTTTATCTTCCTTCTTCAAATATGCCAAATTAGCAGATTTCTACTTACTAGTTGAAGAGCTCCATTTTCCTTTGCCCTTTTGACTACTCAGGAAAGCTTGATCTGCAACTCACATAATGGACCTGTTCTACCTGGACTGATCTTCTTGCAATAGAACAGAGACTAACTCCTCAAACGATAAGGCATTTGGATTGCCTTTCATCATCAACTGAAGAGTAGAAGCAAAACTCTGATATGAATCAGGAAGACCGTTCAGAAAAGTCTACACAAGTGAGCTATCTGGTATAACCTCATCACCAGAAATCAACTCTTCCTTCAAGTCTTTGATCTTTGTTAGGAAACTGTCCATAGAATCACCTTCATTCATGTGCTCACTCTCCAAATGTTTTCAGAGGTAAGAAACACGAGCCTCATTCCTAGCTTGGTACAATGTGGTAAGTGTATCCCAAGCATCCTTAGCTATTCTGCAAGAGCGAATGTGAGGAATAATGGCATGTTTGACAAACAAAGCTATCAATGCATGTGTCTGGGCATCTCTGCCATCCCAACCAATCTGCTCTACAGTAGGTGCAGCAAAAACTGTAGCACAAACAAAAATTTGCAGAATATCATCATCTTCGACACCTTCTGCATCAGCTTCAGTACCTGTAGTTGTAACAGTTGCAGGTGTGATAGGACATTTTTTGACACCTTGCACAATGTTCCACGGTCCTTTTGCAACCAAGACATGTCGCATCATATAAGCCCATAATGGGTAGTTGGTACCATCCAGCTTATCCTCAACAGCCAACATACGGAATAGATAACTGCTTTCAGCCATGGCCGGTGACTAAAATACCTTGATGCAAAAAAATTGACTATATCTCAAAAAGCTGAATAGAACTGCCCAAACAAATTTCTCTAGACCTGTAGCAGACTTCGAGATGCTTATACTAACGAAGAGAAAATACCTTTGGCACAAAAAGATGAAATAGGCTGCACAAGTGCTACGATAGTGCATTCAGAGGCCGAAATGAACTCAAATCGCGATTTCGGCAAGCTGAGTATGCTCACCAAAATTCGTGTGATTTTGAGATTGCAAACGGAGGAGTGTCGACGGCACCCTAGATGAAGCGAGGACCTACTCTGATACCAATTGTTGGAGTTGGACGTCTGCAGAAGCACACAAACAACACAAGGAAGAAGAAGAAGCTTGGAGCACAACACACAATATTGAATGTATTACTAGAGAATGTACAAAGATAAGTAGCCCGTTAGGGCAATAGGCATATATACAAGCCGGGGAAAAAAACCTCTTAAAGAGGGAAAAAAAGTGCCCTGGCGGTCCTAGTGTGTTCACACACATCACTATCTAAATATATCAACATGTTTTACGTGATCCGCATCTTCATTGCATTGCTCCATGTACTTGTGTATAACTTCATTCCATTTAAGTTCCCAAGATTTAGCTTCTGCTTTATAGGTGGTCTCTATCTCTACTTTTTTGCTTTTCTCTTGGATCAATTATCATTCTAATGTTGCCAACTTGGCCTATAATTGTGGTATGTTTGTGTCTATAGTGCTTTCCAATGGTTGATTTAATAAAATGGAATTTATTAGTTCTTTATTTCGCATATGTAGGTTATCAGCCTCGTCCATATACGCTTTTATCTGACTTTCTTGGAGCTTGCTGCGGTTGAGCATCCTTATTTTATCAACTTCATACATTGCATGTTGCTTTTACAATTTCACCACTTCATCTTGGAGTACCAATACAGATGCAGTTCATTCCTGTACATTGCCTTTTAGCAAGGCATTCTCTTCTTGTACATGATGACACTCTTCTGTCTTTTCTACCAATTCTGCTATCTTTTGAACAAGTTTTTTTTGCATGGATATATTTTTGGTAGAAAGTTCTTCACTCAAATTTTGGAATCGATTTCTTGCCTCACATAGTTTTATATTTATTCCTTTTCTTCATCCATCAAAATGCTTTGAGCTGTCATGGCAGTGTCTATCATGGTTTTGACAACAGGTTTTAGTTGATTGACATCGACATTTAGCCAAGTTCTTGAGATAATTGGCTCTTCTCCTATTTTGTACATCTTTAACTTATGCCACATGTAAAGTGTCTTAATGTGTTTGCCTTATGTTGAGTTGAATCTGTGGTTCACCTTTGTCAATGGGGTTGGTGGAGTCTTCCATTTCTGGTTCTTCAGAAGGCCGCTTATGAGAGTTGACCATGACATCCAATGGTGAGGGTTTAGCCACAACCCGTATAGGTAACATAACGCCTTCTTCTTCTTGCATCTTAGTTGTGTCGGGGTCCATCTTTGGATGATTATTCATTCTATGTTTGGGTAGTGAAGCTCCCTTGAGGGACATTTTCGTTTGCTCGTTTATTTGTTTTATATGTTCTTCCACTGCCGATGCTTCATGCAAAGGTTGAGACTGTGCTCTTTGTTCCTTTTCCTTCTCAGCTGATTGTTGGACTTGGTTAAATTCCTCCTAATCTTCTCCCATGTGTTCATCAATTTGTATATCCATATTAAGTGTGTCATGATCATGTGATGACTCACTTTTCGAGCTACAATCATCAAGTCCCAATTTTTTATATCGATCTTGGTGAGATACATTTCTTTCTCCTTGTGCTAATCTTTGTGTTCCCACTTGATAGTATTAGTGGCTCTGTATTGTAAGCTTGATTTGTCCTCTCATGTACACATGTCTGGCTTCTAATGCTGTAGAGAGGTCTCTTCTGGTAATAGGGGGTGTTGCGGCTATAGGTACCTTAGGAAGTTAATGTGTTCTTTTAGATTCTGGTGTTTGTGATGTCTCCGCCACACGAGCTCGTTTCGCACCCCTCATGGTTGGTTTGGAACTTGTGCCAACTTTCTCCACTAGGGATACACCCTTCCTCTTCTTTGGCACTGTAGCCGCTTTTACATACTTTGCCATTTCAGCTATCGAGATCTGTTGGAGTTAGACGTCTCCGAAAGCACGCGAATAGCACAAGGAAGAAGAAGAAGCTTGGAGCACAACACACAATACTGAATGTATTACTAGAGAATGTACAAAGATAAGTAGCCCATTAGGGCAATAGGCGTATATACAAGCCGAGGGAAAAAAACCTCCTAAAGAGGGAAAAAAGTGCCCCGGCGGTCCTAGTATGTTCACACGCATCACTACCTAAATATATCAACAAATCCCCCCTGGGAGTGATGCGGTGAACAAGGAGCTGGCACTCATGTATAAGGAAGTGCCAAGCTATGTGGAAATCACTCCACAAAAGGAAGTAAGCCCAAAGCTTTGCAGAAAGCTTCAAACTTCTCCCTAGGCAGAGCCTTCGTGAAAAGGTCTGCAATGTTCTCTTGCGTAGGCACATATGCCAAGCTGATCTCCCCAGCAAAGAACCTCTCCCTGACATAATGATAATGCACCTCAATGTGCTTAGTGCGAGCATGGAACACAGGGTTCCTGGCAACTGCCAATGCGCTCTGACTGTCAGTGAAGATGGTGGTGGCAAAAGACTGACCAACACCCAAATCAGCCATAAGGCCTCTGAGCCACACACACTCAACAGTAGCTATGAAAGCTGCCCTATACTCAGCCTCACAACTAGAAGTGGTCACAGTAGGCTGCTTCTTGCTCAACCAAGATATACATGACCTACCAAGCATGAAGCAAAAACCACTGGTGGACACACGAGTGTCATAGCAACCAGCCCAATCTGAGTCAGAAAAAGCATGCAAATCTGGCGGTAGTGATCCCCCCTTGGGATGAAACAACCCAAGTAGCCGAGTACCACTCAATTAGTGAAAGATGCCCTTAACCGCCTTCCAATGCGTGACTCCTGGGCAATGCATAAACCTGCTCATCTATGAGACAGCAAACTGAATATCTGGCCGAGTAATGCATAAGTAAATCAAGCATCCAACAGCCTGCTGATAGAGAACAACATCAAATGCATCTCCAGCATCATGAAGACTCAATCGTAAACCTGTCTCCATAGGAGTGGCAATAGGCTTACAGTCTTCAAGGCCAAAATGCTACAATAATGTGTCAATATATTTCGTATGACACAAAGCCATTCCACCATCAACTTGCATAAACTGAATGCCCAAATAGTGATGCAAATGCCCCAAATTAGACATCTCAAATGAGGCATGCAAATAAGCTTTGAAATCAGCAATATGCTTCTCAATAGGACAAGTGAGCAGCATGTCGTCAACATAGACAACAATGATCAGAAGCACATCATTAGCACGCTTAACATATAAGGTGCTTTAAGTTGGACTGTTCTCAAAACCATGTGCAACAAGATAGGCATGTATCTTCTCATACCAAGCACGTGGTGCTTGCTTTAAACCATATAATGCCTTCTTTAACTTGCACACCTAGTTTTCATGCCCTTTCTGCACAAAGCCATGGGGCCATGCAAGTCACCATTCAGAAATGTTGTTTTAATGTCCAACTGATGTACATTCCAACCATGATGGGTTGCAAGTGCACAAATGCTTCGAACAGTAGTCATACGGCGTGTAGGTGCAAAGGTCTCATCAAAATGAATGCCTCTTTCTTGTGCATAACCCTTTGCAACAAGCCTAGCCTTATACCTGTCCACTGTACCATCAGGTTTATGCTTCAGCTTGTATACCCACTTAGTGCCAATGGCCTTCTTGCCAGGAGGCAAGTCACATAAAGACCAAGTACCATTCTTCATTATAGCATCATATTCAGATTGCATAGCAGCCATCCAAATTTCTGAGTTTTGTGCTTCATCAAACGAAATAGGCTCATTCTCATCACTGAGACTAGATGCAGCCATAGCATAGCAATCTGATGCAAAAGAGTTACTATGAGAGCCTGAACGAGTATGATATGACAGAGATGTATCTAAATTGTTGTCACGCAAAGTCTGCACCAGCCATTTTGGCATAGTTCTTGCCTGCTCAATATCAGCTCTCTCATCAATAAGTGCATCATGTACATCTGCATCAAAAATAGAATTATCTACATCATCACATGAAACCTGCAAAGGCTGAGAAGTTGCCTCATTAGGACCAGCACTGGACTGTCCACTTGTAAAAAAGAGGCATCAAAGTATCATACATATCTTTGGAGCTAACAAATGTCTCCTTAGTACATGAAAGCAATGGCTGAATAGCATCTTCCACAAAGACAACATCACGGCTAACCAAAATGTGTTTAGTCTGTGGATGATACAGACGATAGCCTTTACTTTGAGAACTGTACCCAACAAAAATACATTTTACTGCCTTATCATCCAATTTTCTGCGATGTTGTTCAGGCACTAGTGCATATTCCAAACAACCAAAAACACGCAGATGAGCAACAGATGGCTTGCGGTCATGCCAAGCCTCATATGGAGTGATAGACTTCAGCGCTTTAGTGGGACACCTGTTAAGTACATATGCTGCACACATGACAACCTCAAGCTAGAAACTATGTGGTAAAGCCTGACTCTTGACCATACACCTCGCCATCTCCATGAGTGACATGTTCTTCCGTTCAGCAACTCCATTCTGTTGAGGTGTATACGGCACTGTACACTGGTGTTTTATCCCACGTTCAGCCAGAAATGCATTAAAATCAGAAGACATATATTCTCCCCCTCAATCAGAACGGAGGGTGCCCATTTTATATGCTGACAGATTTTCAGCCAAAACCAAAAACTGTTTGAAGCACAAAAACACTTCGGACTTTGCCTTCAATGGATATACCCATGCATGCCTGGAAAAATCATCAATGAAAGTCACGAAGTAAAGATAGTTTCCAAAAGAAGGTGTATGCATAGGACCACAGACATCACTATGTACAAGATGCAATTTCAGCGTAGCCCGAACTGAACCATCTTTTGGAAAGGAGGAACGTTGCATTTTGCCCAAAATACAGCCTTCACATACATGTTTTCCAGGTGCCTCAAGCTTGGGCAAAGAAGACATCATATCAGATTTTTGTAGGCGTAGCAAACTAGCAAAATTCAGATGACCAAAGTGTGCATGCCAAAGAATCTGATATAGCGTGCGAATCATGAACTGCACATGCCGAATTATTCACAGATCTTTCATAGTCTATGAGCTTATACAGCCCACAACATAAAATTCCAGAAGCAATAATAACATCACCATTTGACAGATCATGAACTTTACATTTGTCATCAACAAATTTCACAACCAATCCAATCTTGGCTAATGCAGAAACTGATAACAGATTCTTCTTGATCCCTAGCACAAATAAAGCATCTGACAAGGTGAAAGAACTACCATCAGCAGTAGTCAGAATGATCTTACCAACTCCCATAACACGATAAGAGGAGTTGTTCGCGCATGTGACAGTATTCCCTGCAGGGTCAGGCTCGAGTGAAGAGAAGAAACTATGCTACGAGGTAATATGTTTGGTCGCCCCACTGTCAAAGTACCAAACATCTGAGTCCACTGCAGACATGCACTACTCATGAGAAGATGGGTCAAAACTGCAAACAATAGTAAACGCCCATTCTTCTTCCTGCACAAGATTAGCAGACTCTATTTTTGGTGTAGAGGCTTCTGCAACAACCATTCCAACCTCCTTTTTCTTTGCCTCTTTTGCAGCCAATTTTGGACAGTTCTTTATGATATGATCATTCCCTTTACAGTACTTGCAAAACAATTTCTACTTTTCTGATTTCTTCTCATCTTTATCCTGGTTCTTCGAATGTGCAGCATTTGCAGATTTCTACTTACTAGTAGAAGAGCTCCATTTTCCTTTGCCCTTCTGACTAGCCAGGAAAGCTTGATCTGCAACACGCATAATGGACCTGTTCTGCCTGGACTGATCTTCCTGCAAAAGAACAGAAACTAACTCCTCAAATGATAAGGCATTCGGATTGCCTTTCATCATCAACCAAGAGTAGAAGCAAAACTCTGATATGAATCAGGAAGAACATTCAGAACGGTCTACACAAGTGAGCTATCTAGTATAACCTCATCAGCAAAAATCAACTGTTCCTTCAAATCTTTGATGTTCGTTAGGAAACTATCCATAGAATCACCTTCATTCATGTGCTCACTCTCCAACTATTTTCGGAGGTAAGCAACACGAGCCTCATTCCTAGCTTGGTACAATGTGGTAAGTGTATCCCAAGCATCCCTAGCTATTCTGCAAGAGCGAATATGAGGAATAATGGCACGTTTGACAGACAAAGCTATCAATGCATGTGCCTGGGCATCTCTGCCATCCCAACGAATCTGCTCTGTAGTAGGTGCAGCAGAAACAGCAGAACGAACAGGAATCTGCACAATGTCATCTTCGACACCATCTTCATCAACTCCAACACTTGTATTGGTAGTACCTATTGTTATAGGTGTAACAGGACGTCTTTCAATACCCTACACAATGTTCCACAATCCTTTTGCAACCAATACATGTCGCATCACATAAGCCGATAATGGGTAGTTGGTACCATCCAACTTATCCTCAACAGCCAACATACGGAATACATCACTGCTTTCAGCCATGGCCGGTGACTAAAATACCTTGATGCAAAAAATTGACTGTATCTGAAAAAGTTGAACGGAACTGCCCAGACGAGTTCTGCTAAACCTGTAGCAGACTTCGAGATGCTTATACTAGCGAATAGAAACAGGTATATACCTTTGGCACAAAAAAGACGAAATAGCCTGCACAAGCACTACGATAGTGCATTCGGAGGCCGAAACGAGCTCAGAGCAAAGCCGTTTTGATCTCGAAAACACCCTGAGTATGCTCACCAAAATTCGTACGATTCTGAGACTGCAAACAGAGTAGTATCGACGGCGCCCTAGATGAAGCGGCGACCTGCTCTCATACCAATTGTTGGAGTTAGACGTCTGTGGAAGCACGCGAACATCACAAGGAAGAAGAAGAAGCTTGGAGCACAACACACAATACTGAATGTATTACTAGAGAATGTACAAAGATAAGTAGCCCATTAGGGCAATAGGCGTATATACAAGCCGAGGGAAAAAAACCTCCTAAAGAGGGAAAAAAGTGCCCCGTCGGTCCTAGTGTGTTCACACACATCACTACCTAAATATATCAACAAGATCATAGGCCGTAAACACTCCTTCATGTTCAATGCTTCATAGATGAGCAGTGTCAAGGCTGAAGTTCCATTTAAAAACTTTTTGTGGCCCCACTACTTTTTGGCTTCAAAGATTCGCTCTTGAATGTAGGGTGTCATATTAACCTGATTTCTAATTTTCTTGACAACATGAGATAACAATTGTACTACGACTTTTTGAGGAGCCGTATATCTATTCATACTTGGAAAACAAAAGTGCTAATGCACCAATCTGACTTCCTCTTCAATGTCTATTCTATTGATGTCAAATAAATTTCTTTTCTTTGCCTCATGGCATTCATCCTCGAGATCTATAAGCCCATCGATTGTCGAGCCGAATGCTACTTTGATGAGCTCGTGTGAATCGGATAGTTTGATATTCCCTGTTGCGATCCAATACTATGGCTTTAGGGACCGATGGATTATCAAGAGCCAATGTAAAGAATTGATAACTTATGTGCATCGATGAAAGTCCGGTTTGTAAATTGGGATATGTAAATAGGCCTCAATTCCAGCTTTAGTCCATACATTCACTCCTCCGAGCATCTCATGCAAGATTCTAAAATCTTGGGTCATGACTGGGAATTGATGTTCTCTATCCATGATCCTTATAGTGATAAGAAACAAGTGCTCACTTCCTAGGTTATCATCTCTGAACCAATGTCCCCTTGCCTTAACAATAGATTCCAAGGGAAACTCCAATACTTCCACTTCATGTGTAGCTTTTGAATCAGCTAATGCATTCTTTGCAGCTTCAAAACTTGAGGACATGTGTTTTGGAAGTATTCAATGATTAGTATCAAGTAAATTGTAGTGGTGTGTTGATCGTTCACTCTGTGTGTCACATCCCCAATCACAAGTGTGTAAGGAATATAATACTTGGCCTTGTGTTACATTTTTTTTAAAAGATAGAATGAAAACAAAAACACATTAAGGATATAGCCGAAGCAATTGTCCTTCAATGATGGATATGAATCCTATCAAAGAAACTGAACTATGCATGTCTTCTGATGCCATCCTATCTTCTTTTTTGATTCACTAGAAGAGTCAGAGTATTGTGAATTGGCACTAGGTACGTTTATACTCCTAGTTGAAGATATGACACTACATCCGCTTCCTAGTACACGACCTGAGCGAAGGTTCATTCACTAAATATCTCAATCAATTTTTGCACATCTCTCAGGCTTATGTTTATCCTCGGAATCGGCTTAGCCTAGCTTGAGTTCTCCTTTCAAGGAATGTCCACGATACATGATATTTGACCTCAGGCAATACATGATATCTCTCGGGTCATGTTACAGGATTGGGACAATATATGATGCTTGAAGGGCATGCGATACATGATACACAGGCTGAAAGACGATACACGATACTTAGGGGACCCACGATACTCATGTATCGTGATACACCACCAACACGATACATGATACTAGAATCGAGACGATACATGATACACAATACACAAAGGTCATGATACAGGAGGGCACAATGCACAATACATATGTATCGCGATAGAAGACAAACATGATACACGATTCCTAAGATCGCGATATGAGTCAGTCACGATAAATGCTACATAGGGATCGATGACACACGATACCAAAGTATTGGCGATACACGACACACGAGGACTCGTGATACATGATACACAGGGATCGGCGACACACGATACCAAAGTATCGGTGATACATGACACTCGAGGACTCACAATATACGATACAGAGGGATCGATGCCACACGATACCAAAGTATTGGTGATACCCGATACACGAGGGCTCGCGATACACGATACCTGAGTGTTGTGATACTCAACCCGACAATACACGATACTTGTGAAGAGATGGATAGGTATGTGCTTGAAGATGAAGAGGTGTTGCAAAATCCTTGATCTACACTAGCCAAATGAACTCCAAGAGTATATGGTGGGCCCTTTTAGCTTGCCAATGGATGCATTAGACACCCTATGTACCTTGGAAGATCACTCTCAAAAAGATAGATCAAAACAGATAAGTTGGAGTTAGCTCAGAGGTGAAAAACTTGCTGATTTGGTTCATAAACCTGTCCAGTGTTTTGCATAATTCTCTGAGCACAGCAGCAATTAGCTTAATTCCTCTTGGGGAAGTTTACTTAACTTAGAGAGCTATCTTTCAAGAGTAATGTCATCAAAAATAATAAACCACACACTGAGAATGAGTTTTAACAAGTGATGACATCATCCCAATTTTCACGGGCTGCTACAGTTTGAGACCAGTGAGCAAAAAAATGAACATAACTCAACATAGAGGAATCCAATGGTTATGCAAATTTGTATGGTTATACTAGACAGTACGATGAATCCAACTAGCTTTAAATCACTGAAGTTGAGTACGTAACCACTGAGAAATGGCTCTGACAAGGTGAGTGAAAAAATCGGGTACCTGACAGAGAAGTGAAGATGAACAGACCATGTTGACTTCAAATGAACATAACTGAAGATTGCAACATTCAAATGACATGAAAATTTGTGAGCATATAGTAGCCTCATAGAGCTAACTTTACCAAGTTAAATTACTGAAAATGATGCACCAAGCTCAGAGAAAACATCTCTGCAATCTAACTGAGAAAACTGAGAGTAATGGCAGTGAGTAGTACACTTCACAAGAACATGGAAATATGAACCCAAATGATAATGAAAATGAAAGTATATTGCTTGTACAATACAATGGACTTACTGATACATATGTGTGCCTTGTAATCACACCTTGATATGGCATAAAGCTCAGCTCTTGGAGGTCTTCACATACGTCTCTCTAACCACGACTAAAACTACCATCTATTTATAGTTGAGTTTGGGAGGCTAACTTCCCTCAATCACTCTCCAATCAATCACTGATTGATTTGATTCTCTACCTACCACAAATCACAAATTCGTGGCTCCTCTTTCCTTTTTTGATCATGTGGACTCAACCACTTAAGATTCTTTCACTTTTACATTAAGTAAACTCTTCAAAAGTTACAAGAGGTAGTTCACAAGTGAACTTTACATAGTCTTCATTTTAAGGCTTCTTCTATGACTTTGTGGGACTCAAGCAAATACTTAGGCTTGTCATAGCCTTGCTCCAATAGCTCCCCCTCAAGCCAAGTATGCTTGAGGTCTTCAATCTTCCAAGATTACCTGTAAACCAATCATAGCCTTGAATTTGCAAAGCTTTGTACCATCCAATGCTTTGGTTAGAATATCTGCACATTGTTGATGAGTGGACACATATGATATTTGAATCTCTTTGCTTAGAACCTTCTCTCTTACATAGTGATAATGAACTTCAATATGTTTAGTCCTTGCATGAAAAATAGGATTAGCAGCCAGATGAATAGAACTCATATTGTCACAAAAAATAGTTGGAGTTCCAAACTCCAATCCAAGATCTTTGAATAATGTCTTCATCCACATAGCTTCCTGAGTAGCTATGGCAAGACCTCTATATTCAGCTTCAGTAGAAGAGAGAGCAACTGTGGGTTGCTTCTTGGATGACCATGAAATAAGCTTTGAACCTGCAAAGGTAAGATAACCTGAAGTGCTCCTTCTATCTTCCTTGGAGCCAGCCCAATCTGCATCAAAAAATAGCTTCAAACCTAAATTAGATACATAAGGATAATAAAGTCCTTCATTTATGGTTCCTTTGAGGTACTTGAGAATCCTTTTGGCAACATCCATATGTGGTTTCCTGGGTGTGTGCATAAATTGACTTAGCACACTCACACTGTAACATATATCTACTCTTGTCAATGTGGCATAGTTGAGACTACCCACTAGACTTTGATATGATGTGATGTCCTCTATGAGTTCACCTTCATGTGAGCTCAATTTTGATTGACCTCCATTGGAGTACCTGCAATCTTACAATCTTGCATCTTGAATTTTGCCAACATGTCCTTAATGTACTTTCTTTGAGTGAGAAACAAACCATGATCTTTGTAGACAACTTCCAAACCTAGGAAGTAGGTAAGTGAACCCAAATCACTTATCTTGAACTCTTCTCTCATCTGATCTTTGATCTTCTTAATACCATTTGCATCATTTCTTGTCAATATAATATCATCTACATATACACATAGGTAGATGACCTCATAGTTACTCTTTTTAATAAAGAGTGAAGGATCTGCCTTGCTTGGTTGAAAGCCTTTGTCCTGCAAGAATGAAACAAGCCTGAAATTCCAAGCTCTTGGAGCTTGCTTGAGACCATATAATGCTTTGTTAAGTTTACACACATAATCAGGATAAACTTGATTCTCAAAACCAGGTGGTTGTGCCATATATACCTCTTCTGTTATCCAACCATTCAAGAATGCATTCTTTACATCTAGTTGAAGTATCTTCCAATTCTTGGAAGACGCAATACTAAGCAAAACCCTAATAGTAGGCATCTTTGCCACAGGAGAGAAAGTCTCCTCATAATCAATTCCTTGAGTTTGTGCAAAGCCTTTTGCTACAAGCCTTGCCTTATACCTGTTAATGGAACCATCAGAATTCTTCTTGAGTTTATAGACCCATCTTGAGCCTATTACCTTCATGGATGAAGTCTTGGGCACCAAATCCCAAGTGTTGTTTTCCTCAAGTGCTTCAATCTCTTCCTTCATTGCATGCTTCCATTCTGTTTTTGCTTTGGCCTCTTCAAATGATGATGGCTCCTCTTGGTTTATGTCCTGTGCTATGTAGATAGAATGTTTAGTTATTAATGAGGTGTCAAACCCATACCTTTCTAGTTTTTTCTTTTCCCTCATAGATCTTCTTAGGTCATGATGTGATGATTCTGCCTCATGTCCAAGTTCTTGCAATTTTGCTTTACCTTTAGACTTCCATGCTTTGATCTTTTCCATCTGAGATTCTTCATCATCCTCCGAGGTGTCTTGCCTTCAATCTTTGGTTGTTCTCTACCAAGCTTTGGAAAATCTTCTTCAAGATTATATGCAAATTGACCTTCCTGCATGAATCTTCATACCATGAATTGTTCTCATCAAAAACTACATCTCTGCTTACCAAGAATCCTTTGTTGGTAGGGTTGTATAACCTGTAGCCCTTTTGATTGTTGTCATATCCAATAAATACACACCTTTCTATCTTTGGATCCATTTTGCCTCTAACCTGTGAAGGAACATGAGCAAAAGCAATACATCCAAAAATTTTACAATGATCTAAGCTTGGTCTTCTTCCATTCCAAGCCTCATATGGAGTCATTCCATAAAGGGATTTTGAAGGCAACCTGTTAATCAAGTAAGTGGTTGTAGATACAGCCTCAGCCCATAAGTAATTAGGTAAATGCTTTTCATTTAACATAGACCTTGCAGCTTCAACAATTGTCCTATTCCTCCTTTCTGCCACTCCATTTTGCTCAAGAGTGTACCTTGTAGTTACCTCTTTTTTGATTCCTCTTTCTTGAAGAAAAGAATCAAAATCATGGGAGAAGTATTCTCCCCCTCCATCCGACCTTAGCCTTTTTAGTGATTTACCTGTTTGATTCTCCACAAGAGCCAAATATCTTTTGAAACATGAAAAAACTTCATCTTTGTGCTTCATAAAGAATAGGATAGTCCATCTGCTGCAATCATCAATAAAGGAGACATAATACCTTGATCCAGATATTGAAGCTTCCTTGCTAGGTCCCCATACATCTGTATGAACCAACTCCAGGAGATCTCCATGCATATAACCTTTCTTCATGAATGGTAACTTGTGAGACTTTCCAAATTGACATGCACTACACTTATAAATCATATGTTGTTTTGACAAATTAGGGAGTCCAAGTACACTTTGGTCCCTGCAAATTTTCTTTAATGACCTTTCACCAATATGTGCTAACCTTTTGTGCCATACTTCCAATTATGTGAGTGTCTGACTACCATAATTAAAGAGAGCAATGTTTCTAGTGTCCTGTAATTCAAATGTGAACAATCTACCTGTCTTTTCACCTTTTGCAATTTTTCTGAATCCTTGACTTGGATCTTCAACAAATGCTCCTGCTTTTGTGAACCTAACTTGCAACCCTTTCTCTACTATCTGCCCAACACTTATCAAATTCTTTGTAATGGTAGGGACATAGAGTACCTTACTGAGTAGGTTGATGTTTCCATCAGGTGCTTTGACATCGCCTATTTTCTCCACAGGATGTTTTGTATCATCTCTTGTTTGTACCTCATGCTTATTCCTTGGATCTTCTAAATCTGATAGGAGTGCCACGTTTCCTGCCACATGATTTGAACAACTTGAATCTATGTAGAAAACATGCTCATCAGATTTACCTTGTGGCATAGCCATGTTCATGATCAATAATGAATCCTCTTTGTTTGAGTCTTCTGTATAGTTATTGTAGTCTCTCCTTCCTTTGTAGCCTCCTCGATAGTTTGAATGATTGTAGTTGCTGTAGCTGCCATGATAATTGTTGAACCTTCCTCTTGAGTAGCCATAACTTCCTCTGTTGTATCCTCTTCCTCTTTGATTCCTGGAGTTCCTAAAGCAATTTTCAGTTGTATGATTAGTTAATCCACAAATAGAACATGAGTTGGAGTCTTGGGATCTCCCCCTGCCTTGTCTACCTCCTCTTCCTCTACTGCTGCCATGTCTTCCTCTACCTGCATAATTAGCTTGATATGTACCTGCTTCATCATCCACTTTCTTTGCCTTTCCTTTGTTATCTTTGGACTTGCTTTTATCAATGTATAAAGCTAAAGATTGATTACCTTTAGAACTTTCTCCATTTTTGATAAGCTTTGCCTCTTGAGTAAGTAGTTGTCCAATGAGTGTGTTGAAATCAGGTACATGCATGTCCATGTACAAATCCATAGTTGTGGTGAATGCTTCCCACTTGTCATCTGCCTTCAAGCCAGTGATGACCTGCCTTACAATTTGCTCTTCATCTATTACCTCTCCAATGCTTCCCAACTGATCCGCTATGTCCTTGAGCTTTGTGACAAAATCAGTCACATTTTGTTTGGGAGCCTTCTTGAGAGTTGTGAAATCTAGCCATAGTTGATGCTTCCTAGCTTTGGTACTTGAAGAAAAGAAAGCTTCAAGTGCATCCCACACTTCGTGAGATGTCTTACAACTTCTAATGTGAGGCAACAAAAAATCTGAGATAGAGTTGAGGAGATAAGACCTTGCAAGTGCATCCTTGGAGCACCATGTGCTCAATCTTTCTTGCTCTTCTTGTGTTGGTTGACTTTTGTTCCTAAAACTTGGCATAACTTCATCTCCAGCCACATAACCATATAAACTTCTACCTTGGAGATAAGCTTCCATCCTTAATGACCAAGCTGAGTAATTACCTTTGTGCAATTTGTCAATTGATGAAGGAAATCCATATGTCATGTTGTCCAACCTTGCTCTGATACCACTGTAAAGAGATGGATAGGTATGTGCTTGAAGATGAAGAGGTGTTGCAAAATCCTTGATCTACACCAGCCAAATGAACTCCAAGAGTATATGGTGGGCCCTTTCAGCTTGCCAATGGATGTACTAGACACCCTATGTACCTTGGAAGATCACTCTCAAAAAGATAGATCAAAACAGATAAGTTGGAGTTAGGTCAGAGGTGAAAAACTTGCTAATTTGGTTCATACACCTGTCCAGTGTTTTGCATAATTCTCTAAGCACAGCATGAATTAGCTTAATTCCTCTTGGGGAAGTTTATTTAACTTAGAGAGCTAACTTTCAAGAGTAATCGCATAAAAAATAATAAACCACACACTGAGAATGAGTTTTAACAAGTGATGACATCATCCCGATTTTCACGGGCTGCTACAGTTTGAAACCAGGGAGCAAAAAAATGAACATAACTCAACATGTAGGAATCCAATGGTTATGAAAATTTGTATGGTTATACTAGACAGTAATTTGAATCCAACAAGCTTTAAATCACTGACTTTAAATAAGTAACCACTGCGAAATGGCTCTGACAAGCTGAGTGAAAAAATCGGGTACCTGACAGAGAAGTGAAGATGAACAGACCTTGTTGACTTCAAATGAACATAACTGAAGATTGCAACATTCAAATGACATAAAAAATTGTGAGCATATATTAGACTTATAGAGCTAACGTTACCAAGTTAAATTACTGAAAATGATGCACCAAGCTCAGAGAAAACATCTCTGCAATCTGACTGAGAAAACTGAGAGTAATGGCAGTGAGTAGTACACTTCACAAGAACATGGAAATATGAACCCAAATGATAATGAAAATGAAAGTATATTGCTTGTACAATACAATGGACTTACTGATACATATGTGTGCCTTGTAATCACACCTTGATATGGCATAAAGCTCAGCTCTTGGAGGTCTTCACATAGGTCTCTCTAACCACGACTAAAACTGCCATCTATTTATAGTTGAGTTTGGGAGACTAACTTCCCTCAATCACTCTCCAATCAATCACTGATTGATTTGATTCTCTACCTACCACAAATCACGAATTCGTGGCTCTTCTTTCCCTTTTTGATCATGTGGACTCAACCACTTAAGATTCTTTCACTTTTACATTAAGTATACTCTTCAAAAGTTACAAGAGGTAGTTCACAAGTGAACTTTACATAGTCTTCATTTTAAGGCTTCTTCTATGACTTTGTGGGACTCAAGCCAATACTTAGGCTTGTCATAGACTTGCTCCAACAATACTAAGGTATCATGACACACAGAGAGTAAGAGGTATCGGCCATACACGATACCTGCCAGCTATCCCAATACACCGGAATTCAAGTATCAGGATACTTGAACTCAATCGATCGCGATACTTGGACTTAACTCACTCAAATTAAAGGATCTCTGCAACGTTCTCCTACGTGGGCATGTATGCCAATCTCATCTCTCCAGCACAGAACCTCTCCCTAACATAATGATAATGCACCTGAATCTGCTTAGCACGAGCATGGAACACAGGGTTCCTTGCAACCACCAATGTGCTCTAAGTGTGAGTGAAGATGGTGGTGGTAGAAGGCTGACCAACACCTAAATAAGGCATAAGACGTCTAAGCCACACACACTCAACAATCGTTGTGAAAGTTGCCCTACACTCAACCTCACAACTACAACTGGCCATAGTAGGCTGCTTCTTGCTCAACCAAGATATACATGAGCTACCAAGCATGAAGCAAAAGCCACTATTTGGACACACGAGTGTCATAGAAACTAGCCAAATCATTGTCAAAAAAAGCATGCAAATCTAGCCATAGTGATCCTCCCTTGGGATAAAACAATCCAAGTAGCCGGCTACCACTCAACTAGCGAAAGATGTGCTTAACTACCTGCCAATGCTTGACACCTAGGCAAGGCATAAACCTGCTCATCTGTGAGACAACAAACTGAATATCTGGCCGAGTAATGCATAAGTAAATCAAGCATCGAACAAACTGCTAATAGAGAACAACATCAAATGCATGTCTAGCATCATGAAGACTCAATCGTAAACCTCCCTCCATAGAAGTGGCAATAGGCTTACAGTCTTCAAGGACAAAACACTCCAATAATGTGTCAATATATTTCGTTTGACACAAAGCCATTCCACCACCAATGTGCATAAAGTAAATGCCCAAATAATGATGTAAAGCCCCAAATCAAACATCTCAAATGAGGCATGTAAATCAGTCTTGAAATCAGCAATATGCTTCTCATGAGGACCAATGAGTAGCATGTCATCAATAGCAAAGATGCAAGAGTGTGGAGAATGCTCCAAGCAAGCACCTAGAAGGACAACAAGGGAGAAAAGACAACTACAAAGGTATGGATATGATTCCACATTTGTTATAAAGCATTCAATCTACTTGGCAAAGGACTCAATTTCAGAGGAGCCTTCAACCTATGAAGAGACAAAAGGGAAAACCTAATTAGGAAAAGGCCATGAAAGAAGAAATACATGCATTGAAGGAGTTGGACACTTGGGATTTGGTTCCAATGTCACCCAATTAAAAGGTAATTGGTTGTAGATGGATATATAAAGTAAAAAAAAAACTCAAATGGATGATTTTGCAGATACAAGGCAAGATTAGTTGTCAAAGGATGCTCACAAACTTATGGTATAGACTATGAGGAAACATTTTCACCAGTTGTAAATATGACTACAATCAGAACATTGATAAGTGTAGCTGCTACAAGAAATTGGAGACTCCTCCAACTTGATGTAAAAAATGCATTCTTAAATGGTTGGATAAGTGAAGAAGTATACATGTCACAACCACTAGGTTTTGAAAACCCTAATCATATATGTCGTGCTCCCATGAATTTCCCAGCTTTTTGATGACTTCTTCTCTGCACATTATTCGAGACAGAGCTGCCGCCAAGGTCACACAGAGTTCCATAAAAGATTCTGCCACCCAGCCGCGTACCCCCATCTTGACTTATTACTCCTTAATTGGAGTAAGTACTATGGCATCTCACATGAGTGCCACATGGCACTCATGTGAGATGCCCTTCTAATGGAGCCCAAGAGATGGTTCACACCATCTCTTCTATAGGGACTCCCTTCATAACATATCCTTCCCCTTAACTCCATTTTTGTCCTCAAAAATGGTATTGGAAGGTCTAGAAATCAAGAGGGTGGTACTCCCACTATATCCCCATGTATAAAAATACATGGTCTTGTCTCCGTGTTGTTTCCCCATATCCTTCCCCTTAAGAAGACTCTTGGGAAGGTAGTCTAAAATTGGGAAACCGTCTCTGAAGGGTGCTAACCCGCTCCCATGTGGCACTATCTTCTGAACTATCTTTCCACTTTACTAGACACTCTTTATACAAGTGACTCCTCATCCATTTCTCTCGAGTGCGTAGTATGCTCTTAGGCTCATGTGGAATAGATTGAACAGAAATAGGCTCTACTACCTCACTATCTGGAATGAGGTTGTCAAATTCACCCAGCCTTTTCTTAAGCCGGCTAACATGAAAAACTGGATGAATTTGACTATTCTTTGGAAGTTGAAGCTGGTAAGCCATCTTTCCTATTCTCTTAAGTATTTGGAATGGTCCACAATACCTAGGAGATAATTTTGGACAAGGTCCCGTCTTCATGGTTTCAGACCTAGATGGAACTCTAAGATAGACTTGCTCTCCTACCTCAAAGTTGATATCTCTCCTTTGAGGGTCAGCATAGGCTCTAGCTCTATCCTAAGCTCTCCTAATGTTGTCCTTAGCAAGCCTAAGCATATCATTCATCTCTTCCAAGAAGTCCTTTGCAGCTTGAACTTTTTCATTCTGCAAAGCTACTGCATAAGGAGCTCTTGGTTGAAACCCATACATAAGCATAAATGGACTATGCCCAGTGGAAGAGTGCTTGACACTATTATATGCAAACTCTACTATAGGTAAGTACTCTTCCCAATTAGTTTGCCTTTCATTTACATATGCTCGAAGCATATCCTCTAGGATTTGGTTAACCCTCTCTGTTTGCCCATCCGACTGTGGATGCTCGGCCGTACTCATGCTAAGTTTCGTATCCAACCTTTTGAAGACTACTCTCCAAAAGTGGCTAGTAAACTTCCTATCCCGATCAGAAACTATGTCTAAAGGAAGACCATATAACCGGTATAGGTTCTCTACAAAGAGTCTAGCCAACTCTGGTATCTTCATTGTAGTATGTGTTGGAATAAACCTAGCCATTTTGGTTAACCTATCCACAATTACCGAGACCGAGTCGTGCCTTCTCTGTGTCTTAGGTAATCCGACTATAAAGTCCATGGAGTTACTCTCCCACTTCCCATTAGGAATATCCAATGGGTGGAGTAGTCCTCCAATCCTCAACCTCTCAGCTTTGTTGACCTGGCATTTATTGCACTTAAGCACATACTCTAGGACATCCTTATGAAGTCCAGGCCAATAAAACTACCTCTTAACAAGATCATAAGTCTTGTTAACTCCTGGGTGTCCCGCACTAGGTGTGTCATGACACTCATACAAAATATGCCGTCTCATCTCGGTATCTCTAGGGACAAACACCTTACCTTTATATAACAGATATCCATCATGGACACTGTAATTCTTCCACTTGAATCCTTCTTGAGCACCTGTTGATACTCCATCCTCACTGGAAACCCGTATATTATGATCCCCATTCTCAATGGCTTCCCAAATATCGGAATATGTAGGATCAAGCCTAAATTTTCCTCTAATGGACTCAAGTAGCTCACTAGTGATTTGAGTAAAACTCAGTCCATTGAGCATAGGCATGCGGCTACGTGAATCAGCCACTACATTAAACTTTCCCTTCCTATACGTAAGCTCATAATCAGACTCCTGAAGGGTCTCTGCCCATCGGGCCTTACGACCTTTAAGGTCTATTTGATTAGAGAGCCACTTAATGCTCTCTTGATCAAACACTATCGTGACTTTGGCACCATATAAATAATGACGCCACTCCTTTAAAGCATGGACTATTGCATACAACTCCTTCCCATAGACAGAGTAATTCTTTTGAGCCGGTTCTAGTTTCTTACTCTCAAACGCTACTGGTCGACCATCTTGTACTAAAACCGCACCTATAGCAAAGTCACTCGCGTCGGTCTCAACCACAAATGGTTTGTTGGGATCTGCTATGTGTAAAAGTGGAGCTGTAGCAATTGCTACTTTCAACTTTTCCATACTTTGCTTCTGTTCGTCTCCCCAATGAAAGGCTTTCCCTTTCCCTTTAAGCTATTCCGTCATCGGGACAACAATCTTGGCATAGTTCTTAATGAATCTTCGATAGAAACCTGATAAACCTAGGAAGATCTGCAGCTCTTCCAGGTTCCGTGGATGTGGCCATTCCATAATAGCCCTTACTTTTTCAGGATCCATCTAGATTCCATCCTGGGAGACTATATGTTATGAAGGTGTGAACCATCTCTTGGGCCCCATTCGTGGGCACTTGGAAAAAGTGCTTATCCGTCGTGAGTGTGAAACTGGCCTTGGATGAAGGCGCATGGGCATTTGGGCACCCATGGAGGGTGGGATAAGTCCAAATTTGGTCCATGTGCTAGAGTTTGAGGTTGGTAGAAGCACTCATGCATGGAAAGTGGGTCCAAGAGTTAGAAGGGTCCACAAGTGAGCATTGAGCGCAATGCTCAATCTAAGGGGGAGGAATGTCACATAATCCTAGTAGGAGATGGTTGAACCACGCCTTAAGAGAGAGGATTAGGAAGTAATCCTCAACCATGGCTTTTGGGGCAAGTGGTTAGCCCATCACACTCCTAACCAGGAGGTTGTGAGTTCAATTCCCAACAATATACCTTATGTTTTTGGACTAAAGAAATCATTGTATGAATTAAAACAACCTCCTAGAGCTTGGAACTACAATTTGGTTACATACCTTCAAGATCAAGGGTTCAAACCTAGCAACTCGAATCCTTCTTTATTCATCAAAAGGGATCACACTGATGTTATCTATCTATGTGTATATGTAGGTGATATTATTGTGACAAGTGATGATGAGAATGGCATTCAAAGGATCAAGAGACACATGCAAGAGGAGTTCAAAATTAGTGACTTAGGTGAGCTCACACATTTCCTAGGTATGCAAGCAATTTATATAGATGAAGGGATGTATCTAAATCAAAGAAGATACATTCAAGTCCTTCTTCTCAAGGTCATAATGAAGATCACAAAGCTTGTAGGTACACCTTTGGAATTGAACCATAAACTAAGTGTTTATGAAGGAGATCATATTGATGGTCCTAAAAAGTATCAAAGATTACTTGGTAGCTTGATATATGCTACTCACACAAGACCAGACATATCATATAGTGTGGAAGTTCTTAGGTAGTTCATGCACTCACCTAGAAGGCCACCCATGGATGCTACAAAGAGAGTACGCAAGTACCTCAAAGGGACACTTAATGAAGGTATCTATTATCCTTACTTTTCAGATTTGGATATCAAAATCTATTCATATGCAGATTGGGCAAGAGCAAAGGATGATAGAAGAAGTACATTTGGATACTTAGCATTTGCAAGTTCAAAATTGGTGTAATGGAGTTTCAAGAAGCAAAACAATAGTAGCTTTATCTTCAACTGAAGCAGAATATAGAGATCTAACTATTCCAACTCAAGAAGTAATATGGCTCAAGGAGTTGTAATCAGATTTGGGACTTGTAAGTTCCAAACCTCACTTACTTGGAGATAATGTAAGTTCCATGCATTTGGCTACAAATCCAAATTTTCATGCAATGAAAAAGCAATTAGAATTCCACCACCACTTTGTAAGAGAGAAGCTTATGGCAAAGAAAATTGACATTTCATTTGTTCCTACTGAGAAGAAAATAGCAAACATGATGACAAAGGCACTTGATGGGATAAAGCTATGTAGATTCAAAGCTATGACAAGTATTCAACCTATCAGAGAATGAAGACTTACACATTTTTTCTTGACGAGGAGCTATTGGAACAACAAGCTTTATTTATGCTTGAAGTGGAGATGATTTACATCAAATTTATCATTTGAATGATGCCTCATATACTCCTTGTAGAGTTTTATTTACATTCATTTAGTGTATTGAGTGATTAATCACATAGATCACTTTCTTATCTAAGTTGCAAAACATTAACCTTTGTAAAAGGGAAAAGCAAAAGGCCTAAAAGCCACATATTAGAAGTGTTTGGGATTGATTCTCAATCAATCAATCAAGAGGTAGATATGACTTCAACTTTCCTTTTTCCTAGATTATAGGAAACGATTCCAATCAATCTAAACTAAAAAAACCACCTAATTTTGAATTCAAATTCATGGAGAAAAGGCATGGCCATATCCTAAATAGGCTATATAAGAACACCATAGCATTTTTACATTAAAGAGATTGATGAAATGAAGCAATAAATATACTCTTTGATCATTGCTTAGTGCCATTTCTAATCTCTACTCCTTCCTCACATTCAGCCAACTTGCAGAGAGTACTACTCTCTCTAGAGAACTCCCAATCCCATGTTTAAGCATTCACTAGAAAGGTATAAATTTCTACTTTATTTGTACAATTTGTCAAGTCACGTGGTTCATTAGATTTAGAGAAATTCAAGTTTTTGAGTCTCAGCAGCATTCTCTGCACATCCTTGAAAAATTGATATGACCCTACTTTATTATTAAGGTGATTGCTCCTTCTATAGTTGTTATAAATTAGGGCATTTATGCATTTTACCAAGCCAAACCTATGTATGACACTCCCTTAGGAGTACGTTTTCCAATTGTTACTGTCTTGGCTGCTCTCAGTGTTTGAAGTCACAACTTCCATCCATTTTTAGAAGGTTTTTGTGAGCTAGTCAAGGTGCAAGTTATTTGTTTTGCATCAACTTGTTCTTGTTGATGTTCCAAAGTACCTATTGGGTTTTATTGAATTAACCACAAGCATACAAGGTCTAAATTAAATATCAAAAGATCTAGGGCTGGTCTTATCTTGGTTTGCTAGACCAACTTCACCACTTGATAAATCAACTTTTCAAGCCTCTCCAAGCTTCTCCAACTTTTCTTTCATACATCACATTGGAGTATTCAAGCTCCCAACTTGGTTCAATATGTGTTTCATATGGACATACCTCATTATGCTCAAGTTAATCCATGTGTTTAGCCAGTTGGCTATCCACATGGGTGGAGTCAAAACATTGAGTATTCGGATCACTTTCTGAAATCATTTGGATGCAGGCACTAGGACTCTATTCAAGTTATCCTCTGTTGCAACATATTTAAGTTGTGATTTCTACTAGGATTGGTAGTGGGGTTGATAAGGTTTTTGGGGCCTAAATTATGGTTGTTTTTGGTATAGGTTTGGGTACCTCCTTTGGCTAGTGATATGGATGTTGATAGTTTTTCCTAACTACTTGTTTGTTGTTAGGGTAATCCTATGCAATGTGGTCAGTATACTTTCTTTCTATCTTGTAGTATTGAGCAATGGATTTGGTCTCCTTGTCTAGTTGAGAATCCTAGCTTCTATGCTATTCCTCAATCGATGTTGGAGGTTTTGATGTGAAACTGGTAGAACTATCTGAATCATTGTAGATCTTTGAAAGTTCTAACTCTTCTCCCAAGTTATCCTTGATGTCAATACACATTTTCCCACATTCCTCTATGGTATTAGATTCCTTCAAGTATACAAATGATCATAACTTTTCACATAGCAAGCCATCTAAGAACAATGCTTTGGGTAGCTTTGGAATAGGGCATCTTTCTCAATATGTTGTTTAAACCTGCATCTTTCTTAATATGTTGTCTAAACCTACATCTCGGTAGCCTAACTATCTTTTGGGCTGTTTGCTTAAAGCTATGGATCAAAGAGGAATTATTATGTCTATTGCCACTCTTATAGAAATCTGTGATGAAGGCTTCTAGGAACTAATTGATGTTCCTTAAGTGACCTTGATGTAGTGGTTGAAACCATGTCAAGGTTGTGTTCTTTAGAGTTAGACCAAATTCATGGTATTGAGTGAACAAATCGTCCACCTATTTGGCTCTCAACACTATGGTCATAGGGGTCTTAGTTCTTCATCGAATCTACTAGTGAGTGGGTTGGCTTTTTGGTGCAGGAATGTCATTTTTTGGTGTCTTCTCCTCATTGATCTTGACCTCTCTATGGGAAGTCACAAGGTGATTTATTTCTTCAATTGATGAGAAAATGGGTTTACCTTGTTATCCACTAGGTGCGGTCACTCATCAAGTATTGAAAGAAGTTGGATATGTTTGGAGAAGCTTGAACTTGAGTTGTAAAGTGATGAAGATGGTCCAACAAAATAGCACAAGGCCTACCCTAAATATTTGGAAATGTCAAGTAGACCTTTTAGACTTGTGATTAGTGCAATAAAACCAATGGGTACTTTGAAACATCAATAGTAACAAGCTTGATGCAAAACAAATAACTTGCACCTTCACTAGCTCACAAAAACCTTTTAAATTTGGATGGAAGCTATGACTTCAAACACTCAGAGCAGCCAACACAATTAAAGTTGGAAACATTTCTTTTTGGGAATTTCATACATAGTACTAGCTTGCAATAATGCATAAAATCCCCAATTTATTACCCAATGATTGAGCATCAAGTTTAACAATGATTGGGTGTACCCCCGACTTTTAAGGGATATGCAAAAATTGATCCTAAGACCTTCAATTGGATGTCTCTACATTTACTGAACCAAATGACTTGAAAATTTGTATGCATAAGCTAGAATATAATATCTTTCTAATGTGTGCTTAGTCACTAGATTTGGAGCTCCATAAAGAGAGAATCAAGCTCTACAAGATGATTGAGTCTAAGGAAAAAGGAGCAAAGAATTGATATGGCACCAAGCAATTACCAAAGAGTATTTGTGTTACATGAAATCATTACTCACTATTGTAAAAAGAATATGTGGTCTTGTATAGACCCTTTGGTGATTTTCCAAGATTCAAATCCATTGAATTTGAATTCAACTTGCATGATTGTTTGTTGAAAGTGACTGGAATCTCTTCCTATAATCTAGGGAAAGGTGAATCATTTTTTATCTGTTTTTTTGTAATTGATTGAACTACCAAATTCAGATACCTTAAAAAAATTGTGGACTATGAATTCTCCTTTTATTCTTTTACAAAGATAAAGCTCTAGGACCTTACATTGGGAAAATGATAATAAAGGGTCACCAAAAAATGAGCATAAATAAAGGACACAATGCAAATGATCAATTTTTTGATGTAGATAAAATCCATCTCAAGCATAGGATTATCTTGATGATCTAACATCTTCCCCTCAAGCTGTAGTATTCTTGAATCTTCAAACTTGAATGCGATGAATACTTGCCATAGATTTGCATTTGCATAGCTTTATCCCATCAAGTGCCTTTTTCATCATCTATTATTTCCTTCTTAGTAGAAACCAATGATAAGTCAATTTCCTTTGCTATAAGCTTCTCTCTCACTAAGTGGTAATGGACTTCTATGTCCTTTGTCCTTGCATGGAAAATTGGATTTGTAGCTAGATGCAAGGCACTTAAATTGTCTCCAAGTTTGCGAGGCTTCGAACTTACAAGTCTCAAATCTAAGTACAACTCTTTGAGCTGAATTGCTTCTTGAGTTGCAATAGCTAGACCTCTATACTGTGCAGTTGAAGATAAAGAAACTATTGGTTACTTGTTGGATTTCCAAGAAACCAATTTTGAACCAGCAAGTGCTAAGTATCCAAAGGTACTTCTTCTATCATCCTTTGCTCCTACCCAATGTGCATCTGAATAGATTTTGATATCCGAATTTGAAGAGTAAGGGTAGAAGAAACCTTCATTAAGTGTTCCTTTTATGTACTTGAGTACTCTCTTTATAGCCTCCATCTATGGTCTTCTAGGTGCGTGCATGAATTGGCTAATCACTCCCACACTATAGGATATAGCTGGTCTTATGTGCATAATATATATTATGCTATCAACTAAACTTTGATAGTCTTTATGATCATCAATCTGCTCACCTTCATAAACACTTAGTTTATGATTCATTTCCAAAGGTATACCTTCAAGTTTGGTGTTATCCATTCTGAGCTTGAGAAGTAGTTCTTGAATGTATCTTGTCTAAGTTAGATGTGCCCTTCATTTGAATAAATAACTTGCATACCCATGAAATAGGTGAGCTCATCTAAGTCACTAATTTTGAACTCCTTTTGCATAAACCTTTTGATCCTTTGAGTCCCATTCAAGTCATCACTTGTCACAATTATGCCATCTACATATACACACAACTAGATAATCTTATTGTGATTCCTTTTGACAAACAAACAACGATCTGAGTTGCTAGGTTTAAATCCTTGATCTTGAAGGTATGTAACCAACCTATAACTCCAAGCTTTAGGAGCTTGTTTCAATCCATACAATGCTTTCTTAAGTATGCAAACATAATATGTATGATTAGGGTTTGCAAAACCTAGAGGTTGTGACATGTATACCTCTTTCCTTATCCAACCATTTACAAATGCATTTTTCACATCAAGTTGGAGGAGTCTCCAATTTCTTGTAGCAGCTACACTTATCAATGCTCTGATTGTAGTCATCTTTGCAATTGGTGAGAATGTTTCCTCATAGTCTATACCATGAGTTTTTGACCATCCTTTGGCAACTAATTTGGCCTTGTACCCTCCGAATTGATCCATATGAGCTCCTCTTAAGTTTGTATACCCATCTACAACCATTTACCTTCTCATTGGATGACATTGGAACCAATTCCCAAGTATCCATCTCGTTCAAAGCATCTATTTCTTCTTTCATAGCATTGTCCCAATAAGAGGTTCCCTTTGCCTCTTCATAGGTTAAGGATTCTTCTAAAATTGAGTCTTTTGCCAAGTATATTGAACACTTTATAACGAATATGGAATCATATCCATGCCTTTTTGGTTGTCCCTTCTCCCATGTTGACCTTCTAGGTGCTTGCTTGGAGCATTCTTGC
Source organism: Ceratopteris richardii (assembly GCA_020310875.1). Lineage (NCBI taxonomy): Eukaryota > Viridiplantae > Streptophyta > Polypodiopsida > Polypodiales > Pteridaceae > Ceratopteris > Ceratopteris richardii. The sequence goes on from CM035444.1 coordinate 114,442,930, forward strand.
ATTTTTTCTTTGCCTCTTGACTTCCATAGTTTTTCATCCTTTTCCCTTTCATCTTGGTCATCATCTGTATCGCTTCTTGGATCCTCGACCTTTGTATCATTTTTGCTTCCTTATTGATGGAAATCAGAATGAAGATCATATGGTAGAGTTCCCTTTTGTTCGTCTTCATCAAACCAAGACCTATGTTCTTCAAACACATCCCTACTTGTAGTGAATTGCTTGGTTGAAGGAATTTGAACTTGTAACCTATATGAGTTGAATCATATCCAATAAATACTACCTTTTTTGCACATTCATCTAACTTACCTATGATTTGTGAACAAACATGAACATAAGGTAAACAACTAAGAACCTTGCAATGTCATAGACTAGGTTTTTTTCCATGCCATGCTTCATAAGGAGTCATACCTTTAAGTGATTTGGATGGTAGTCTATTGACAAGGTACACAACAGTTGAAAGAGCCTCTGCCCATAAATAATGTGGAAACTTCTTCTCTTCAAGCATTGTCTTGGCTGGTCCAACCAATGTCTTGTTTCTTCTCTCTGCAATTCCTTTCAATTGAGGAGATTACCTAGTAGTCACTTCCCTTTCAATACCTTGATCCTATAAGAATCATCAAATTTCTTTGCAAAGTATTCTCCCCCTCCATTAGATTTTAGTTTCTTGAGTGATCTACCTATATGATTCTCCACATCTCCTAGATATTTTTTGAAGCAATCAAACACTTCATTCTTACTCTTGATAAATTATAGAGTAGTCCATCTACTATGTTCATCAATAAATGAGACATACTACCTTGATCCTTCCAAAGAAGGTTCTTCACTTGGCCCTCATGGATCTGTACGTACTAAGTCCAATAAATTGTTGTGGATGTAGCCTTTGTGGTTGAAAGGTTATCTTTGTGCCTTCCCGATTTAACATGCATCACATCTATTGATCATGTGTCGTTTTGATATGTTTGGTAGTCCTAGAACACTTTGACCCCTACATATATCCTTGAAGGTTCTTTCATTCACATGTGCTAGACTCTTATGCCACACTTCAAGCTTACTTAGGGTTTGAGTCCCAAATTTGAATAGAGCTATGTTCTTGGTTTTGCCTACTTCAAAAGTAAAGAGCCTACCATGCTTCTCACCTGTGGTTATCTTCTTGAAGCCTTGACATGGATCTTCCACAAAAGCTCCATGTTGGGTGAACCTAACTTGCAAGCATTTCTCAACTATTCGGCCTACACTTATTAGGTTTCTTGTAGTAGTGGGAACATAGAGTACCTTTCTTAGAATGTTGGTCCTACCAATGCAAGCTAGGACATTACCAATCTTTTCCACATTATGCTATGTTATCCCTTGTTTGGACTTCATGTCTATGCTTTGGATTTTCCAAGTCATATAAGAGGGCTATCGTGCCTACAACATGATTTGAATGAGTAATTACATGCAATGTCTTTGTGTAGCATCTATTCAAAATTTACAGAGCTATATTAACTACTTCTACTGAAAATGTTGAGCTTTCAGCATGTAGTAGGTCATTTCAACTACTATCCTATTTTTCCCTAAAGAAAACCGATTTGTTTAGGTTTGTGGGCTTTGGTAAGCTACCTCTTGATTCCATGAGCATTGCAATAGTTGTTGAGTTCTATCAATAAGAATTCTCCTTCTCAATCACTAAAGTTTTCTAGCTGTTCTATTTTCAACAATCTTGTGTTACATTTTGGATTTGTTTATTGCAACAATCTTCACCTAAATAAAATACACCCACATCAAGATCCTCCCAAATAAACAGTAGACATTTTTACCATAGAGATCATCATGTACCAACTCTAGAGGAGCTTGAACTTGATTGCTCCTCTCTTTTGGGAATGCCTTACTCTTTTTTGCTTGCCCATCATGCAAGCCTCACATGGTTCATGGAAATCGAAAAATGCCAATAAATGTGCTACCATCCCTTTTCTTTGCATCTATTTGAGAAAGAAAAATTTGAGATGCCCAAAATATTGATGCCAAAGTCTACTTGTATCTTTTTCTTTTGTAGCAATGAAGGCACCTAACTCATACAAGTCATCATTTTGCACTCCTATTCCTATAGTATGACCTATTCCATCAAAATTTTTACACCATCATTTCTAACATTTACTTGAAGTCCACAAATTGTTATGGTATAAATTGATATTAAATTTATTTTTGGTGCATGAATATACAAAACATCAAATAGTTTTCTCTCAACACTAGTGGAAACAACAAAAGAGATGGTTCCTATCCTTTGAGGTGGACATTTTGCATCATATCCGAATACTACATTGATAGGTTTCTATAGAGGCATTAAGGAATTGTACCAATCATTCTTGGTGGTCATGTGGTAAGATGCTCCACTATCTAGTATCTAAGGTTCATCAACATGAGTTTGGGTAGATGTACATATCTCCTCTATGACAACCCATTGTTCAAGTTTTGTGTTATTTTCCAATTCCCTATTCTTCCATCTCGATTTTTAGAGTACGACTTCTCTCATCAACTTACTTCTTCCTACAATCCTTAATGGCATGACCCTTCTTAGAAATAGCTTTCGATGAACTTCTTCTTCTTGGATCCTTCTTTGAGCTATCAGAAAAGCCATTGCCCTTTGCATTTGCTGAAAATGCTACATCATTTAAACCTTTCTTATTCTTCAAACACATTTCTTCATCTAGAGGCATTGCAAAAAAATATTCAAAGGTAAGGGGCAAGGGTCTAGCCTAAGTGTTAAGGCAGGTGTAATCAAAATACGAATAATAATTTATCTCCTAAATGTTTGGTTTTCTTGATGAAGCCTTAAACGTTCTTTGACTCAAAGTGCTTTTTATTTACTAACTAATTCTCAAGCTTTTGATTCGGAGTATGATTATTGGTTTCATTTTGGCAAGCCAATATGCCCCAAGCTTCATGTGGTTTAGTGGTGTGTTGGACTAGAGTAAGCAAAAAATAATTGATATATTTAGGTAGTGATGTATACGCCTATTTCCCGAATGGGTTACTTATCTTTGTACATTCTAGTGGTAATACATTCAGTATTGTGTGTTTTGCGCCAAGCTTCTTTTCCTTCCTTGTGTTGTTCGCATGCTTTCACATACCTCAAACTCCAACAATTCGTATCAAAGCAGGTCACCACTTCATCTAGGGCATCGTCAGCACCCCTCTGATCACAGTCTCAGAATCGCATGAAATTGGGTGTGCATACTCAAGGTGATTAGGCCTCCAAATGCACTATCATAGTGCTTGTGTAGGCCATTTCATCTTTTTGTGCCAAAGATATATACAGGTTTGGTTCTCCAATATAATCATCTTGAAGTCTACTACAGGTTTAGCAGAACAAGGTAGTTCTATTCAACTTTTTGAGATACATTCAATTTTTTGCGTCAAGATATTTTTAGTCAATGGCCACCGCTGAAAGCAATGATGTATTCCATATGTTGGCTGTTAAGGATAAGTTGAATCATACAATCACCCATTATGGGCTTATATGATGCATCATTTATAGGTTGCAAAGGGATTGTGGAATATTGTGCAAGGTGTTAAAAACTATTCTATTACACCTCGAAACATAGTTATTGAAGGTGATGTAGATGGAATTAAAGATGATGATATTCTTCATGTTCCTATTCCTATTATAGTTCATGTTGCACATACAGCACATCATTGGGATGGCAGAGATCCATAGGCACATGCATTGATAGCCTTGTCTGTCAAACATGTCATTATTCCTCACATTCACTCTTGCAGAACAGCTAAGGATGCTTGGCATACACTTATCACTTTGTACAAGGCAAGGAATGAGGTTCATGTTGCTTAACTCCGAAAATAGTTGAAGAGTGAGCATACGAATTAAGGTGATTCCATGGGGATTTTTCTGACAAAGATCAAAGATTCAAAGAATAGTTGATTTCTACTGATGAAGTCTTGCCTGATAGTTCACTTATGCAGATTGTTTTAAATGTTCTTCCCGATTCATACCAAAGTTTTGCTTCTACTCTTTGTTTGATGATGAAAGGCAATCTAAATGCCTTGACGTTTAAGGAGTTAGTCTTTGTTCTATCATAGGAAGATCAATCAAGACAGAACACTTCCATTATGCATGTTGCAGATCAAGCTTTCTTGGCTAGTCGGAAGGGTAAAGCAAATGATCATTTCATAAAGAGTTGTCCAAAACTAGCTGCAAAAGAGGCAAAGAAGAAAGAGGCTGGAATGGTTGGTTGCAGTGGCCTCTACTCCAAAAATAGAGTCTGCTAATCTTGTGTAGAATGAAGAATGGGCGTTTACTACTATTTGCATTTTTGATCCATCTTCTCATGAGTAGTGTATGTTTGTAGTTAGCTCATATGTTTTGTACTTTGATAGTGGGACGACCAAACATATTACCTCGCAACATAGCTTCTTCACTTCACTTGAGCCTGCCCCTATAGGGAATACTGTCACATGTGGCAAAAAAATCCTCTTATCCTATCAAGGGAGTTGGTAAGATCATTTTGACTATTGCGGATGGTAGTTCTTTTACATTTTTAGATGCTTTACTTGTGCCAGGGATGAAGAAGAATCTGTTATAAGTTTTAGGTTTAGCCAAGATTGGCTTGGTTGTGGAATTTGTTGATGACAGATGTAGAATTCATGATTTGTCAAATGGCAACATCATTATTTCTTTTAGCATTTTATGTTGTGGGTTGTATAAGCTAATAGACTATGAAAGATCTATGAATGATTCAACACATGCAATACATGATTCTCAGGCTATGTCAGATGCAAAGCTTTGCCATGCACGCTTTCTGCTAGTTTGCTACACCTGTAGAAATTTGAAATGGTGTCCTCTCTGCCCAAACTCAAGCTACCTGGTAAACATCTTTGTGAAGGCTGTATTTTGGGTGTAATAAAGTGTTCATCATTCCCAAAAGATGGTTCAGTTCGAGCTACTAAAAAATTGCAGCTTGTTCATAGTGATGTTTGTGGTCCTATGTAGACACCTTCTTTGGGGAACTATCTTTACTTCGTGACTTTCATCGATGATTTTTCCAGGCATGCATGGGTATATCCATTGAAAGCAAAGTTTAAACTGTTTATGTGCTTCAAGAAGTTTCTGGTTTTGGATGAAAATATGTCAGCATGTAAAATGGGCACCCTCCATTTTGATCGAGGGGGTATATATGTCTTCTGACTTTCATGCATTTTTGGCTGAACGTGGGATAAAACATTAGTGTACAGTGTTGTATACACCTCAATAGAATGCAATTGCTACAAGGAAGAACAGGTCACTCATGGAGATGGCGAGGTGCATGGTCAAGAGTCAGGTTATACCACATAGTTTTTGGCTTGAGGCTCTCATGTGTGCAGCATATGTACTTAATAGGTGTCCCACTAAAGCATTACAATCTATCACTCCATATGAGGCTTGGCATGGTTGCAAGCCATATGTTGCTCACCTGCATGTTTTTTATTGTCTATCATATGCATTAGTCCCTGAGAAACAATGTAGGAAATTGGATGATAAAGTAGTGAAATGTATTTTTGTTCCGTATAGTTCTGAAAGCAAAGGCTATCATCTATATCGTCCATAGACTAAATGCATTTTGGTTAGCCATGATGTTGTTTTTGTGGAAGATGTTATTCAGCCATTACTTTCATGTAGTAAGGAGACATCAGTTAGCTCTACACAAACCCAACAATGATCAGCTCATACCCTGTTACTAAAGTGACTAGTGTATATATACACTTTTGTTTCATAATTGTTGATTGATTCCATCAAAACGTGATCCAAAATTTTAGGAATTGATTTGAATTTTGAATTCAAATGAATTTGTGGCATTTGGATCCGAATGAGTCCAAAATATTTTCTCAGTTATCACATTTACTTTAGCCCAAGATAAAATCTAATACTAACCTTAGGAATGTATCCATTGTATAATTACCTATGTACAATATTAAGCCTCAATTTTCAAGAGAAATCCTTTGTGCATAAGTCAACCACTTAGGCTTCCTTCATGAACCAACAGTTCCCCTTCAAGCCTGAGATGCTTGAGTCTTCAATACATTGATATTTTTGGAAGTCCAATAATAGTTTTTAACATGTTTAATTTCACTCCATCTAATTCTTTGGTCATCATATCTGCACATTCTTGTTGAGTTGATACATAAGAGAGTTCAATTTCCCTACTTATAATTTTTCCCTAACATAATGATAATGGACCTCAATGTGTTTGGTCCTAGTAGGATAGATTGGATTTGCTACAAGGTGAAGAGATCTTATAATGTCTACAAAGATATGAGGAGTAGAAGAGTCTATACACAAATCTAAGTAAAGAGTCTTAATCCTAATTGATTCTTGAATTGCATTTGCTAAACCTTTGTATTCATCTTCAATTGATGAAAGAGCAATAGTGGGGTGCTTCTTGGATGACCATGAAATGAGCTTTGTTCATGCAAATGTAAGATAACATAAAACTCTTCTCCTGTCATTTTTAGAACCTACCCAATGTACATCAAAGAATAGTTTTATGTCTATATCGTATGTATATAGATAAAATAAGCCTTAATTTATGGTTTGCGTTAGATACCTTAGTTGCTTCCATGTGTGATTTCCTAGGAGTATGCATCAATTGACTTAGAAGACTCATACTATAGAAAATGCCCACTGTGGTGTCTGTTGCATAATTTCAAACTTCGCACCAAGCTTTGATAGCCTGTTATGTCTTCAATTAGCTCGCCTTCATGAGCACTTAGATTTGAATCTATCTCCATGGGTGTACTTCTAACCTTAGCATTTTGCATTTTGAACTTGGATAGCATGCCCTTGATAAATTTCTTTTGAGTGAGCTACATGCCTTTCTCTATATACAACTTCCAATCCAAGGAAGTATGTGAGTTGCCCTAGTTCATTGATCTTGAATTCCTTGTTCATTTGTAACTTGATACTCTTGATACCTTCAACATCATTACCTATGAGTATTATATCATCTACATATACACATGTATATGACTTCTCCATGAGTCGTCTTGATGAAGAGTGAAGGATCTCCTTTTCTAAAAATGAAATCCTTATCTTGCAAATAGTTCACAAGCATATGAACTCAAGCTCTTGGAGCTTGCTTTAGACCATGTATAGCTTTTGCCAACCTACATACATGTTCAAGAAAATGTGAATCTTCAAACCTAGAGGTTTGAGCCATATATACCTCTTCAGATATCCATATATTCAAAAAAGCATTCTTCACATTGATTTGATAGATCTTCCTATGCTTGGCAGTTGCAATCCTCATGAGCATTCTAATTGTTGGCATCTTTGCCAAAGGTGAGAAGATCTCCTCATAGTCAATCCTTTGGGTCTGAGCAGACCCTTTAGCCACAAGTCTAGCTTTGTATCTATTGATGGTTCCATCATATTAACTCTTCAATTTGTATATCCATCTAGATGGAATGATCTTCATGGCTGGAGTCTTGGGAATAAATTCCCAAGTATGATTCTCCTACAAGGCTTCAATTTCTTCTTCCATATCATTCATCCATTCTGGTTTCTTCTTTTCCTCCTCATAAGATGAGGGCTCTTAAAAATCTAGGTTCTATGCTAAATAGATAGAATGTCTAGTCACTAGAGATGTATTAATAGCCATACCACTATGGCTTCTTCTTCTCCCTCTTAGAACTTCTGATGATTTGTTGAGAGGATTCTGCAGCATCCTCAACTTTTGTATCTTGTCCTTGCCCTTGGAGGTTCCATGAATTTAATTTCCTTCCTAGAAGTGTTCTGATCTTCTTTAGAATCACTTGATGTTTCAAGTGTATGCTTACTTGAGGGTGTTCAAAAGTGTTCCTCTAGATTATATGGCAGCTTAATCTTCCTACAATCATATTCAAACCATAACTTTTTCTCATCAAACACAACATCTTGACTAACAATTAAACCTTTGTTGCTAGGATTATGTAGCATATAGCCTTTTTGATTATGATCATATCTTATAAATACACACGTCTCCGCCTTAGGGTCTAATTTACCTTTGATTTGTGATGGTACATGTCCAGTTGAAATGCACCCAAATATCATGCATTGATCCAAGCTTGGTCTCCTTCCATTCCAAGTTTCATAAGGGTCATAACATCCAAAGTTTTTGAAGGTTATCTATTTATCAAATATGTGGTAGTGGACACTAGCTTTTCCCATAAAGAATTTGGTAGCTTCTTCTCATTCAACATGGACCTTGCAACTTCAACCATGGCCCTATTCCTCCTCTATACTACTCCATTATAGATTAAGGTGCGTACGAGTAGTAATTTTTCTCTTGATTCCTCTATCTTGTAGGTAGGAATCAAATTCATGGGGGAAGTATTCTCCCCCTCAATCGGACCTTTGACTTTTTAGGATTTTACCTATTTGTTCCTCCACAAGAAGTAAATACTTCTTAGAGCATGAGAACACTTCATCCGTATGCTTCATAAATTATAGAATAGTCCATCTGGTACAATAATCTATAAATGACATGTAATATCTTGATCCTTAGATCAATGGTTCCTTTCTTGTTCACAGAAGATCTATGGGGACAAGCTCTAGAAGGTCTCCATGTATGTATCCTTTCTTTTTGAATGGTTGCCTATGTAACTTTTCAAATTGATATGCACTACACTTGTATATCATGTGTTGCTTTGAGATATTGGGTGCTCCAAACACACTATGATCTCTACTGATTTGTTTGATGGTTCTTTCTCCAATATGAGCTAATTTCTTATGCCAAACCTCTATTTTTTATAAGGTTTGGGTGATGTAATTGAAAAAGGAAATATTATTGATTTCTTGGAGTTCAAATGTGAAACATCTACCTATTTTCTCTCCCTTTGCTATCTTCTTGAATCCTTGATATGGATCCTCTAAATAGACTACATGTTCAGAAAATATCACTTGAAAACCTTTCTCCATGATCTCCCTTGCACTTATAAGGTTTTTTCTGTTTTATCTTCCTCTTGAAGCTCCACAACAACCTCTGTTGTATCCTATTCCTCTTTGATTCCTTGGGTTTTTCAAACAATGCTCTATGATGTGATTTGATAGGCCACATATTGTTAGATCATCAAGCTTGTGTCATGCTTGAGAAGGGTTTGATCTATTCCTAAATCCATTACTCGAATGATTCATAGTAAAGGATACCCATTGATAACCTTGATCCATGTAAAAGCTCATCTATGGTATCTCATAAGGATCTCTTGTTCATGTAAAAGCTTGGATTTATATTCTTGTAAAAGGAGAAAAGGAGAAGATCAAACTTCATGAGTTTGAAGGTTGGTAAGTTTGGTGATCAATCAATCACCAAATCAAAATCAAGATTAGATTCCTCCTTTTCCTAGATTGTTGGAAAGTGATTTTTTCAACACAACAAACAAACTTGGCATGGTAATTCGAACTCAAATCCTTGATGAGTTGTGAGAGACTCAAAGAGTCTTTATAAAGACTCAAAATCCTTTGTACATTAAGTTAGATCAATAAACATTTATATTTTGATCTTCAACTTTGCTCTTCTTCAATCTCTACACTATCATTTCCAGCTATGGTCAACTTGCAGCAATTGGTTCTCTCTCTGCAATGATCCAAGAATTATGAGTGAGCATCCATTGGAAAGGTAATGGTTTCTAAGAAATGTGTAAAACTTTTTATACCATGTGATTTAGTAGATGGTGAGGAATAGTAAATTTAGGTTCTTAGTCTCTATCTCTCCACTATTGAAATCATGTGCACATCAGCGGCGGGATGAACAAAGACTCTTTACCTCACAGAGAGGTGGAGAGAGAAAGTTGAGAGAGAAAGAGAACTCTCTCGAATGCACATAGAGAGGATGAAGGATGAAATAGATAAGGTTTCTTTCGAAAGACGTATCCACACATATGATCATAAATGTGTGCCTTGATTTTAGTGATTAATAGTATCTCTTTTGTACAAAAGGAGAGGCCTTTTTGGCCAATGAGAGCATGGATAAGATATGGCTAAGATTGCACTCTTATTTAGAGTGTGTTCTCATGGTTGAAATCAAGGTCGTAGCTAACAATCCCCTTTGATCTTGATTGCACATAGCTCTTTGTGGGCGCTATTCCTTCCCTACATACAATGAGAGTGATAAAGATCCTTTCCATGTGTAAAAGAGAGTGGTACAATATTTTGGCTTCCATCTCTCAAAAGTAATGGGTGGAACAATGTATTTTATATCCTTCTCTCAATCTAGGGTGGTACATGCATATCCTCCTTCCCTAGGACAACGTAGGGTTTGAAGGACTTATCGCATGGCATTGTTGTCATTGTAATTGATTAATGTTGAATTTATCCATTCTTTGCCTTGTTGTTGTTGTTGTTGTTGTTGATTCTCTCTTTTGATAGCCACCTTTTGTTGAAGTTGCGGTTATCACTGTAGCTCGCATTTATATATAGGCACTTCTTGTAGACAAAAGAACACTTTGGGAAAGGTCCTTCCCTCTATGTTGAGAGGGTGTCTAATTCCCATACAAAATGGCATGCTTAGACTTACATGTGTAAGAATGATTACAAAGCATTAAAAGTTGGAGGTTTCCTCTCTTAAAACATATTCAAGTTGGTAGTTTATATTAGATGGAAGGTAAATTACAAAGACTATTAAATCTTGTAGAGCATACAAATATAACGTGAATATGTAGAGAGTGTTTACACAAGTTTGAAAGCAATCAATTATGCTCATGTTGACTTCCAATGTTTTATTGCCTTTACCCAACTGTATTCTTCATAGCTTCATCTTTTTAATTGATAAAGTGACAAAATGAGTAGATAGGATAGTGAGCTCTAGTGTGAAGTTAGCAGCCCATTTTTCTCCCTCCAATAAACACAAGATGCGTAGCATAGTGGGTGATAAGATAAAATGGGTAAGAGATGCAGCAGCGAGAGGGTACATATGACTTTGATAGACAATATGTCATTTCTAGACAAAATGCAAATGGGAAAATAGCTTGTTTCATTTGCACAGTGGAAGCTACAAGAAAATTGCTTGGTTGCCTATGTAGACATCTTTTGTGGATACAATAACTGTTGTGAATCGGGATCATTGGTCGAAGATTGCAGAGATTGGTTACTTTCCCCGTGCTGATGACAGCCTTCTGCACCGCACAGGTGAAGAAGTATATGCGGATCTAACACGTTGAAATAGAGGCATGCTAATACACAACAAATGAAGAGCTGTAGAGCCGTCGAGATTGTTTCTGCAAACTCGAAAGTGAATAAGAAAATAGGTACAAAACACGTACAGCAGTCATGCATCAATACTATATGAAGAGCTTCTTTTGAACTATAGAAAAGTTGATCGGTGACATACAAACCACCCAGAAGGCAACTAATCTGATTGATGGCCACCATCCTATGCACAAATGATGGTACAACACAAAACGTTTCCGTCCAAGAGAAGATTCTAATTTCCATCCATTAGGTAGCAAGCATGATACACAGGTGCAGGATTCAAGAATTTATTTTGATGATGCTCAAGATGAGAAGGAAAGAGACTATACACTTTTGAAGTCAAGAGGAAAGGCCAAAATGCAAGAATGTGGGGAATATTCCAAACATACTCCTAGAAGATCAACAAGGGAGAGAAAGCAACCTAAAAGGTATGGATATGACTCTACATTTGTAACAAAGCATTCTATTTATTTGGCCAAAGACTTAGTTTCGGAGGAACCCTCAACATATGAAGAATCCAAGGGTAACCCAAATTGGGAAAGAGCCACAAAAGAGGAGATAGAAGCCTTCACGAAAATGGACACATAGGAGTTGGTTCCAATGTAAACAAATCAGAAGGTAATAGGTTGTAGATTTCTATAAGTTGAAAAGGAATCCAGATGGATCGATGTTTAGGTAGAAATCCAGATTGGTTGCTAAAAGATGTGCTCAAACCCAAGGCATAAACTATGAGGAGATCCTCTCACTAGTTGCCAATATGACCACCATCAGGACATTGGCTGGTGTAGTAGCTCCAAGAAAGCTACTTCAACTTGTTGTGAAGAATGCTTTTCTTAATGGGTGGATAAGTGAAGAGGTATACATGTCACAACCTCTAGGATTTGAAGCCCCTAACTATAAATCTTATGTATGTAGGCTCAAAAAGGCATTGTATGGATTGAAACAAGCTCCTATAGCTTGGAAGTTTAGATTGGCAGACTATCTACAAGATCAAGGTTTCAGTTCAAGCAATGAAGACCCTTCTTTGTTCATCAAGAAGGTTCACGATGAAGTTGTCTATTTGTGTGTATATGTAGATGACATAATTGTAACATGAGATGACTTGAATGGTATACAAAGGATCAAAAGGCATATGTAAATAGGAGTTGAAAATCGGTGATCTAGGAGAGTTCACAGTTTTGTAAGGTATGCTAGTTATATACAAAATTCAAGGAATGTACTTGAATCAAAGGAGATACCTTCAGTATCTACTTCTAAAGTTCAAAGACAAAAAATACTAAAACTGCAGGTACACCTTTGGAAATGAATCACAAACTTAATGTTTATGAAGGTGAACAGATTAAAGACATTAAAGAGTATCAACGCTTGGTAGGTAGCTTGATCTATGCTACTCATATGAGGGGAGATATCTCATACAGTGTATGAGTGCTAAGCCAATTCATGCACTCTCCAAGAAGACACATATGGAGGCAACGAAGAGAGTACTCAAGTACCTCAAAGGCACAATTAGTGAGGGTATATTCTATCCTTATTCATCAGATTTAAATCTCAAGTTATACTCAGATGTAGATTGCACGGGATCCAAGAATGATAGAAGAAGTACTTTAGGATTCTTAGCATTTATACGTTCAACACTTGTATCATGGAGCTCCAAGAAGCGACAAACAATTGCATTACCCTCAACTTAAGTAGAGTATAGGGGTTTGACAATGGCAACACAAGAATCTAAGGGAATTGTATACAGAGTATAAGGGTTTGACCATAGCTAAAGGAATTGTATACAAACTTGGGACATGTGAATTCCAAACCTCACATATTTGGGGATAATATAAGCTCTATGCATCTTGGAGCAAATCCAGCTTTCCATGTAAGAACTTAACACATAGAAGTTCATTACCACTTTATTAGGGAGAAGTTCATGGCAAAAGAGATTGATATTTCTTTTGTCCCAAATAAAAAGAAAGTAGCATACATGATGAATAAAGCACTTGATGGAGTTAAATTTTGCAAATTTGAATCAATAGCAGGTATATAACTCATCAAAGAATGAGAACTCAATCATGCTTTATCTTGAGGGGTTTTTTTTAGATCATCAATCTTGCATCACGCTTGAGAAGGTCTTGCTCTATTCCTAAATCCATTATTGGAATGATTCATAGTAAAGGATACCCTTTGAGAAGCTTCATCCATGCAAAAGCTCACGTATGGTATCAGCTTGGTAATTTTGATGATCAATAAGTCATCAAATCAAAATTGAGATTAGATTCTTACTTTTCTTAGATTGTAGGAAAGTGATTTTTTTATCACAAGAAATAAACCTCGCGTGGTAATTCGAATTCAAATTTTTTATGATGAGTCTTGAGAGACTCAAAAGAGTCTGTATAAAGACTCATAATCCTTTGTTCATTAAGTAAGACCAACATGCATACACATTTTGATCTTCAACTTTTCTCTTCTTTAATCTTTGCATCATTATCTCTAACTAAAGCAAACTTGCAGAGGCTGGTTCTCTCTCTACAGTGATCCAAGATTTATGAGTTGAGCATTCATTAGAAAGTTAATAGTTTCTACTTTATGTGTACAAATTTTATAGAACTTGGTTCAGTAGCTTGTGAGGAATCATAAACTTAAGGTCTCGGGGTCTATCTTTGCACATCCTTGAAAAGTCAAGACTACTACCAATCAGAGTTAAGTTTCTAATTATCACATAGGCTGATGATAATTCCATATCTTGTTCATTTTAATCTAAAAGGAATTTGATCAATTGTAATAAAGCCGACTGCTTTGAGCATTTGAATTAGTATGATTCAACCCAAATCAACAAGTTTTCTTGACTAGTCATTGTCCAAAGTTATCCATTTTGCATCAATCATTTCTTATTGATGATCCAAATTACATAGTGGATTTTATTGCACTAATCTCTTGCATATCCATGTAGAGATCCATGGCTATGGTGAAAGCTTCCCACTTGTTGTGAGCCTTGATTCCAATGATGATTTGCCTCATAATCTACTCTTCATCAATGATTTCTCTAATGCTTCCAACTTCTCAGCCTTTGCAAGTTTCATGTGATGATGCAGATCATTCCATTTCTGATGCAGATTTACATGATGCACTTGTTGATGAGAGAGTTGATATTCAGCACGCAAAAACTATGCCAAAATGGCTGGTGTAGACTTTGCATGATAGCAAATTAGATGCACCTCTGTCATATCATACTCGTTCAGGCTCTCATAGTGCCTCTTTTGCATCAGATTACTATGTTATGGCTGCATCTAGTCTCTGTGATAAGAATAAGCATGTTTTGTTTGATGAAGCACAAAATTCAGAAAATTGGAGGGCTGCTACGCAATCTGAATATGATGTTATAATGAAGAATGGTACTTGGTCTTTATGTGACTTGCCTCCTGGCAAGAAGGCCATTGGGTCTAAGTTGATATACAAGCTGAAGTGTAAGCCTGATGGTACAGTTGAAAGGTATAAGGCTAGGCTTGTTGCAAAGGGTTATGCATAGGAAAGAGGCATTGATTTTGATGAGACCTTTGCACCTACTTGCGAAATGACTATTGTTCATAGCATTTGTGGACTTGCTGCCCATCATGGTTGAAATGTACATCAGTTGGACATTAAAACTGCATTTCTGAATGGTGACTTGCATGAAGAAGTGTATGTTTTTCAGCCCTATGGCTTTGTGCATAAAGGGCATTAAAACCAGGTGTGCAGGTTAAAGAAGGCATTATATGGTTTAAAGCAAGCACCATGTGCTTGGTATGAGAAGATACATGCCTATCTGATAGCACATGGTTTTGAGAACAGTCCAATTGAAAGCACCTTATATGTTAAGCATTCTAATTATGTACTTCTCATCATTGTGGTTTATGTTGATGACATGCTCGTTATGATCCTCATGAGAGGCATATTGCTGATTTACATGCCTCATTTGGAATGTCTGATTTGGGGCATTTGCATCACTATTTAGGCATTCATTCTATGCACGTTGATGGTGGAATGGCTTTGTGTCAAGCGAAATTTATTGACACATTATTGCAGTGTTTCGGCCTTGAAGACTGTAAACCTATTGCCACTCCTATGGAGATAGGTTTATGATTGAGTCTTTAGGATGCTGGAGATGCATTTGATGCTATTCTCTATCAACAGGCTGTTGGATGCTTGATTTACTTATGCATTACTCGGCCAAATATTCGGTTTGTTGTCTCACAGATGAGCAGGTTTATGCATTGCCCAGGTGTCAAGCATTGGCAGACGGTTAAGCGCATCTTTTGCTACTTGAGTGGTACTAAGCTACTTAGGTTGTTTTATCCCAAGGGGGGATCACTAATGCCAGATTTGCATGCTTTTTCTGACTCTAACTAGGCTGGTTGTTATGACACTCGTGTGTCCACTAGTGGCTTTTGCTTCATGCTTGGTAGCTCATGTATATCTTGGTTGAGCAAGAAGCAGCCTACTGTGGCCACTTCTAGTTGCGAGGCTGAGTAGAGGGCAGCTTTCACAGCTACTGTTGAGTGTGTGTGGCTTAGACACCTTATTGCTGATTTGGGTGTTGGCCAGTTTTCTGCCACCACCATCTTCAGTGATAGTCAGAGCACATTGGTAGTTGCAAGGAACCCTGTGTTCCATGCTCGCACTAAGCACATTGAGGTACATTATCATTGTGTCAGGGAGAGGTTCTTTGCTGGGGAGGTCAGCTTGGCATATGTGCCCACGCAGGAGAACATTGCATACCTTTTCACGAAGGCTCTACCTAGGGAGAAGTTTGAAGCTTTCCGCAAAGCTTTGGGCTTACTTCCTTTTGTGGATTGATTCCACATAGCTTGGCACTTCCTTATACATGAGTGCCAGATCCTTGTTCATTGCATCACTCCTAGGAGGGATTTGTTGATATATTTAGGTAGTGATGTGTGTGAACACACTAGAACCACTGGAGCACTTTTTCCCTCTTTAGGAGGTTTTTCTCCCCTGGCTTGTATATACGCCTATTGCCCTAATGGGCTACTTATCTTTGTATGTTCTCTAGTAATACATTCAGAATTGTGTGTTGTGCTCCAAGCTTCTTCTTCTTCCTTGTGCTGTTCGCGTGCTTTCGCAGACGTCTAACTCCAACACAACTAGCAAAATATATAAATAACAATACCTAAGGAGAATCCTAATGTTCGTGAATGAGTGATCTAGCAAGAAAAAAATTCTTCCATCACTCTCCGTAGATAAATCAAGTAAATCTCACTAAAGTATCCCTCGCATAGACTAGGATGACCACTAAACATGTCAAAGAAGTGAAAAAGTGATACATGTCATCCTCGATCATCACGTGTTGAGCTTGATAACTCAAAACTCCCTCGCAAGCTCAATATCATGTCCTATAATTGAAATATCTTCCATAATTTCTTCAGCTTCCTTGCCCCAAGTGCTTTAGTGAAAATATTAGCAACCTGCTCATATGTTCTCACATAAACAAGATCAATGTCACCTACTAATATGTTTAATATGATGAACTGATAATGTACCTTTATCTGTTTTGTTCTAGCATGAAAAATAGGATTTTGTGCTAATAGAATGCTACTAAGATTATCATAATCAATGATGATAGGCTTTTGCACTTCCACACTTAGATCTACAAGTAGCATCTCTAGCCACCCTTTTAACTAGGCTACCTCTTTTTCCTCATGTGCAAGCTCAATTTCTTCACTAATCCAAATTAATTCTTTTGAATCATAAATTTATAGTTGTTTCATATTTGTAGGGTGTTTTAATTTTGTGCCATCTTTCTAGTTTCATTCTTTTTTTTTTCAAACAAGATCCCCCATATCCCACAAAGCAAGGGCACTCAATAACATATTCACATGCCAAAGGTAGTCGGAGCTTATATCACTGACAATATACATGACTACATACATATCATATTGATCATCCTTTTTTCTCCCCCATGGGGAGCCTATCTACTATCTTGTAATTCTCCAAAACAAAGTGTGTGAGGTCTAAAGAGAGATGATTTTTTATAGTTATTAATTATTCTGCCTAAAAGATTTAGTCTTTTCTATTGACCAATCTTATGGATTGTTCCCAAAGTTTACAAGATTTAGTCTTTTCTATTGACCAATCTTATGGATTGTTCCCAAAGTTTACATCGCATCTTTCTTTCCAAATTTTCAATAGAGATTCTCCCCTAATGATGCTCCACAATGCTTGCTTCCCCAAACAAAGACCATTTCCAGTTAACATGGACATGTAAGGAAATCTTTCATCCCAAAATCTACCAAATCATGAGGCTCTTGGGATATGAGAAGAACATATGGGCTACATCTTCTCTACCAAAGAGACACCACTTGCACCAAGAAGAGGCCCCATAGATTTTGCTAGCTTTGACATTGATCCAAATTCCATGCTGAAAGATTATATAGATAAGCATAGATTTTTTATTCTCAATGAGGGGGTGTCAAAGGTCCTAAAACGTGCATTCCCACCTAATATTAGTCCAACTTTGGTACCACCTTCTAGTGATCATGGAATAAAGATCCAGATTTTTTTGAATATTAGGGAACTTTTACATATTGCTTTAAGTATGCCATTTCATGCCTTGTATTCAAGGGGGTTCTTTACCTTAAAGGAGGTTGGATTTTGAGGAATCCCAAGCAAGCATTATGCTATCATGGTTCGCTGGCCTTTTGGAATTAATTTCAACAAAGCTAATCCAATGCCTTCTTTCTTGACTCCATAAATCCTTCCAATTGCGAAATTCCTTGTTCCATTGTCTCTTAGCTCTTTGAAAATTTTCAACGTCAACATCTTTATACCTTTTATTTGAAACCAAATGGAATTGTGTTGTCTGATACCAACGGCCCACTTCTAATTCTCCTTGATTTTAAACTAGGGTTTCATCTTGTTCCAACTTCTCCAAAGGAAGAAAAAAAATTGTCATACTTTTGGGGAAACATGAAATGGGGAGAACATCATGGTAAGCAAATCGTGCCCCTCCCACCTTGGTAGATCTACAAGAGTAATATCACTTTTATTTTTAAGAATGAATTTGGCCCATCAGGTTTCCATGTTATTCTTCGATTTAATTATCCATTTGACCACCAATTTTTCTACAAGATCCTCAATATTCAGAATGTCAAGCCCAGCCCAATATTTTTGCTCTACACAAAATCTACATCTTTTTATGGATATACCTCTCTTGTTATAATCTCCTATCCAAAAAAAGTTTTTGCAGCTTCTAGCCAACTTAGCCAATTCAGTTTCTTTCAGTCTCCAACAAGATAGAAAGTATATTATCGAGGAAATAAGGAAGGTTTTGACCACCATGTCCTAACAAACCAAGTTTATCTACAACCCCTTCTGTAGTACCCTTTCTCTTTTCCCTTTCTCTCTTTGTGGCATGTGATCAGGGGCCCCAAGAAAAGAGGTCAGAACCCACTAGCACTCTGAGCATGAAGTCCGAAGAAGATAGAAGAGAAAGAGATTGAGAGGAGAGCTCTCAGATGCCTTGGGCTGTAGCTTCAGGGAATGTTCCATTCCATTTCATAGACATAATTGTGTTCCGGGCAGTTGTTGCTTTCACTTTCATTGCCACCTTAGTGGATTTGTTTTATTTCTCTCTCTCTCTTCCTACCCCTCAACCCCCCTTCAGCCCTCCCACAAGCGCCCCCCTCACCCCTCACCCCACCATCTCCTCCCACAAGCGCCCCCCTCATCCCTCGCCCCACCATCTCCTCCCACAAGCGCCCCCCTCACCCCTCGCCCCACCATCTCCTCCCACAAGCGCCCCCCCCTCACCCCGCCATCTCCTCCCACAAGCGCCCCCCTCACCCCTCGCCCCACCATCTCCTCCAACAAGCGCCCCCCCTCACCCCTCACCCCACCATCTCCTTCCACAAGCGCCCCCTCACCCCTCCCCCCACCATCTCCTCCCACAAGCGCCCCCCCTCACCCCACACCCCACCATCTCCTCCCACAAGCGCCCCCCTCGCCCCACCATCTCCTCCCACAAGCGCCACCTCACCCCACCATCTCCTCCCACAAGCGCCCCCCCTCACCCCACCATCTCCTCCCACAAGCGCCCCCCTCACCCCTCGCCCCACCATCTCCTCCCACAAGCGCCCCCCTCACCCCTCGCCCCACCATCTCCTCCCACAAGCGCCCCCCTCACCCCTCACCCCACCATCTCCTTCCACAAGCGCCCCCTCATCCCTCGCCCCACCATCTCCTCCCACAAGCGCCCCCCCTCACCCCTCACCCCACCATCTCCTCCCACAAGTGCCCCCCTCGCCCCACCATCTCCTCCCACAAGCGCCCCCTCACCCCACCATCTCCTCCCACAAGCGCCCCCCCTCACCCCACCATCTCCTCCCACAAGCGCCCCCCTCACCCCTCGCCCCACCATCTCCTCCCACAAGCGCCCCCTCACCCCACCATCTCCTCCCACAAGCGCCCCCCCCCTCACCCCACCATCTCCTCCCTCAAGCGCCCCCCCCTCACCCCGCCATCTCCTCCCACAAGCGCCCCCTCACCCCTCACCCCACCATCTCCTCCCACAAGCGCCCCCCCTCACCCCGCCATCTCCTCCCACAAGCGCCCCCCTCACCCCACCATCTCCTCCCAAAAGCGCCCCCCTCACCCCTCGCCCCACCATCTCCTCCCACAAGCGCCCCCCCCCCCCCCTCACGCCACCATCTAGCGCCCCCTCACCCCTCACCCCGTCATCTCCTCCCACAAGCGCCCCCCTCACCCCACCATCTCCTCCCACAAGCGCCCCCCTCACCCCACCATCTCCTCCCACAAGCGCCCCCCTCACCCCTCACCCCACCATCTCCTCCCACAAGCGCCCCCCTCACCCCTCACCCCACCATCTCCTCCCACAAGCGCCCCCCCCTCACCCCGTCATCTCCTCCCACAAGCGCCCCCCTCACCCCTCACCCCACCATCTCCTCCCACAAGCGCCCCCCTCGCCCCACCATCTCCTCCCACAAGCGCCCCCTCACCCCACCATCTCCTCCCACAAGCGCCCCCCCCTCACCCCACCATCTCCTCCCACAAGCGCCCCCCCTCACCCCTCGCCCCGCCATCTCCTCCCACAAGCGCCCCGTCACCCCTCACCCCACCATCTCCTCCCACAAGCGCCCCCCCCCCCCCCCCCCCCTCACCCCGCCATCCCCTCCCACAAGCGCCCCCCTCACCCCTCACCCCACCATCTCCTCCCACAAGAGCTAGAAGCAAGGGCGAAAAGCAAAGTACTGCTCTGGGCAAGAAACTGAAAAGACCAATTATTGATGGGCAAATGCTTATGGTTAAATCAGGCATCCTATATAGAAGTGGTTTTCATGAAGTTATAGCTATTATCGGGGATTACTGCAAGTTTAACAGGTATGAAGGTAAAGCCTCATGGAAAAGTCGCGAGATGATTCAAATTACCAATCAAAAGAGTCAAAGAATGAAGTAAATGCACACGGCAAGGTCGTCATAGGGTATGGGAAAAGTGGGCAGGGTAAAAAGGTGAAAGGAAATTGTTCAAAGTGGAGTTGCCGCCAACCATTCACGACCACTACCTATTTTTTGTGGATCCAATTCAAATCAAGTGGAATATTTGATCTACCCCTCCAATCTTTTGATCTACCCCTCCAATCTTGGCAATCAAGCGACGCGTGATCAGTGGATGCGAGGAATCGACAAGGCCCTCTTGGCCTATTGGGGCCTATAAAACAATGGATTTATGCTCATTTGGGGGCACAATTTTAGAGATACCTTGGGTCAGCTACGCGTACGTGCCGAAGACCTCTCTTGCCGACTAAGAAGTTTGCTCGGGAAAACAATTCCAAAAGTTGAGAAAAAAGGGCACATCTTTTGCCGTCTACATTAGAGTTTTGGAGATGGCGGGGTGGGGGGGGGGCGCTTGTGAAAGGAGATGGTGGGGTGAGGGGGGGGGTGCTTGTGGGAGGAGATGGTGGGGCGAGGGGTGAGGGGGGCGCTTGTGGGAGGAGATGGTGGGGTGAGGGGTGAGGGGGCACTTGTGGGAGGAGATGGCGGGGTGAGGGGGGGGGGGCGCTTGTGGGAGGAGATGGTGGGGTGAGGGGGGGGGGGGGGGGGCGCTTGTGGGAGGAGATGGTGGGGCGAGGGGTGAGGGGGCGCTTGTCCGAGGAGATGGTGGGGTGAGGGGGGCGCTTGTGGGAGGAGATGGTGGGGCGAGGGGTGAGGGGGGCGCTTGTGGGAGGAGATGGTGGGGCGAGGGGTGTGGTTTCAAGCCTATTGTAGGAGCTACTCTGTAGTGTGGATACAGAGGGTAGGCTTCTCAGTGGAGGGCTATGAGCACTATAGTGTAAGAGAGTGGCTTGGATTTTTCTTTTCTGTGAGTCAGTGTTGCTGTTAAGCTCTATTCTCTTGAGAAATTCTTTGCCATTTGTATTGTTCTGGGTTAATCTGCATATAATTGGCCCCTTAAGCTGATGGGAAGAATCTGTTGCATTTAGGTTATTTACTTTTAGGGTGGCATGTTAGCCCTAAGCTTGCACATTTGAGCATCACTCTGCCCCACCCTGTAATCATCTGATTCGAATAAAGAAGTATATGGTCTTCTGTAGTCATTTGTTGATTAATATTTCTAGAGTATGTACAATTCCTCTGTCAGCTCACAGAAATGTTAAAGGGTATATTTCCCTAAAGAGAACCCCCTTGAGTAGGCGACATACTGGATGTGTTTAACCTTTATTCTCTACTTTTGATAAAAGTGGATAACCTAGTACTTCCTCTACAGTTTAGCAATAACCACGGCTAGTGAGTCTACCTCCCCTCTGCCCTCCCTAAATTTATCTATTGATTTGGGTGGGACACCATTGTCAAAAGAGAGGTATAGGAGAACTCTAGACTTCTCCTCGGATACGTCCGAAGAAACACCAGTACAAATGGAGGACCTCTCTCATTTGCTCTCCAGATTAAACATCAAATTCCCTACCTTGAAGGGACAAGCTTATGAGGATGCTGATGATCATGTGAGGAGATTCATCTCTTTATGTCGTGGACGAGGTCTGCAGAATAGAGAGGATGCAATGTTGGCACTCTTTCCATCCACATTGGAGGGTCTTGCAAATAAATGGTATAGTCAATATGCAGATGGCCATTTCACTACATGGGAGGCTTTGAAGGCGGCGTTCTCACAGACATTCCGACCAAGTGATTCCTCGGAAAGAGCTCTAGATCAGCTAGAGAATTTGAAGCTAATACCAGGTGAATCCTTCCATGAACTTCACACTAGAACAAAAGCACTTGTTGCACGTCTGCCACATGCTCCAGGTGACTTTTTGGTTAAAAAGTGGATCGAAAAGGCTCTGCCTAGGTCATCTTAGCAGAAGCTTCGTGAATCTCTTAGATTGGATGCGACCCTCAATGATTTTGTTGCAGCGGCATCACGCATTGAAGAAGCAAGGCAACATTTTGAAAGGGATACACAACAAAAGTATGCTACAGATCTGGATCCTATTGAGCAACTAAGGAGGGAGCTGGAAGCATTGAAGATGCAACAAAATCAACAAGAAGAGAAGGTCTTGCCACCACTGCGTCGCACTGATGATGAAGTAGCTCAACTTTGCCGAGAGTTAGAAGATTTGAAGACCACTCAGGATATAAGGAGACAAATTTGGTGTACAATCTGTAACAACAATGGACATTCCAATGCTAATTGCCCTATTAAGGTAAGTTGTCAATTTTGTGGAAAAGATGGTCATGAAGCCAGAGATTGCTATTACCTCAAGGGTACACAGCAGAGAGGTAACCCTCAAACTTTGGATTCATACTATGCTAGTACTTCAAATACATCTAATAGAGAGGAGAATAGGCCTGCAAAGCCTAGATATAATAGACCCTTGATGTGCTATCGTTGTGGTGAATATGGCCACATGCAAAATAGGTGTTCCCTCCCAGAAGATGCACCTCCTTGTCAACATTGTCCAGAGGCCAAGGATCATTATACCAAAGATTGCCCAAGAGGTCGTCCTGCTCCAATTCACATGATTGCAGTATCTCCACATGAAGAAGGAAAAACCACTCAGACTTATGCTGTTTCATCCTCTGCAATGCCCATGATGACTAGAGCTAGGCAAGCAGCTGCAACCCAGAGAGATGAACAACAAGGATTTCAGGATAAAGAGGAAGAAAAGGAGTCTGGATGGAAGGACCAAGCAGAAATTGAAGGAGCTTATAATAAGATGACTACTTCTCTAAAGGGCCAACCAACAAGTCTGCAAGAAAACACTCAGGAGGTAAACATTGAACAGATCTTGAAAGGTATTCATCACAAGGTTAGTCTATATGAACTTATAAGGATGGATTCAAAAATAAGAAGTGACTTACTGAAGATTATACACTCTGCTCACTTGGTCCAATCACCTAGTATAGATGGTTTCATGGTTGATTTTCCCCCTGCACCCTTAGCAGACTACCAAAGCTCAAGATTATCTGTTTGTATAAAGGATGAAACTCTCACAGGTGTGATCATAGATGGAGGCTCTGGTATCAATTTGATGCCAGATTTCACAATGAAGAAACTGAATTTGAACCCCACCAAAATGGCACCATTTACAGTTACACTAGCAGATCAACATCGGGTTGCGCCTCTTGGCATTATTGAAAAGGTACGGATGATAGTACAGGGTTGCCACTTTGTGTTGGATTTTTTTGTTATTGCACTTCCACAGGAGACTTCTTACCCTTTACTCCTGGGGAGACCTTGGCTGAGACAAGCAAAAGCTTTGCAAGATTGGGGGAAAAACAAACTATGGATTTCAACAAGCACCAATAGCCAACTACAATTACATTTGGAAGAGGGATTCGACTCAGGAAAAACCACTGGATATACTGTGGATACTCAGGTAATGCCCTCTATACCCCAAGAAGATGATACATTGTTAAATTGGATGATGGGAAGTGCAGAGTGTTGCACAGTGGAGATCAATGAAATTGAGGAAGACGTTGCAGATAAGGTAAATGAAGACCACAAGGTGTTGGAGAATGAGCAATTGAAGGAAAATACAAGCTTTGAGGAGGCAACCGATATAAAAGTATCAGAGAGGGAAGATTATGAACCTAAGAGCAGAGAAGATCTTCCTTTTGCAGATATACCTCAAGGATGGACTCTTGCATATAGTGGAGATGATTTCTCAAGCAAGACCAGTCCTGAAACATTGGTTCAAGAAGTTGCTTTTTACTTATAAAAGTGTCTTCGCATGGTCCTACAAAGATCTAACAGGGATACGAGAAGAGCTTGGGTTACATCGGATACCCTTAGTTGAGGGAGCCGCGCCTGTAAGAAGTAGGCCATATCGACTCAATCCGAAGTATGCAGAGGTGGTAAAAGCAGAGATTACAAAACTAGAAGAAGCGGGTATAATTGTTCCAGTAGAACATTCCAGGTGGCTTTCTTCTATGGTTATTGTGCCCAAGAAAAATAGTGGAAAAATAAGAGTATGTGTTGATTTTCGTGCTTTGAATAAAGTGACTATTCAAGATGGATTTCCTCAGCCCTTCACAGAGCAAGTGCTTGAGGAAGTAGCTGGTCACACTTTGTATAGTTTCTTGGATGGTTTTAGTGGCTACAACCAGATAGTAATTCACCCTGATGATAGGGACAAAACAGCCTTTGTTACTCCCTGGGGCACTTATGTCTATACTCGTATGGCTTTTGGTTTGAAGAATGCGCAAGCTTCATTTAATAGAACGATGTATCTGATATTGGGCAAATGGTTAACAACCTTTCTCCGCATATTTATGGATGACTTTTCAGTATTCTCAGGTACAGATAGAAGGGCGGCAGTTCAAGATTTCCATGATCATTTGGAAAATCTAAAAGAAATTTTTGAGCAATGTCTCAAAACCGGTTTGAAATTGAATCCTGATAAATGTCACTTTATGGTCACTAAGGGTACTCTTCTTGGTCACATAGTATCTGCTGAAGGTATAACTGTTGACCCTGTAAAGGTTACAGCTATTCTTTCTATGACAATTCCACAAATCCCAAAGGAAGTGCAAAGTTTCTTGGGCCATGCAGGGTATCACAGAAGATTCATTAGGATGTATTCAGAAATTGCTAAGCCCTTGTCAAGGCTTACCAGTAAAAAGATCCCTTTCACATGGAGTGCTGAGGCTGAGAAAGCATTTTGTGAATTAAAAATGAGGCTATGTACTGCTCCACTTTTAAGTGTTCCTAATTGGTCATTGGAATTTCATGTGCATACAGATGCTAGTCTTCATGCTGTTGGTGCAGTTTTAGCTCAACCATCATCTCACAAAGTGGATAGACCTATCTCTTATGCCAGCAGATTACTCAACCAAGCTGAAAGGAATTATAGTACAACGGAAAGAGAAGGTTTGGCTATCGTATTCGCTCTTCAGAAGTTTAGACATTATCTCCTTGGTGTACATTTCATTGTTATCTCTGATCATCAGCCCTTGAAGTATTTGATAAACAAGCCTAGAGTAGCTGGAAGGATTTGGAGATGGTTACTCCTAATTCAAGAATTTAATTTTGATATTTATATTAAGCCAGGAAAAGAGCATTACATGGCAGATCAAGTGTCCAGGACTGCAATGAGCGAAAAGGCAACAGGTATCAATGATGAACTAGTGGATAGCAATCTTTTTCTAGTAGCAATTCGGACAGGTTGGTATGATGAAATTCTTCAGGTTCTCACTACTGGAAAGATTCCAGAACACTTGACACCTGTAGAAAAAAGAAGATTACTTTTGAAAACCAAAGCCTATTCTCTTATAAATGGAAATTTATATAAATACTGTCAGGATGATATCTTGAGAAGGTGTGTCTATCCAGAGGAGGTAAATCTTTTGCTAGAGGCAGCACACAGTGAAGGACACCTAAAGGGGGAAGAATTGGCTCATAGAATCATCCACAAGGGTTTATGGTGGCCTCATATTTTCAAAGATGCAATCAAGTTTGCTAAAGAATGCCGCATCTGCCAGAGGTGTGCTCCCGCGCCAACCAGATTGAATTTCCAACCATTGGTCATATCTACAGGATGGCTCCCATTTGAACGATGGGGTCTGGATTTCATTGGGCCAATTTACCCAACTGGTCAACCAGGAGGTAAAAAGTATATTTTGATGGCCACATGTTATGCCACTAAATGGATAGAGGCTAAAGCTACTGTGGACTGCACGACTCTGACAGTAGCTAAATTTATGTATAAACATATTTTCTCAAGATTTGGTTGCCCACTGGAAATTACTAGTGATAGGGGCACACATTT
Organism: Ceratopteris richardii; assembly: GCA_020310875.1. NCBI lineage: Eukaryota > Viridiplantae > Streptophyta > Polypodiopsida > Polypodiales > Pteridaceae > Ceratopteris > Ceratopteris richardii. Next base: position 114,469,387 of record CM035444.1, read on the forward strand.
TGTAAATCAATTGCTCCAGTTTATATTTGACAGGTACAAAATCTTCCATAAAAAATCTTGTGCCTATTACCCAAGGGCAAATGGCCAAGCAGAGAGTTCCAATAAGATTTTGATTGGACTACTTCGCAAATTATCTTTTGATCATCAAAGCTCTTGGCCACTAGCACTAATTGGTGCAATTTGGGCTTTCAGAACCACGAAGAGGGGAACCACAGTCGAGACTCCATTTCGCTTAGTTTATGGGAAAGAGGCATTGGCACCATTTGAGTTTATCATCAGAAAAGAAATAGGAATCAAAACCATTGGAATTGAACCCCCCATTCAGAGATTGGTGGCATTAGAAGAGTACAGAGAAGGGGCAATGCAGAAACTTCTGGTGACACAAGAAGAGCGCAAGAGATTGCATGAAAGGTGTTGCTCTAGCACAATGGTGAGAACCACGTTAAGAAGCTTCACCTCCTTAATGTCAATCCGCGGAAGAGGTAGGAGTGATATGAAGATCGTGAATGTGAGATGATGTGAAAGTGAAGGTGAGAAGCATCAAGATGCACACACACATACACACACACAATGAAGAGACAAGCAAGACACAATGGAAGGTGGGAAATTAGCTCTATTACTCAAGAACACTCTTACAAGTTCAAAATAGCTCTAAGCTCTTCTCTACTCAAACAAGCTCTCCTCAAAAATGAGCTCTCTAGCTCTTTTTATAGTTTCTAGACTAGTTTTGACCGGTTTCACATCTAGTGACCGGCCTAGTTAAAAAATAGGTCCTAGATGCTATTTGGAAGGGTAAACGGTGTCTAAAAATAACGAAAATTGGTACGCACATTCTACCTAAGCTCCTCAAGCTCGAGGACTCCTCGGCTTGCACAAAATGGAGCTATGGATTACAAAATGGGGTTTTCTATGTTACATATGTTACAATTAGTGATAAAAATCACTGTTGAATGTTTTGAAAAGTGATAAAAAACGTATTTGTTTGAGAAATTGATCCGACTGGATCCCTGCTCCGTTGTTACATGCTTCCGTGGCGTCTGTGCCTCTGGCTGCTTCCAACACCCCCCTCCCTCTCGCTTCTGTCGTCCCTGACAGAACCTTGCTGTGAGGTCTGCCGGATGTAGTTTTGTAGGAGGTCGTGAGCGAGGGTGTGCTCAGATACTCGAATGCCTCGGGTTAGGTCTGCCTCGAGCTTCTCCCAATTAACTGGTTGTGGTTCATCTGATGGTGGGAGTCTGTAATGCGTGGAATACACCAACTATTCACAGGAAAATAAGTGCAATAAGTGAGTCGGCCTGCTGATGAACACTTCAGAGTGGTATTCCCAGAAACCGGTGGTGAACATTTCTTCGAATGTTTGCTTGTAGCACGCCGATAAGTACTTGACTCTGCAATGCCAGGCATAACACACCCGGAGCGATGGCGTCGTACTCATGTCATATGCGAGATCCAAGTTGCCATGCTCAAAGCCCGGGGTATTAACATGTGGTGCTTTGACTCTCCGGAAGACTTTAAATATCATTTGCATCATGTCAAATATCTTGACAGTCATATGCGCTGCTATATCATCCATGTATCTCAAGCGAGGTAGCCAGTGACGAATCGTTGCCATCATGTAGCCAATTGTCGGTGGTCCTGTAGGTGGCCTGAAATATGGGTAGTTCAACCAGTCCTGGCACTGCTTATTGCTTTGTACTTTGATAGCGAATGCAGTCCAGGAGCGACGACGTGGCACGGGTCCCCAACATGGGTTGTATTTTAAATGTAAAGGTGCCTTAACCCATGTGCTCATCATTTCAGGGTACTCTTGTAAAAGACGTGTACGCCAATCTGGTTGATAAATAGTGCCTTGTTGCGCATCCAGTGGCAAGTCTTCAGGCTCGAACTGGGTTGCATGTGATGGCTTCTTGCCAGTTCGCTTCTCTATGGCCAGCTGGTATTCGGCCATTAGCATGAAGTAAGGTTTGTATTGAAGCTCATGCCCGGATATGTACCTGCATGGGGCCAATTGAGCAAAGTAGGGAGATTGCAAAATTCTTTCTTCGATCATGGCCATAGCATGTAGCTGGGCCTCGACTCTAGCTGAGTGCGTTGTTCCAATTTCCTCAATAGTCTTCATCCACGCGGGGGTCGGAAGTTCGTACGTCATCTGGCCTTCAGCCGTGACTTGTCCGCCTAGGATGGGCTGTGGCTCGTACGCCTCTTCAAATGTTTCCTCCACCGGAATAGTTATGTTCTCTTCGTCAGCTGGGATCTCCGGAGGGGAGTCTGGTCTTGGTGGCACTTCATAGACTGCAATCCTTGATTCAAGGGTCGATACCTGGGCCCGTAATGAGTTGAGTTCCTCTAGGAGGTCAGGAGAGGGGTCCACAGGTTCTGGTACTTCTGCTGCTACTTGTACTTGTTGTGGTGCCGATTCTCTGAGCTGTAGTAGCTTGTGATCTTCCTTTAGCTTCTGATGCTCTTCGTTCATCCGATCATAGTCCTCGAGCAGTCGAACATGGTCATCTAGCAACATCTTCATTGCTTCGGAGGGGATTGCCTTGAATCTGCTAGGACTTAAGGGTTGTTCTGGATGGTCCAATGCCGCTTCCAAATTCTCTCTATTCTGCTCTTAGAGTCTCTGGTTCTCCTCTTTTGCTGCGGCTAGGTGTCTTCTTAGTAAGCCCATGTTTCGTGTTAGCGTTGCGTTGCGGACTGTCTGGGTTCTTAATAAATTATCCAAGTCAGCAGTGGCTTCCTTGGTCTTTTCTTTGCTTTCTCGCTCCAATTTGTGATATGCCTCGCGTAATTCCTGGTAGCGGGTGTTCAGGGAGGCATTCTCAATAGACAATAAATTAAGCTGCGACTATAAGTCATTGGTTGTCCTCTGCAGCTGCTGATAATTATCCCCAAGAGATGTGAACTCATCTCTTACTTGCGTCATACACATGAACATCTGTCGGAATGCATTATCTACAATGGGTGATAGTATTAACGGGGTGCTAAATGAAGATGCAGTTGGTGTAGATGCAACGGGAACGGGGAATGGGGATGGGAAGGTGGATGATGTAGTGATTGTTGAAAATTGTGATGTGCCTAAAAATGTTTGTGCCGTGAGTGAAGTGAGTGATGGTGCAGTGGGTGGTGAGATGTCCATATCAGTGGACGTATCTAGTGCGGTGACCGTGAATATGGGTGTGATCATGGGTGCTCGTGCTGGTGTAAATACGGGATTTACAAATGTTGAGGGGTAATTTACAAGGGGGCTGGCTGGAGCAGCTTGGTGGAAAGGGGAAAGAGGGGTTACAGTGGGTCGGGGAGGTGAGACGGGGGGGAAGGTTAACGGCGGGGGGAATGGGAAAAGGGGTCCTTGAGTTGTGGGAAAAGATGGAAAAGATTGATGAAGGAATGGTCTGGATAGAAAGGTGGGTGTGGGAAGGGGTAGATTAGGGCTAATGGGCACGGGAATTGTGGGGTGAGTGGTCGTAAAGACGGTGTCTGCAACACCACCGGCGAATGAAGATGTGGGTCTGGGGGAAGGAGGGTGAAGAGGGGAAGCTGGATGGACGGGTGGTGAGGTCGGTACTTCAGTGACTACTGAGGTTTGTACGGCTAGAGCGCGGGGTGGGGAATCTACAAAGATGGTTTCAACTGCCACCGAACTTTTGGGGACGAGGCGTGCCTCCCTGGCTTGTTCTGAAGATTGTGCTCCAGTTGGTACACGAATGTATTCGCCGGGCTTTCAAAGTAATCGTACTCTGCGGGGGTCAAACTGTGGCAGTGGCTTTCGTTGCAAGTACCTGACTGCCTCGTTGGAGCCTACTGATTGGACTAATTCTTTGAATCCTTTGATATATGCGTCTTCAAATCCGCCTGTGACAAGTTCTTGTTCTATTATTTTTTGGCTCTCTTCCTCTGTCAGCTGCTTGCGTGCCCAAACTTTTTCCATGGTTCTATACAACTTCTTGATAGCCAGTGTGTAAGCTGCTGCTTCGTAAGTTTCGTCTTCATGGGTGCTAGTATCGCCATGTGTGTCTGTTTGTTGGCCTTGGCCATCTGTCTGTTCATGCTCTTGGGATTCCTGTGTTCCCTGGCTAGCTTCATCGTCTCCTTCGTCGTCGTCGGTTGCTGTTCTTTCGTCATCAGAGCTGGACACGATCTGTCCTTGTGGCTGATCCTTGGGTGTGGTAGGGTAGCTAGGCCTTTCAAATTCTTGAGAAAACAAGTGCCCTTCTGAATACTGGAACTGATTGGAGAATGCATCGGGCATCTCAAAATCAAACGTTTGGTCCAGTGGCTCTGCTTGTCTTGGTTCTAAATGCGGTATTGGAAAAGAGAAAGCTTCCGCACCAATAGTGGTGGGAAGTTCAGCTGCTGTGGTGATAGGTTCTGTGGTTGTGGCTGCTTGGGGTGCGACAGTACTGGTGGTGCCCTCCGTTACCACTGGTCTAGATAACCTTATGCGAATAGGTTGTACTGTGGGAGTGGCTGCTGTTGGTGACTGCTCTGGAGATGGTTGTGGCGAGGGTGATTCTGGGACTTGCAGGCACGGGATAGTACCTCTCATCCGCTTTTCGGCTCTGCCTTTGCTAGACTTTCTAGCCTTCCTAGTGGTGCCTTTGAATGCTTTCAGTTCCTCACTGGTCATGGCACGCTCTATGGGTAAGTCATATGCCAAGCACATATATATGATCCTGGTGAGGGCGCAGCACCCATTGATTACCTTCTTTCGCTCCCATCTATGCTGTGCCAAATAGAGCTGATCAATGATCCAGCTGGCTAGATCAATTGTCTGCGGTCCAGTACATGCTAAATATAGTGCGAACCAGATTCTCTTGTGGGGCATGGTAAAACGATCCTGAGCTGGGAAAGCAAAATGCTGCATGCATATCCGTAATGGCTTAGAAAGCTCAGGGGTTATAGCTGAAATGTCCTCCCACTTAGTTACGTCACCACGCTTCATCTGCTCTGGGACTAGCCGTTCTTTCTCCGTTGGAGTGTGTGTTCCATGTATTTTGATGGCAGCCCTGATTAAATCCTTCGAAAGATAAAATCTTTTGTAAGGTGGATCATCCACTAAAGAAGGCAAAATAAAGGTTCCTGGGATGTCCTTATTCTCTGAGGCCAGCAAAGTGGTGATTAAATAATAACACCTGTAAAAGTCAGGTTTGGGCAGAGGATCACTGAAATACTCCGTGAAGCCGGCTCTGGCCCAAACATGAGTTAAGTCCTGGGTGTTCTGTAGGCCTTCGAATTCTCTGTCATATTTGCTTCAAAAATGAAGTCAGCATCAGCTAATGGTCCAGCTAGGCCTTGAAACCAATGAGAGTTACGGTGTATCTTCTCTGTGTATCCCATAGGTGGGTTATCGATTGGCATGGGTCCCGGAAATCCTTGGAACTCTGGCGGTGGAGCGGTCGGGTGGGATTCTGCTCGTAAAACATTGAGGGGCACCGCAGCTACGCTGGGGCCTGCTTCCGATGGTCTTGCTTCGGTTTGCATGATGACTGATGAGCTAATGGAAATGATCTGCTACAAAAGATTAACACATTAGTATGGAAATTAATTATGATCCCATTAAGGTGAGACCGCAATCCCTTTCCATAACCGATGTGTAACCCGTGTAGCCAAGTGTTGTGAAGTGATTAATGCAATGATTATTTGCAAAAGTAATGCAGGTCTCTAGACACCTACATGGTCAGATTTTGCATACATTTCTTGATGAGCCGTTATTATGCATGATGTGGGGTTTTGGTGTATGAATTTATACAAGGTTTGGTTGAGGGTGAATTAGTACAAGGGTGGAGTTTAAACGGGGTGGGAAAATTGTTAGATAATGGGGTACAAGAAGACGTCCGGATACGTTTCGGTATCCATTTCCTAAGAGTCTTTGAGTGGGTGGTATGGTTCTGCTGAGGTACAAAAAGTGGTGTCGGGTTTGGTGGTATTGAAGGATGAAAAGATTTCTGAGGGGTATACATTACATGGCTCGAGGGTTGGGCTATAATACATTGTTTGGGTACCCAAATCTGCATGGGTGTGGGTCGATTGATAAGATACTTCTTGGCGATCCAAATCTGCCGAGTATTTGTACTTGGGGAAGAAGATCGAGGGGACTTTGGATGTTGACTCTGCTTCTGTTGAAACTTTGTCCTGCTCTCGTCTGTTGTGTTGCCAATAGCCTGTGGTTGCTGTCCTTTTCGCACCCAAATTTGTTTCATGCCACTTGTTCTGTGATGTTGATACTTCTGCTTTCTTTGCCTTGTCTGGTGATGTCGTCGGTCTGGGTTCCTCTGTTGTGGTTGACTCATTCATGGTTGGGTTTGAGAGGTCCAATGGCCGCTCTGCTTTGGAAAAGAAGGGAGATCCAACACTTGCGTGACCTGCCCATTAGGAAGTGATTCGTTATTTATCTTTAATCTAGGCCAGTCCGCAGCAAGTTTGGAAGGATGAGCACCGTAGGGTGTTGTGCTCATTTGGCCCCTGATGCAACCCACCTGACCGCTGATTGTGTTCATCTGCCCTAGCGGTTGGGTAGCTGCCCCTTCTAGTTTGCAGGAAGCCCCAGGGAAGATCTCCTGTCGTCCTTCTGACTGACAATTGTCCCTACCCAAGCCCGAGTGGGTTGGATTAGACGTAACGTGACTGGTCTGACCCAAGATCTTCCGGTCTTCCGTCGCATGCGTTTCATAGGGTCTAGGGTTACAAACCTCAATCGGAATGCCGTTAGGGAAGTCAAGCGGTATCACTCGCTTCTGTTCTAAGGTTCCAATTTGTATGGAGCCTTGTCTAAGATTTAGGTCCACTGAGTGATCGTATAGCCAATCTTGGCCAAGGATTAGCGGTTCTATCAGGTCGTCATCATGGCACACTAGTAGCTTCGCTGTCATGGTCACATCCTTAATGAGGATAGGAAGGTCCACCTCACCCATGCAAGGGGTTTCCATGCCTCCTAGGCCTATGAGGTATGCCTCAATTGGCCGCATTTCTATTCTTGAATCCTTATAGTGGGACCATCTAATCGCACTAGTCGCAGCACCTGAGTCAATTAAAGCCCTGAGTTCTTGGCAAGGGTTGCCGTGCTCTAACCTGACTGTAATGAATGGTCTCCTGTCCACTATACTAGGATGAGTGGTTGACTTTACTTGACACATGGCCATGGGACATCTGGGTGTAGTTTCCAGATGGTTATCATATTCTCTCCCTAGTCCTTGTCTTCTTAACTTCATGCGTTTAATGCGTTCTATTGCTTCTGCCTGAGCTTCCGCTCGTATTCTATTTTCTTCCTCCTTACGCTTCTTTGCCAACGTGAGTCGTCTAAGCATATCCTCAGTAAGAGGTTCCTGATATAACCTGACTCTACACCCACTAATATAATTAGGCATTATATCTCCTTCTAAAGTGGCTAATTGTACTGCTCCACTTGTTGAGAGTCTGTTAATGATCATAGGTCCATAACCTCGCTTTTCTAACTTCCGTGCGTGTTGTTTTAGCGTATATACTAGAACTAAATCTCCTTCTTTTAGGCCTTTATCTTTCACATGTGCATCAAAATATGCTTTCTGTCGCTTCTTCGCTGCATATATTCCTGCTGCCGCCTTTAGCCTGGTTTCTCCTAATCGTTCCAAGTCCATTATTCTCGCTGATAATTCGTGGCCTGTCCACTGATGTTCTTGTGCAACCTTAAGGGTCAGTATCAAGAAGTCCAAAGGAAGCACAGCATTCTGACCAAAAACCATCTGAAAGGGAGTTGCATTGAGTACGGTCTTGTAGGCCACTCGATATGCCCAAACAGTGTGGTGTAACTGTTTGTCCCAATCTGAGCGTTTGTTGTTCACGAGTTTCGTCAGTACGTTACAAAGGATCTTATTAGTACTTTCAGCCTGACCATTGGCCTGAGGATGATATGGTGCGGATTTCTTGTGAATCACCATAAAATCCTGTAACAAATATTCAATGACTTGGTTTAGAAAGTGCGTTCCGCGATCACTCACTAACTCTATAGGCAGTCCATATCTTGTAAAGACATTTTCAAATAAGAATTTTGCAGTTGTGTGTGCATCATTCTTTGTCGTGGCTTTTGCCTCTACCCATTTCGTAAGATAATCTGTGGCAACAATAATGTATTCAGCATGTGTACCTTTTGCAGGGGCGTTAATGGGTCCTACAAAGTCTATACCCCACTTAGAAAATGCACGTCCGCCCATCATGGGTTTCAATGGCATTTCGTCTCTGCGAGTAGGAAACTGAGTTCTTTGGCACACATCACATCTCTTGACATAGGTATGAGCATCCATGTGAAGAGTGGGCCACCATAATCCTGCAAAGAGGATGGCTTTGATTATCCTATCGGGTCCAAAATGACCTCCTGCAACACCTTGGTGTGCAGTCTCTAGTATGCTCAGATAATTGCTCTCATGAACACATTGTCTTAGATATCCATCTCGTCCTCTTTTGTATAGGTTATCGCCAATAAGTGAATAATCTTGAGCTTCCTGCTCTAGACTACGTTGTCGAGCTAAAGTCATTCCTTGAGGGAATGTGTTCGTCCTCAAGTATGTCACTAATTGTTCACTCCAGTCTGGTGTGAGAGACACGTGATATAATGTAGCATGCTCTACTGGTGGTCTTTCACAACAAACATTGCATTCCTTACACAACTTGTAGACATTTGCTTCCATCGAAGGCCAATATACTCCCAATCTATGCAGAGTCTGTAATGTTCGATGTTTTGAATGATGTTGCTTTAGTGCACCTACGTGTGCTAATTGCAACCAATTCGCATGTTCTGATTCATCTACACAACAAGCAAGAATCTTTTGATTATCCTGTTTATATATGCTTCCTGCCATTATTTGGTATCTCTGAGACTTGGTAATCTCTCCTTCGTTGATCTTTATCCTCGGATTCTTGGGTCCATATGTCAGAATAGGGACTATAGGCTTAGCCCATTCTGGTGCTATCTCAAGGTTAAACAAATATGCATCTGGTAGATCATCCGCTACTCCTTGAGGGGCTTCTCCTGAGGTTAATCTTGAAAGGTGGTCAGCTCTAAGATGTGTCTTTCCTTTCCTGACTACGACTTCAAAATCATACTCCATGAGTAATAGAAACCAACGTATCAGTCGTCCGGTGTTACATGGTTTGTTGACTAAGTACAATAGGGCTTGATGATCTGTAAAGAACTTGAATTTGTTGGCCAACAAATAGTGCCTAAACTTCTTTACTGCGTAGATCATCCCTAATCCTTCTCGTTCCATCGTGGTGTAATTTCTTTCTGCTGCATTCAATTGTTTGCTCGCATAAGCTATGGGGAGATCTATGTTACCTTCATTCGTGGGTTGTGCTAACACACATCCTATGGCGTAATTGGATGCATCCACATGTACATGGAATGGCTTACTCCAATCCGGGGTTGTCAATATAGGTGCTGAGCACAAGCGTCGTTTAAGTTCATTGAATGAATTTTCACATTCATCTGTCCATTCAAAATTGGTTAAAAGAGAGTACAAAGGCTTGGCTATGATTGCATACATGTGTATGAATCTCCTATAATAACCGCAATGGCCCATAAATGCTTGTACCTCTTTCACATTAGTTGGTCTAGGTAAATCTGCAATTACCTTCACCTTTTCTTCATCCGTAGAGATTCCATTTTTTGACACAATGTGTCCTAGAATTTTGCCTTGTCTGACCATGAAAACGCACTTTTCTGGGTTCAAACAAACCTGATATTCTCGACATTTGTCAAATATTTGCCTTAACTCTGGGATATGTGTCTGTCTTACATTTGAATGAGCACATAAGTCATCGACATAAACTTCCAAGCTCTTGCGTAAGAATTCCTTGAAAACATGACACATGAGTCGCTGGAAAGTGGCGGGTGCATTCGTTAAGCCAAATGGCATCACGCGAAATGCAAATATGCCCCATTCAGTGGCAAAAGCCGTCTTGTGTTGGTCCTCTGGAGCAATGGATACTTGATTATAGCCTGAAAATCCATCAAGAAAGCTGTAAACTTCCTTGCCCGCAACTCTTTCCAATAGATGTTCTGTGATAGGAAGAGGATAACTGTCTCTAATCGTTACGGCATTAACTTTTTTAAGGTTAATACACACACGCAATTTTCCATTCTTCTTGGGCACAACCACAATGGGGGATACCCATTCGGTATGCTCAATTTCGTAAATGAATCCTGCTTCTATCAGGCGATCTATCTCCTCTTTAATCTTCGCAGCGTAGTTATCATTGTACGTGTAAGGTTTCTGTTTTGTCGGTTTTGCATCTGGAGTCATAGGGATTCTATGAGAACATATATCTGGATCTACTCCTTTCAAATCTTTGTAACTCCACGCAAAAACATCTCTATATTCGCGCAATAGGGCAACTAGCTCTTCTTCTTCTTCAGTTGTCAAATCATGCCCTATGTATGTACATTTTTCTTCTTCTCCTTCTATGGCTACGATTATTTTCTTGGTTTTCTCTCGGTTATCATATACTTGTCCGTCATTCGCTTTTCTATTAGGCATTCGTACCATGATTCTTCTATCTTCGATTTCATATTTCTTGAAATTCTCGGGTACTTCAAATAAAGATTCTTCTTTTTCTGACATGGTTGCTTTCTTCTTTCTTTTCTTGCCTTCACTCTTGTTAGTCACTTGAGTGGCTAACCTTACCTCATTCGTAATTTCCTCGTGTCTCTGAGTGTGAGTCTCTACTTCGTAGAAATATTCTTCCTCTGATGCAAAGGGTGGGTCCATGATAATTGATTCTAAATCAAAATCGCTTGCATCCTCAAATGCATCGGTGTTAGGTTCACACTCTTCTAAAATTGCATCGCACATGATTGGCTCTATCATGAAAACTGAGATATCATAGCCATCCTCGTCACAGTGGGGTGTCCATTGTTCTTCATTGATGGCTACGTCCATGGTTGCTAGGATTTCTGCCCAACCATGGGGTTCAAACTCTTCGTCAGGGAATACTACAGGTGCGTAGGCTGGATCCTGAAGGGTTCTTGGATGTTGTTCTGCACCTAAGGTCCTGGCTTCTAACCTTTCTTCCTCTTGTTTGGCTACTTTACACATCCATAAATGAGTATCCTCATGCAACCAAGAAGGATCTGATTCTAATGAGTGCACGGATTCCGTCTCTACTGGTGTCTTATGGATGGTATTCCATTGTATTGGGGGTACATCTCTGTGTGAATAGTCTTTAAGATCGACTTTGGTAGTCACTCCTAAATGTTGCAAGTACAAAGAATTAGTTCCCCAATCTTGTACAATTTGCAACTGACGCATGAATGGTCGTCCCAATATCATCTCATAAGCATGGTTTTTTGCAAAGTCACAAATGGCAAAAGTATGCTCAAATTCCACACCACAAGTGGTGAGTGATATGCCTTCTAGTAAGCCTAATGGTTTTTCTATGTGTCCATCGGCCATTTGTAGCTTCATCCTGGTGGGTCTTAATGCTGGCTTACCCCAACGTTTCCATAAAGCGGTGGTAGCAATGGCTACTCCGGCTCCTGAATCTAAGATGGCTTTCGTGGTGTAGCCCTGATGGGTTATCGGAAGATAAGTGTTACCTTCCTCTCCTTCACTTACATCTCCAATCTTTTCTACGGGTATCTCTGGTACCTTATTTTGTGATCCTATTTGTGAGGGAGTAGTAGCAAGCTCGGGGAATTGATTTGCTACATGTTTCCACAATTCTGGTTTTATCTTTAATAACTCTTCTAGAGTGAGATTACATTGTACTTTAGTGTTCTTGATCACTTCCGTGTTTCTAGGGATTACTGATTCGTCATTCCTCACTATTATCGTGGGTGCTCTCATACTAATAGACTTTGCTTCCCAAGGTCCTGTGAACTGAGGTAATTCTCGTAAAGAATTAGATTCAAATCTTGTGTGTTCACTCAGTTGTTCTTCCTCTACATCATCGTAAATAGAGGGAATGTCTTGGGGAAATTGTTCCTGCAAGTCGTCTATTTCTTGAATAGGAGGATGGGTTCCTTGTTCCTTTCTCCATTTCTCTTCTTGTATTTCTCTCAAAAATTCATGTGAGTACCTATGTATGGAAGATAGGTTATCTTGACTTTCTGTATTGGGTACTTGAGACAGGGATGGTGCATTCCTTTCCTGTGTCTTTGGGACAATAGGGTTCCTAGGCTGATCCTTTTTCTCTTTGCTCTCTATCAAGTATTCTAGCCTCTCCATTAGTCCTTGAAAATGTAATTCCGGTTTTGCCATGTTATTCCAATTAAGATATCTAGAGGCTTCGAACAAAGCTTGTGCTAGTTCTACCATTTTCATGCAAAGTTTAGTTCTCTCAATTTCTAGATCAGCTCGAGGGTAGTTTTTGCTCATTTCAGCTACCTGAGGTCCCTCTTTTAATCTAGCTTGATATGCACGAAACATCATGTCTAGATTTTCTGGTATGGGTTCCGCTAAAACTGATCCTGATTTCTGAGCTGGATTCTCTTGATTCAATTCCTGTGAAGTCAATTCTTGGATTTTGGCTCTAGATTCCTTCAAACTTCCTTCCAACTCGCTTATCTTTTTACTCCATTTTCTCTTTATCCTTTCTCTAGAATCTTTCCAAGATTTCGTCTTTTTACTACTAGATTCTGCAACTTCACTAGTTCCGACTACTTTCTCTTGATTAAGCTTTTGGTTCTGTAAGAGCACCTGGGCTCTTGTTATAGCTTGGATAGGCACATATGTAGGGTTGGATCCATCTGCGTTATTTACAATACCTATCACGTTGATCGGTGTCACATTCGAAGCGTTAACAGGATTTTTAGGACAATCTTTGATTATGTGCTCTTTGCCACAATCAGCACAAAAGCCTTGGATGTTATAGTACTGTGATTGTCCTGCTATCGGAGGATGTGGACAATCCTTTATGAAATGATCTCCTTGGCACCTAAAGCATGGTCCTCTAGGGCCCTGTGGTCTTTGTTGTCTCAATTGGGGCCGTGGATTTGGGTTTGTGTACATCACATTAGCATAGTCTGGCTCCCAGCTCGGTTCCACTGGTGGACTATCGTAATGATATGTCTCCACATGTTCTGGTGACTCTATGTAATATGCGGGTGGACTATCTACATGCGTAGAGTCAAAACTGTTTGAGTGTGGGTCACTCTCTGTGATCAAAGGTGAAGAAGGCACTAAAGCCCTACTTAGGTTCTCTTCTGCAGCAGCGTATTTGACTGAGATGGCATTCGCTGGTGGGGGTGGCTGCTGAGCTAAGACAGGTTGAGGTCTCTGTTGAGCCTGGTATGGGTAGTTCTGAGGAGGCCTATAGTAATAAGGCTGAGCATTGTATTGGCCTTGGTACCTACCTGGCTGCGGATATGCTTGCGGGTAGTTCTGTCTCACGGTCTGTTTGTTGTATGGGCAGTCCTGAGCCGTATGATTCGTGTATCTTCTCTCAATTGTACAGTATTGGCTACTAGGGTTGTCTTGTGGTTGTGGTGCATTGGGACACACATTTGCCATATGGTCACCACCACAGGTGTAACAATGCTTGTTTGTTAGTACCCTAGGTTTACTAGAAACTCCTAGTTTCTGGGCCACTTTTTCTGCAAGGTCTTCTATTGAGCTAGACAATTTTGTGGATGCTAGAGATGAACAGTCTGAGTCCTTATAGACCTTTCAGAGTTCCAACTCGTCTCCTAAGTTGTCCTCAATGTCTATACATATTCTTACACATTGCTCTAGCGTTCTGGGTTCTTTTAGGTACACGTAGGAGCGTAGTTTAGAGCTCAACAAGCCATCTAGAAACAATGACACTTGCTTGGCTTGTGAGGGTAGCTCTTGCATTGGACATCATTCAACATATTGTCTAAACCTACGTCCTGCCAGTCTTACTGTTTCCTGAGGGGTCTGTTTAAAGCTATGAATCAACGAAGACGTGTCATGTCTAATCCCACTTTTAGAGAATTCAGTGATGAATGACTCTAAAAAGTGATGGATGTCTCTAAATTGCCTTTGTTGCAGAGGTTGGAACCAAGTTAAAGCGGTATTCTTTAACGTTAGTCCAAATGCATTGTATTGCGTGAACATGTCTTCAACTTGTTTGGCTCTTAGCACTTGCTTGAATTCTGCGACGTGGTCATAGGGATCTCCTGTCCCATCAAAGTAATTCTTCATGGATTTCACTAATTGAGTGGGTCTCAATATTCTTGCGTGTTCGCGTGGTCTAGGTAGAGGAAAATCATCTCTACCACCTAGTATTCCATGATCTCTTTGTCTATCCGCTCTATTAGTGTTCGTGGTTGTTCTATCTCTCCCTATGGGGTGATTAAAGCTTACTTCCGGTCTCTCTTTATTTCCTTCTCTTTGATTTCCATGGGCTGAGGATGTTCCTGCCCCTTGTTGACTTGTATTCATGTTCGTTCTAGATGGAGGGAATACCAATTCACCTCTCCATGTGTATGTGTTTTTAGCGCGGTCAGGCACCACAAAGACTCTTTCTGAAGTCTCATCCAGGTATACAACCTTTCCAGGTGTATCCGGGTCCTTGAACTCGTATATAGTGATGATACCTACCTCACTAAGTATTTCTGTCTTGTATCTCCAAAAGGCTTCATCAGTTTCTTTATTTACAAACAACTCTATGCTTCTGTTGTCCTGAGGGATCCATTCTGGGATTAGTACTCGTGTCAGTACAGATTTCCCTCTAGGTGTTCTAGGCTCTTCTAATGGTTCTTTTCCTTGAGATTTTGCTTCCGTCTCTGGTTGAATCACGCCAAACTCGTTGGTATTGTTTGGCTGCGTACTTAAGATGTACATCGTTCCTTCCTTGTCTATGTACGCATCTCTCTCGAATTTCACCACTGGATGTTCCAATCCAATGGGTTGATCGGGGTTGTGCATTTGCACCACTTGCCTTTGCAAACCATCCTCATAGATGCGAGCACCTAATCGGTTGGTTCGGAGAAACTCTAGTTGTGTTCTATAGGGTCCTTCTGGTTTCTCTAAATAAGCTACATTCGACCCTCCTTCTGGTCTTTCTGTACTAAATGCCATTTCTGATTCGCTAGTATCTGAGCTCTCGTAGGGGTAATTACTATTCAATTGCTGAGCCCACGATCGAGCAGTAGTTCTTACACTTGCCTCTGATGATCTAAGGCTTCGCCGGTCTGACTTACCTATATGTTTGCCCGATCTAAGGTTCATTAATTTTCTTCCTTGCACACTCAGTACACGCTCAGGTCGTCAATGATTCTTTGTTATCACTGTCTTGATTCTTTTTAGATTTCTTTAGATTCTTGTCTTAATGTATGCGTCAGGAATTCGACTTTCCGTTATAATTTTGAGTTCTCGTTCCGTCAGACTTAGGTTCTTTCCTTTAGGTTTTCGTCACACACACCTTTACTTTAGTCTTGATCTTGAAAGAATTAATTATCTTGAACTTGAGGCGTTCCTATCGTCGTTAATCCACAATGCTACCGTTTATCCTAAGCTAAGAATTGACTGAGGGGGTTGAGTAATCTTCCAACCTCGAGTCAGCTTTTCTGGTTGCTCTGATGCCCAAGAAGCCGCGCTTCCCAAGCTTTATGCCCTTCACTGCCTTGCCTTGGTTGCCCTTGCTAGACCTGGAAAAATCCAATATTAGACCAATTCACAGTTGGATGATCAAGCAATTGAGTATATACACCTTTTAAGTCCCTTCCCTTTTGCCCAAATTTTCAATGTTTGCCCCCTGGCTTTCTAGTCCCAAACTAGGTGAACCTCAAAATAGCTTATCTAAAAATAGATGTATTATTTAAGAAAAAACAGTTGAGGTCACGTAGTACTCGTCAAGAGCTTTCTAACGAGCTATTAAGCTCAAAAAACGGACTTCGAATGACAGAGTTATGATCGTTCAGGCCCTGGGGGGGTAAAAACTGACAAACAGGTTTTTCTCCAAATATGAGCTAAGGGGTCTCCTATGAGTCTAATCACCCAAAAATTTCCCAAAAATAGCCCCAAAATTGGCCAAAAAATGAAACCCTAAAATTTGCGATGGGGGTGCACAATTGCGATGGTCTGGGGCAATCGCGATGGTCTGGGACCGTCGCGATGGCGTGAGGTTGCACAATCGCGATGGCGTGGGATTGCACAATCGCGATGGTCTGAAAGTGCACCGTCGCGATGGCGTGAACTTGCACAATCGCGATGGTCTGAAAATGCACAATCGCGATGGCATGAACTTGCACCGTCGCGATGGCGTTGGTCAACGGTCAACGTGGACAATCGCGATGGTCCAAAGTGAACTGTCGCGATGGTCTGAACGTGATGGTCTGAACGCGATGGCGTGAGCCAACCGTGATGGTCTGGGCGCGATGGTCTGAACGCGATGGTCTGAACCAACCGCGATGGTCTAAACCAACCGCGATGGTCTGGGCACGATGGTCTGAACGCGATGGTCTGAACCAACCGCGATGGTCTGAACCAACCGCGATGGTCTGGGCACGATGGAGTGAGCCAATCGCGATGGTCTGAATTTTTGAAGTGTCGCGATGGTGTGAGGGTGTCGTCGCGATGGTTCGGAGTGCACCGTCGCGATGGTCTGAATTGCCACGTGGCACCGTCGGCACGATGGCGTGAGCCAATCGCGATGGCGTGACACAATCGCGATGGTCAGAGACCGTCGCGATGGTCCGGCCAATCCGTCGCGATGGCGTGAGCCTATCGCGATGGTGTGACACAATCGCTATGGTCAGAGACCGTCGCGATGGTCCACCAAACAGTGATTTTTTGCAATGCAGCTATGGATTCCTACACACGCAGGGGTCGCCTACACGCTGGTGTGGTCGCCTTCCTCAAAATCCGAACTTTGCAGACCATCGCGATGGTCTGACACAGTCGGCAATTTCTGACAGAAACTGAAAATTTTACCTTTTCCAAGCTTTCCTGATGCACTAGAGCTCTGTACCTGCAAGAAAACTCAAGAAAACAGAAGTACACACAAGCACAAAAGTTCTCTCTCACTCTCTCGCATGCACAAATGAGGGGAAATGAGGAGAATGGTGGATATGGTGAATTTTCTGATTTTTTTGGAGATGAAGATGATGATGCGGTGATGAAGATGGAGTGTGGGGGAGGTGAAAAACACTAATAACTAAGTAAAAACAACAACAAAAACTGAAATTTTTACCTTCCAACGCCACTTCTTGCTATACTCTTACCATCACACATTCGTCCTAGACTCGATCCCCGGCAACGGCGCCAAATTTGGTGTTGCTCTAGCACAATGGTGAGAACCACGTTAAGAAGCTTCACCTCCTTAATGTCAATCCGCGGAAGAGGTAGGAGTGATATGAAGATCGTGAATGTGAGATGATGTGAAAGTGAAGGTGAGAAGCATCAAGATGCACACACACATACACACACACAATGAAGAGACAAGCAAGACACAATGGAAGGTGGGAAATTAGCTCTATTACTCAAGAACACTCTTACAAGTTCAAAATAGCTCTAAGCTCTTCTCTACTCAAACAAGCTCTCCTCAAAAATGAGCTCTCTAGCTCTTTTTATAGTTTCTAGACTAGTTTTGACCGGTTTCACATCTAGTGACCGGCCTAGTTAAAAAATAGGTCCTAGATGCTATTTGGAAGGGTAAACGGTGTCTAAAAATAACGAAAATTGGTACGCACATTCTACCTAAGCTCCTCAAGCTCGAGGACTCCTCGGCTTGCACAAAATGGAGCTATGGATTACAAAATGGGGTTTTCTATGTTACATATGTTACAATTAGTGATAAAAATCACTGTTGAATGTTTTGAAAAGTGATAAAAAACGTATTTGTTTGAGAAATTGATCCGACTGGCTCCCTGCTCCATTGTTACATGCTTCCGTGGCGTCTGTGCCTCTGGCTGCTTCCAACAAAAGGTATCTGAGATCCAATGAAGTTCAGGAAGGGTCTATGGTTTTAGTGCATCAGGTTCCAGCAATTCAAACTAAATTGGCACCCAAGTGGATAGGACCTTATAAGGTAATCAAGGTATTGCCACATGGCACTGTGCATCTGGAAGATCTTCAGGGTAAAAGGATTCCCCTGGTTAACATCTCCAGGGTGAAGAAGTATCTGAATTAGGTCAAAATGGAAGCATTCCACCCCTTGTACATACCATGTTTCTTTTCAGTAATTGCAGAATAACTAGATCTCATTGAAATGAGTAAAATAAGGGAGAAATTGCACCAGGGATGGTGCAAAAGCTTGATGTGGGGGTCTGTAGTACCCTTTCTCTTTTCCCTTTCTCTCTTTGTGGCATGTGATCAGGGGCCCCAAGAAAAGAGGTCAGAACCCACTAGCACTCTGAGCATGAAGTCCGAAAAAGATAGAAGAGAAAGAGATTGAGAGGAGAGCTCTCAGATGCCTTGGGCTGTAGCTTCAGGGAATGTTCCATTCCATTTCATAGACATAATTGTGTTCTGGGCAGTTGTTGCTTTCACTTTCATTGCCACCTTAGTAGATTTGTTTTATTTCTCTCTCTCTCTCTTCCTACCCCTCAGCCCCCCTTCAGCCCTCCCACAAGCGCCCCCCTCACCCCTCACCCCACCATCTCCTCCCACAAGCGCCCCCCTCACCCCTCGCCCCACCATCTCCTCCCACAAGCGCCCCCCTCGCCCCACCATCTCCTCCCACAAGCGCCCCCCCCTCACCCCGCCATCTCCTCCCACAAGCGCCCCCCTCACCCCTCGCCCCACCATCTCCTCCCACAAGCGCCCCCCCTCACCCCTCACCCCACCATCTCCTTCCACAAGCACCCCCTCACCCCTCGCCCCACCATCTCCTCCCACAAGCGCCCCCCCTCACCCCTCACCCCACCATCTCCTCCCACAAGCGCCCCCCTCACCCCTCGCCCCACCATCTCCTCCCACAAGCGCCCCCTCACCCCACCATCTCCTCCCACAAGCGCCCCCCCTCACCCCACCATCTCCTCCCACAAGCACCCCCCTCGCCCCACCATCTCCTCCCACAAGCACCCCCCTCGCCCCACCATCTCCTCCCACAAGCGCCCCCCTCACCCCACCATCTCCTTCCACAAGCGCCCCCTCACCCCTCGCCCCACCATCTCCTCCCACAAGCGCCCCCCCCCCTCACCCCTCACCCCACCATCTCCTCCCACAAGCGCCCCCCTCACCCCTCGCCCCACCATCTCCTCCCACAAGCGCCCCCTCACCCCACCATCTCCTCCCACAAGCGCCCCCCCTCACCCCACCATCTCCTCCCACAAGCGCCCCCCTCACCCCTCGCCCCACCATCTCCTCCCACAAGCGCCCCCTCACCCCACCATCTCCTCCCACAAGCGCCCCCCCCTCACCCCACCATCTCCTCCCTCAAGCGCCCCCCCTCACCCCGCCATCTCCTCCCACAAGCGCCCCCCTCACCCCTCACCCCACCATCTCCTCCCACAAGGGCCCCCCCCCTCAGCCCGCCATCTCCTTCCACAAGCGCCCCCCTCACCCCACCATCTCCTCCCACAAGCGCCCCCCTCACCCCTCGCCTCACCATCTCCTCCCACAAGCGCCCCACCCCCCCCCCCCTCACCCGACCATCTCCTCCCACAAGCGCCCCCTCACCCCACCATCTCCTCCCACAAGCGCCCCCCCTCACCCCGCCATCTCCTCCCACAAGCGCCCCCCCTCACCCCTCACCCCGCCATCTCCTCGCACAAGCGCCCCCTCACCCCTCACCCCACCATCTCCTCCCACAAGCGCCCCCCTCACCCCTCGCCCCACCATCTCCTCCCACAAGCGCCCCCCTCACCCCTCACCCCACCATCTCCTCCCACAAGTGCCCCCCTCACCCCTCGCCCCACCATCTCCTCCCACAAGCGCCCCCCTCACCCCTCGCCCGACCATCTCCTCCCACAAGCGCCCCCCTCACCCCTGACACCACCATCTCCTCCCACAAGCGCCCCCTCACCCCTCGCCCCACCATCTCCTCCCACAAGCGCTCCCCCCCCCCTCACCCCACCATCTCCTCCCACAAGCGGCCCCCCCCCTCACCGCGCCATCTCCTCCCACAAGCGCCCCCTCACCCCTCACCCCACCATCTCCTCCCACAAGCGCCCCCCTCACCCCTCGCCCCACCATCTCCTCCCACAAGCGCCCCCCCCCCTCACCCCACCATCTCCTCCCACAAGCGCCCCCCCCCCCCCTCACCCCGCCATCTCCTCCCACAAGCGCCCCCTCACCCCGCCATCTCCTCCCACAAGCGCCCCCCTCACCCCACCATCTCCTCCCACAAGCGCCCCCCTCACCCCTCACCCCACCATCTCCTCCCACAAGCGCCCCCCTCACCCCTCACCCCACCATCTCCTCGCACAAGCGCCCCCCCCTCACCCCGTCATCTCCTCCCACAAGCACCCCCCTCACCCCTCACCCCACCATCTCCTCCCACAAGCGCCCCCCTCACCCCTCGCCCCACCATCTCCTCCCACAAGCGCCCCCTCACCCCACCATCTCCTCCCACAAGCGCCCCCCCCCTCACCCCACCATCTCCTCCCACAAGCGCCCCCCCCCTCACCCCACCATCTCCTCCCACAAGCGCCCCCCCTCACCCCTCGCCCCGCAATCTCGTCCCACAAGCGCCCCCTCACCCCTCACCCCACCATCTCCTCCCACAAGCGCCCCCCCCCCTCACCCCGCCATCCCCTCCCACAAGCGCCCCCCCCCCTCACCCCGCCATCCCCTCCCACAAGCGCCCCCCTCACCCCTCACCCCACCATCTCCTCCCACAAGAGCTAGAAGCGAGGGCGAAAAGCAAAGTACTGCTCTGGGCAAGAAACTGAAAAGACCAATTATTGATGGGCAAATGCTTATGGTTAAATCAGGCATCCTATATAGAAGTGGTTTTCATGAAGTTATAGTTATTATCGGGGATTACTGCAAGGTTAACAGGTCTGAAGGTAAAGCCTCATGGAAAAGTCGCGAGATGATTCAAATTACCAATCAAAAGAGTCAAAGAATGAAGTAACTGCACACGGCAAGGTCGTCATAGGGTATGGGAAAAGTGGGCAGGGTAAAAAGGTGAAAGGAAATTGTTCAAAGTGGAGTTGCGGCCAACCATTCACGACCACTACCTATTTTTGTGGATCCAATTCAAATCAAGTGGAATATTTGATCTACCCCTCGAATCTTTTGATCTACCCCTCCAATCTTGGCAATCAAGCGACGCGTGATCAGTGGACGCGAGGAATCGGCAAGGCCCTCTTGGCCTATTGGGGCCTATAAAACAATGGATTTATGCTCATTTGGGGGCACAATTTTAGAGATACCTTGGGTCAGCTACGCGTACGTGCCGAAGACCTAGACTCTTGCACTTTGTGGTTTCAAGCTTATTGTAGGATCTACTCTACAGTGTGGATACAGAGGGTAGGATTCTCAGTGGAGGGCTATGAGCACTATAGTGTAAGAGAGTGGCTTGGATTTTTCTTTTCTGTGAGTCAGTGTTGCTGTTAAGCTCTATTCTCTTGAGAAATTCTTTGCCATTTGTATTGTTCTGGGTTAATCTGCATATAATTGGCCCCTTAAGCTGATGGGAAGACTCTATTGCATTGAGGTTATTTACTTTTAGGGTGGCATGTTAGCCCTAAGCTTGCACATTTGAGCATCACTCTGCCCAACCCTGTAATCATCTGATTCAAATCAAGAAGTATATGGTCTTCTGTAGTCATTTGTTGATTAATATTTCTAGAGTATGTACAATTCCTCTGTCAGCTCACAGAAATGTTAAAGGGTATATTTCCCTAAAGAGAACCCCCTTGAGTAGGCGACGTACTGGATGTGTTTAACCTTTATTCTCTACTTTTGATAAAAGTGGATAACCCAGTACTTCCTCTACACCTTCCATAATATTATAGCCAATAAAAAAGGTTTTGATCACCATGGCCTGATCAACCAAGTTTATCTGCAACCTATGAGAAGTCGTGAATGACATGCCTGGGACTCACCTCTCAGCCTATCTATAGCCCTTGCCTAGTCACCATCTAGAGTTCTCTCTAAGGTCCCTCTACTCATCTGGCCATCATGAGTAGGTCCTTGTATGAACTCTCTAGCTTTTGGCCTTGGCTATCCCCGGATCAAGGAACTTCTCGTTCCTCCAAGCATGTACATCTCTGGAATATAACACTCTCTCCCCCTTCTAAAGATCATTGCCCTCAATGATATAGAAGGATCTATAAACCTGGGAATCGAAATCTGTGATTCTTAATAATAAAAGTAGAGTGTGGTAGGTGTCTGAAATACTAGATGCTCAAAAAGTAGACAACTAGTCTCTCTGCTTTATATCTAGCATTTCCACCAACAAATAGTAGTCCTTGCCTTGGGCATACTGTAGGAATCCCACTAAGGCCCAATGAGT
Organism: Ceratopteris richardii; assembly: GCA_020310875.1. Taxonomy (NCBI): domain Eukaryota; kingdom Viridiplantae; phylum Streptophyta; class Polypodiopsida; order Polypodiales; family Pteridaceae; genus Ceratopteris; species Ceratopteris richardii. The sequence goes on from CM035444.1 coordinate 114,491,731, forward strand.
CCATATGTGCATAGCATAAGTACTCAGAATATCCTCGGACTCCCTATGCCTAGACCTTGACCACTACGTTGTGACGGCTTGTCACCCATAGAGACCTTGGTAGCTTGCCCTTGTCTCCCTGAAATACCCACTGACAGCTTTTCATATGGTATAATCATGAAAAATCACTTACTCCACTAGAGTAATGAAATATTATGTCCTAGTCTCTGTGAATACTAAGAATAAATGGAAATCTTCTCCAAATAGTGCTTAATCTCTAAGCTCAAGTAAATCTTCTTGATTTACTATCTGTACGCTCGAGTAAATCTACTTGATTTACCTACTATAATGAAAATGAAACTCAAGAAAATCTCATCACGGTCCAAACTATGAATCCAACATGACAACCTATCAACGATCCAAACTATGGACCAAAATATCAATATGTCAATCTATCAAGTATGGACCAAGATATCAATGTGTCAATGATCCAAACTATGGAATAAAAAGTTAATCTCTCACATCCAAACTATGGACTAAGATCTCAATCAGTCACATCCAAACATGGACTAAAAACTATGGATCCAAATCTTGATCTATCATATATAATAATACAAACTATGGATCAAAATATCTCTTATACAAAGTAAATTCCAATCCACTCTGTGGAACTAAGTCCATCATGCCAAGTGAAGACCTGCTAAGAAAGTAAAGCAACTAGTGGAACTACCACCAGCTTCTTAATAATAATATGCAAGGTATTCCGAGTGGATGAAACTTACTTTATCCATGACCGGCATATGATCATCACTATGATCGAATCATTCCTAACTAGGAATGAGGTGTCTCAAGTAAACTATTGTAATAATCTGGCACTCGCAAATATAATGAGGACCATAATATGAGTCCACCAAATACACTAAAAAATGGTAAGTATATGTGTGCACACTCATAGCCCACTAGGCTAAGCATCTAGCTCACCTCATACACACTATGTATGAACCATGGCCTATTCTCAGGCATATCAAATAAAGTAGTACGTACTCTATAAATTTCTTCTCAATGCAATTGCCTATTCATAGTTCTTATGTGCAGACCTTGCCTTTCTGCTTCTAGGCTACTTGCCTGCAGACTTGCCTTGTTTGCGATCACATACAAAGTGACTGTCTCAACTATCCCTCTATTGGCTAATAATAAGATGATACCAAAAGATCATATAAATGAACTCCAAATCATATAAAAAAATACAATCTCAGAGACTTCTCTCCCATACCATCTGTCCTACACCTAGGTAGAATACAAAGTTGGATGTCCCATACCACCAACTTTATACTCCATATAGATGCGTGTATGAGATTAAAGTTGAACACTTCTCTTAAAAATGATAAGAATAATTTGGTGAGTACTCACAACCGTAATTAATGTAATGAGATCATGAAGTGTTGCTGAAGTGTTCCCTTCCCTCGATGGAAAGAATAGAGACATTTCTATGACTCTATCACTCATAACTATCTGTAACATCAACTCATCTAATCAACTCAACTAGAGTTGTGAAGGATGCGGCTTGCATCAAATATCAACTCATCCATCTTGAATCAAATATTGACCCATAATAAATTGGAATTTATACAACTTGTATGAATCCAATTATATGAAATGAGAACAACTATCAAAGTTCTCCTGTTCCATGGTCTCATGGCACTATATATATTCAGGAAAATTTTGACAGAGTCTCCTCTGTCATACTGAGAATGTTCACCATAAACCAATGCTCAAAAAACAATTATCTAGGGCATACCTAGTCCATGGTGAACACACCATCTCAAAAAGGTATCATAAAAACCTTTGAAAAGTCTTTTCCTTTCAACAATGCGTCCTGGATAAACAATTTCCAACAGCAGCAGATTAAATCTTAATTTTAACTAATTTTTACTCAGCCAAAATCTATGAAAATTTCCAACCTTTTGTATCTTTTCTCAATCTTTCATTAGGCACAAATGTCACTTGATTTGGATATTTTCTCAGAGTTTTATGACCATTTTACTAGAAGGGTCGAACACTTGACGACCAACTCTGAAAATGTAGAGGGTCATCTTCTTGAAGCCCTTAGACTCATCAAACAAACTCCAAATTTCGTTTTCTTTGTGCCAAAATCTAGATAAACTTATCTAATTTGGTCTCACAAATTTCCAATTCAAAATGAAATCAAATACTCTTCAAAAGTATAATTCTATTGCTTCTACACCTACACTTAGGTGAGCCTAGAAACACTGCTGCTGCACTTTTATAATATTTTCTAACTATGAAGATAAATTCCAAAATCCTTGAATTTTGGTTATAGCATAGGGTCTACATGGAGTAGCTTCTCCAACAAAAAGTTTTGAAATTGGAGTTACCAATATGAAAATATCATGTGCTCATCAGTCATATGTACCACTCTTTGGAAAATCCTTGCTAGAGATTAGTCTGAGACGAATAGATCATTTGACCTATCCAATGATGTCCAATTTCTTTAACATTATAATAGCACAAAGCTAGTACTGTCTAAGTGTAGTGATATAAGTTTCATAGTATTTGGACATTTGGATCGTTCACAATAACCAAAATATTAAGCCTCTATACCTGCAAACGTTTAAACATTTACAGAGGCTAACTTTTACTCTTTTCTTTATATCTCCTAAATGGAGAAAACTTTCATCTTGAAATATTATACACACTATTGAGAGGTGTTTACCTAATGTTAGAAACAAAAATCATGCAATTTGAGTAAATGAGCTAAGAGAACCAATCACCTCTACGTGACATGGTCTCTCATCATTTCATAAATTCTAGAGGCTACACTTTCATGTGCAGAGATCTTTTGACTTATCAAATGATCTTAAAAAATAAAAAAACTTGGTATACGCAAAGTGCATCTATCATGCTTTCATTTCCAACAAAAATCATTCCAATTGGATATACCAATTATGAGAAATGCCCTTTGTAATAGGCCTATGCCACTTGTTTCAGGCCTCTACCTCTACTAGTAGCACTTTTAGTGTGGAGGTCATTTGACTTATCTAAAAGTCTGCAAATTACTTGAAAATTGATCAGCTTAAAGAGAAACCTAGGCGTACGTGTGCTCCAAATATCAATAAATTTAGGCATTCCCTCAAAGATTAGCATCCAAATCTCTATGAGGCTGCTACCTCACTAACTATTTGCTTGATCATTTTTTTCCAAACTTAAAAATGACGCGACATGTTAATCCTTATGATAAAAAAAAAATAATTCATTATCTTGGATGGATTATGACATGGAGATATATCCATGCATATAGTGATCGTCTAGATCAATGCAAATCAATTAACCATCACAAATCGTCTCGTTGAAAAATCAACTCTTTACATAGTATCCACCTTTGAGTGAAAGTGAATATCTATGGACGTCATCCTATTCATTGTGCTTCTTGCACATTCATTAATCTCATCGCAACCAATCATATACAAGAACTTAATACTTTTATTGATGATAATAATCATAGCACTCTTGTGCGAACTCGAGATAAACTTCTATATCAAGTATATAGACTCGCATGAAAAATAGTTTATGTGCTCATGCGTTACTAGTAGAAAACACATCTTAGTTGTTCTTAATATATACACCTTATCTTTTACTTTCTAAAGGCATAATTAGCCTATGCCTGGTACCTCGATCACATACCTCATGCTCACCCTAACTCATCGTGGTGATACATAAAAGTGATCTTCTATAAACAGAAAATGCATCATGCATTTCAACTTTCTAGCAATCATATCATCTATTTATGCATGCATTCACTCATGCATATTCTTCTCTACTTCAATCAATTTATATGCTTTCAGCTATGCAGACATAGACTTCCTCTCTCACACAACACAACATCACTCTAGTTCTCACATGGCATATAATGCCATGTGGCTACAAAATTTTCGGTAGCATTTCGCCAGGAAAATGAAGCCTAAAAAAAAATAATAATGGTGTTTACAATGATAGGCATCAACCTAGTCATTGGAAAACCACTTTATTTACTCCATAAACCTGCAAATAAGAAACTTTTCCACAATGTGTTGTTGGGCACTACACGCCCTCATTACAATGTCTTTTCTGCCTTCAATACCTGCCAAAGATTCTAAAACACACAAACAAGATCTATGCATGCTTTTATGAATCAAAATAAGTTAGTATAACTTCATGTGCTTAGATAAATTCATGTAAAAAACTAGCTTTCATGCACATTCCAATGTTGATTTCATAAAACTGGAAGAAAATACAATGCAAAATTATAAACTTTGATGCGAGAAGTATTCAAATGAATTTATTTGAGAGAAAAAATATGATGAAAATGTATGAAAAACAATTATTTCCTATGCAAAATAGTTCAAAATATGATTAAAAACTCCTAATTATCATAATCAAACACTCATTTCACTCAAAAAGGGTTTCTTGCCAATCAACAGCCATCTAAAAGCTTGTGCAGAGATGGCTTCCAATGGTCCAAATATGTCATGTAACATCTCAAAAGAAAGTGCTTGAAATGTAGAATCTATATCAAGTTTAATTTCTTGATTTGGAGCCTCCATTACGAAGCTATGACCAAAACAATGAAGGTAGGTGAGTGGACAACATACCTCTTGAAATGATATGCAGAGAATTAAATGCTTTTTACAGGTGGTTTTTAAGTATCCAATTATAACTTCCAGCTATTCATTGGAAAGCCCTTGACGCCTAATTCCTATATCAAGTGGAATCATCCAATTTGGATATCATATGAGAGAGTTACGGCCATTTAAGTGGAGGTAGGTATATTAATGTTGCTCTTTCTCCTATTTCCTATCTTTCTTTGTCTCTTTCCTTACTCTTCTCTCTCTTTCTATTCTTTTCCTTCTCTCTCTGATCTTCATTTTCATCTTCTCTCTTCCTCTTTGTTCATCCATTTTCGTACTCCTTCATTTTCGTTTACCTCTTTCTCTCTACTCCTCTTTTTCTATCTCTTTCTCTTTGTCTCTTTATTTTTTTTTCTCTCTCTCTCTCTTGGCTTCTCTCCTTCTATCTCTTTCTTTTCTCCTTCTTCTCTTTCTTCTTTCTTTCCATTTCTCCTTCTCTTTCTTTCTTTCTCTTTCTCTCTTTCCTTCTTCTCTTTCCTTCTTCTCTTTCTTTCTTTCTCTTTCTCTCTTTCATTCTTCTCTTTCTTTCTTTTTCTTTCTCTCTCTTTTTTTCTCTCTCTTTATTTCTCCTTTTTCTCTTTCTCTTTCCTTCTTCTCTTTTTTTCTCTCTCTCTATCCCTATCTCTCTTTCTTTCTCTCTACCTTTCTCTTTCTTTCTCTCCATTCTCTTTCTCCTTCTCTTGCTTTTCCTTTATCTTTGATAACTCTCTCTTTCTCTCTTCATTGCGTGCATAACAGCAAAACATGTTATATGTTATATCTGTTGTCATCAAGGAACATTGTCGTGGTGGGTAAAGCATGCACTTTCGAAGTAGCAGGTCGAGGGTTCGATACCTCCGCCATGCAACTCCATAATATTGTTGTATGTAGCAGATAAATGAAACCTTTCCTTACTTGTGATTGCGAGCAATGCATCGCCCTCTTCACTCTCTTTAGCCGACCACGAGTTGCACCCTTCTCTACATGCACGACAGTAAATTCAAAGAAGAAGAAGCCCAAAAGATCCCATTGCCAATGAAGAAGAAGAACGTCCTCTCCTCGTGAGAATCCCACACCTTCATCACTACCTTGCCCTCCATGGATCTCTCCACCATGGCTCTGATACCAAATGTGAGAAGTGGAGAATGACATGCCTGGGACTCACATCCCAGCCTATTTATAGCCTTTGCCTAGTCACCATCTAGAGTTCTCTCTAAGGTCCCTCTACTCATCTGGCCATCATGAGTAGGTCCTCTTATGAACTCTCTGGCTTTTGGCCTTGGCAATCCCGCGAGCAAGGAACTTCTCGTTCCTCCAAGCATGTACATCTTTGGAATATAACACAACCCCTTCCAACAAGATAGAAAGTATATTATTGAGGCAATAAAAAAGGTTTTGACCACCATGGCATGACCAACCAAGTTTATCTGCAACCCCTTCCATTATCCAAGCTTTGTGTTGATCTTGGTAAGAACCCAATCCTATGTCTGATCCATGGTCACATCAAAACCTAAGGGTATTCCTAGAAGACAGAAGATTTGACCACTCAAAATCTCCTTACACCCTTCATCCACATAAAATTATAATTTGTGTGCATGAATGGCCATGAATGCAATTTTTGCATGGTTTATTTTATATCCAAAAGCCACAAAAGACGTTAAGGCAATGCCAAAAGGAGCCAGTGCTATCCAAATCATTCCTTAAGAAGGCATTCATATCTCTTGCAAACATTCTCATTATAATTTGATCTTGGTAATTTGACAAAGCAAGGCCCTTAGGCAAGCCAACTTATTTGTAGTGGTTGAATAGGTAACTAAGTCCATTAGCAATGATAGTGAAAAACAATGGAGCCAGGGGGTAGCCTTGCCTAATCAAACACTTTAATCTAAAGGATTGAGACAAACACCTATTAATATTTATCCGAGCAGCAGCATTACACAAGAGTGTCAAGATCATGTTTATAAGTTTAGAACCACATTCCATATCTTTTAGGGATTGAAGGATAAAGTCCCACTCTAGTCTATCATAAGCTTTGTCAAAGTTGATTTTGAGAAAAATAATGTCTTGCTTAGAATCTTGTGCATGGTCGAGGCCCTCCCAAATGTTGAGGATGGATCTACCCTTAACAAAACCTTTTGGGTCAAGGTTGATCTAAGAGTTAAGATGGTAAGAAATACGATTAGCTAGGACCTTCACAAAAATCTTGTATCCTATTTGCAGCATTGTAATTGGTCTCTAGTTCTTTATTCTATTGTTTTGTCTTTCTTGTGAGTCAATTTGATCACTCGTTTGTTAAGGCAATCCGAAAGTGTGTCAAAATGCATAGCTTCTTGCTAGACTAGGTGCAATGAGATAAGAATCATGTGCTTGAAGGATTCGAAGAACTCATTGATAAGACTATCCAATACTAGACTTTTCCCATTTCGAAGGAATTCAATAGCTTCTAAGATTTCACTATTGGAGATAGGAGACTCCAAGAGAGACCTCATATTGTAAACTATATTTTTGGTTCTAAATCAAGAGATGGATGCCATACAATTTTGTATATCCCCAAGAGATGATTTGGCATCCAAAATTTGCGAGAAGTGGTCAACAATAGCAATAGCATTTTCTTTGTTTGTATTGCATTCCACACTTGCAATATTGATCATATAAGAAATGGAATCATTTTATTGTTTTGTTTTTAGGATCCTACACATTTCTTTGGTAAGCTTGTCTACTTTTTCGACCCACCACTCCTTGAAGTAGAGCTGCAAGTTTTTTCTTTGAATGTCCTCTTCATATCTCAACAAACTTCTGATTTTTCTAAAGACCTTTTTGGCATTGAGAATGGCCATCATGAACTTCCCTTTCCAACATTTTGAGTCTATGATATATCATCTCCCTTGTGACCTTTAAGATGTTTTGGAGAAAGTTTTGGGTTATTTTCATGATCTTTTGAGTTTCCTTAATTGCCTCCAACCAACACTTAGTCAGAGCAAAACTACTAGAGAAGGCCATATGAGGGTGATCTCGTGCTCGACTCAGGGGAGGGCAAAGGTTGATGTATTGAGGTGGAAGCAGGGGCTTTCTTTAAGCAAGGCAGATTTTGAATGGTGAATAACATGGGATAATGGTTCAAAATCACAGGCTCCAAACATTGTTTGAGAGAAGTGTGGCCCCACCTTGTCAATTATGGCCTACGCAACTGGAAACCTTGTCAACACTAAAAACATTCTGAACACCCTGAACTAACCTGTCCCCTCACATTCCAAATCACGAAGCAGCTTCATTGGACCTTGACCTTGTTGAGCAGCACAGGAGAGTCTAAGAATAAGCCGCGCACGAAAGGACCTGCTCATGATACAATACTAGAATGAAACACAAAAAAAACTGCTCATGACAAGGCCTCCTCACGATAGGAAAGGTCCACACCTGAAAAGATAAGACCTTAGCTGCACAAAAGGACACTTGATTGGAAAATGATAAAACCCTTAACTACAGCTTAGCGTGATATGATACAGTATCTGAAGAAAAGACACATGATTGGAAAATGATACGACACATAATACAAACAATACGATACAAAAAACTCGCCAACGATCTGATACTTCCACTTGCGACTACTTATGAAACAACTGGAAAACAATACGACACACAAAAGAAAACGATACGACACTTAAAGTCGCCAACGATACAATACTTAAAGAAGCGAAAGTTCCACTCACGACATGATAGTGTTGGCAGAACTTAAAATGACAGCCCCGAATACCACGAAACGATGCCTTCCACCCCAACATAGGTGGTCTCGGCAACACCTCTTGAAGGTGTCGCAACACTCGTCCCAGGGAGTTGTCAGCGATACCTCCAATGGACGTATCATGACACCTGTAACGCGGAGAGATACACACCACACAACAATGAAGAAGAATTGATGCACATGCACGCAAGCTGCTAGAACAGGCCTACAGGCAATGTCATTGTTACCTCCAACTCCATAGGCTTCTTTATGGCGTCCTTTCTCGAGCACATACGTCCGAGGTCACAGTCTTGATTCATGTGGTTGGAGTTCATATGGGACATGAGTTTCATTCCTTTATTTTTCATTACCATGTATAAATTACTTTCGCTCCAACAATAAACAAATTTGTGATCTAGAAAGTGTATATGTTTGTATATACATGCACATATATCCATAATGTCTTTATTATTGTTCACTATATACTAAACATTTTATGTAGTATGGTATTGCTCAAATATAGGCTCATGTTTTACATGCAAATGTCAAATCAACGTGCAAGAAATATGCTTAAGTCACTTAAACTATAATTTCATAAATGTTTTCATATTTTTTTCAATCTTCTTATCCTATCTCACATCCATCTGCATGTGCATGTAGCATATCTACTCTAATAAAGTAAGTCTATGATATGAGGGTTCGAGCGGTTCAAACATATCAAAAATCGGACACCATTTAGTCACTCGTGTGTATGGCCAAAGATCTCGAGACTAGAATTAAGTATAAGTTCATGTGTTGTCTCAAACAAGTGATCCACTTAGCCTAGTGGTTAAGTCTCAAGGGTGTGACGAATGAGGTTTTGGGTTCAACCCCTATGGGGAGCATGGGGAGAGAATTTTGCCCAGAAATCCTTCTAACTCAAGTTAACATGAATTAACTTGAATCAAGAGACAATACAACATATGATAGGCATACCGATGCTATCCATACCGAAAGTCCACCCCCGCCTCCATATGATCGATGAAAATGCTTGGAAGAATCACGTTAGGCATACCGACGATCACTAGAGCATCGGTATGACCGTTTGCAATTGACCGTTGATATACGTTGCCATCATTGATATAGGCATCAATATAAGCGCCAGTATGAGCGTCAGTATGAGCATCGATAACTTCTTGGAAATTATCGATGCTTATACTGATGCCTATACTGGCGTCAAACTTGCACTCATGAACTGAATTGTGACCTGCATTGTGGACACACGCACACATAGAGATCTCTTTCTCTACACACACACACACACTCTTTCTCTCTAGATCTTGCATGTTGGTAAGTGACGCGTGTAATCTTTCACCCTTTCTCTTTCTCTATGTTTTCTATTGTCTAATTTCTCTTGTCTTTGGTTTCGCAACAATTTTTTGGCATCGATTCTTTGAAATTTTGATGAGAGATGACGCTCATTAGGCTTTGACAATAGTGATCCAAAAGATTAAACTGATGTGAGTGATTGATTTCTTCTCTATTGAGAGAGAGAGAGAGAGATGAAATTGAGAGAGAGAGAGAGAGAGAGAAAGAGAAAGAGAGAGAACTAGAGAGAAATTGAGAGAGAGAGAGAAAGAGAGAGATTAGAGAGAGAGATTATAGAGAGAGATTAGAGAGAGAGATGAGAGAGAGAGAGAGATATTAAAGAGAGAGAGGGAGATGAAAGTGATCACAGAGATGAAAGAGAGGGAGAGACATGAAAGAGAGAGAGAGAGACAAAGATGAAAGAGAGAGAGAAAGAGGGAGATACAAAGAGAGAGAGAGAGAGAGAAACAGAGTGTGTATGTAATACATGCATGTCCGTATGTAAAATAGAGTTTTAGGTTAAATATTAACATATATAATCATATATTTATAAAAAGGATTAGGGTTTAGGTCTTTAGGATTAGGGTTTTTAGGCTATTTACACATGCCTACATACATACACATACATAATACACACACACATACACATCCATATAGACATATACATGTTTTAGATCTAGGTCATTAGCATTAGGGTTTTAGGGTTTTTACACATGCATACACATATATACACATATACTCATAGGATTAGGATTTTAGGCAGTTTACACATGCATACATACATATACACATATACATATATACACACATAATACATATACGCATACATATGTATATACACATGCATACATACATATACATGTTTTAGGTCTATGTCATTAGGATTAGGGTTTTAGGACTTTTACACATGCATACATAGATATACACATATACACATACACATGCATACATACATATTTATACATGTTTTAGGTCTAGGTCTTTAGGATTAGGTTTTTCGGATATATATATGTATATATATATATATATATATATATATATATATATATATATATATATATATATATATATATATATATATATATATATATATATATATATATATATATATATATATATATATATATATTTAGGGTTTTTAATTAAATGAAATATATATAAGAAAAAAATTGATTTTCATATAGATAAATAAAGATGAAAAGAGCTAGTGCTTTAAATATATAAATTAAATATATATAATTAAATATATAAAAATAGGATCTTAGGGTTTTTATTGAATTAAATATATACAAAATAGAGTTTTAGGTTTAATATTAACATATATAATCATATATTAATAAAAAGAAAAATTAGGTTGTTTACACATGCATACACACATATACACATAGGATTAGGGTTTAGGTCTTTAGGATTAGGGTTTTTTAGGTTGTTTACACATGCCTACATACATATACACACATACTACATATACACATACACATGCATACAGACATAGACATGTTTTATGTCTAGGTCATTAGGATTAGGTTTTTAGGGTTTTTACACATGCATACATATGTATACACATATACACATAGGATTAGGGTTTTAGGTAGTTTACACATATGTACATACATATACACATATACAAATATACACATATACACACATAATACATATAGACATACACATGCATACATACATATACATGTTTTAGGTCTATGTCATTAGGATTAGGGTTTTTACACATGCATGCATATATATATATACACATATACACATATAGTACATATACACATATAATACATATACCCATATACATGTTTTAGGTCTAGGTCTTTAGGATTAGGCTTTTAGGTTTTTTACATATATATAATCAAATATATAAAACATAGAGATTTAGGGTTTTTTAATTAAATAAAATGTATATAAAAAGTGAAGAAAAAAATTTGATTTTAATATAGATAAATAAATATGAAAAGAACTAGTATTTTAAATATATAAGTTAAATATATAAAAATAGGATTTTAGTGTTTTTTATTGAATTAAATATATATAATTAAATAGATAAAAAATAGAGTATTAGGTTTAGTATTAACATACATAATCATATATTTATAAAAATGAGAAAAAATTAGGTTGTTTACACATGCATACATGCATATATACATATACACATGGGATTACGGTTTAGGTCTTTAGGATTAGGGTTTTGAGGTTTTTTACACATGTCTACATACATATATAATCAAATATAATACACATACACATACACATGTATATATTCATACATAGACATATATACATATTTTAGGTCTAGGTCTTTAGGATTAGGCTTTTAAGTTTTTTACATACATGCAGCGGATGAAGATATCTCTAAAGAAGAGGAGAAACTTGCAAAGGGGTGTGATCGAGAGTATTCTAAATACAGTGCACTATGGTCTCATGGACGACACTTTCGGATCACACAAATCGATGAAAACATGTCTACTTTTGATAGTGGAGTCATGGTGAACTTTTTCCAAAAAAGTAGAGCTAGTGCAATAGATGGCAATGCTCAAGAAGGCCAACTCGATTATCGGAGTGATTCAAGATATATTGAAGCTATCCTTTCAAAAAGTTTGATTACTTTCTTTTTTATGTGAAATGGTTCAAAGTAGTCACCTTTGGTAGAAACGGGTAGTGGTGCACTATAATTTTGTATGTGGTTCCTATATGGCAGTGCTTTGCCACATTTTCTATTTGGCTCATATATGATAGTGGTTTGCCATACTTTTGTACATGCTTCATTTATAGAATATACATTTCACCTTTGTACATGGTTCATGGTTTATGGTTCATTTTGTTCATCTCTTTTGTGTCCGATAGTGTTTAGCTTTATCAAATCGTGTTTTCATTTCCAGTAGAGTACATGTCACATATACTTGATTTTTTTTGGGTAGATTGTATTGTCTTTTTCTACACAAAAACATGCTAATGTTGTTGCAATAAGAGACAAAATACTCTACCCAAAAAAAAATTGCAGATATGGTTGGCGATATAGGCGCCGGTGGGCACCTCGGTATGCCCGGCCGCATACCCGCATCAATACTAGCACTTATGCCCATCGGATTATCAGTGTGTATATCAATGTAGATAGTGACACATATATCAATGCAAATACGGATGCTCATATTGATGTACATTCCAACAATTATATTGGCAGTTTTGTACTGACGCATATCCCAAAACTTACACCGGTGTTAGGGGAAAACGATGCCCATGCATTTGCCCCGGTCGAAGCCTCAGTATACCCTTGATATGTTATAGTGAAAGACTTAACTCGATTCGTAAGTATAGCAACCACTCTGTAGGACACATAAGGGGTATACCGACCCCTATACCGATGCCAATACAAGGGGTCAGTTTTGTTGTGGTGCGAGTATAAGCACCTGTATGCACGTCGGTAAAGAAGCGCCAGTATAGGTGTCAGAATAAGCACTATTATAAATGTCAATAAAGTACTGGTATAAGCATCGATAACTCCCTAGACAAAACCATTGGTATAGGTGTTGGTATATCCCTGAGCATATCGACATTCATACCAACACCTATACCGACGACCATATCTACAAATTTTTTTTCAGTAGATTGTGTTGTCTCTTGTGTGTCCATGATGATATCCATAAGCCTCCTCTACTCGAGTGAGAGCTGGATGACCCACTACCAACTCCTGCAACAAATATGCAAAACATTAGATGGACATACATGACGTGCTTAACACAAGAAAATTCAATAATCAAAATGATACAAACTCGTGACACATGCTGTCATATCTACCACTACCCGAATATGAAGCTCTGATCATATCTAGACATGTGGCCATCGCATCTCGTTGCTAGCGAGATCGATCAAGAGTCTGCTGCTATTCATCGCGAATCATATCCCATTCTTCAACATCTAATCATATAGGCTTTGGTAAGCCTGCCTGAAAGCATCATGAATCTCATATGTAATTCTTTGGATCACTTTCATCAAAGCCCATTTAACATTGTCTCTCATCAAATTCTAAAGAACCGACACCAAAAAGCTCGTGCAAAACCAACGAGAAGAGAAAATAGAAAAGTGAAAACATGGAGAAAGAGAAAGGATGCAAGAGTATGCACATCACTTACCAAAATTTGAGATCTAGATAGAGAGAGATATGTATAGAGAGAGAAATATGTGTGGTGTGTACACAATACGATCACAAAAGTCCACATGCGCAAATTCGACAGTAGTACTACTCAGTTCAGAACACACACAAATATCAAATTTTTGCTCTCGGATCTAGTTATATTAAACACGCCGCCGGTATAGGCACCAATATGAGTGTAAGTGAGGATGCCGGTATGAACATTGATATCTTTAGGAATCTACGGATGCTCATACCAGCGCTTATATCATTGTCCATATAGGCACTCATACGGATGCCCATATCGAGGCCTGTATCATCATTGTAATTTCTGATGTCTATACTAGGTATTTATTTTTAACGGTTATACCGAGAGTCAAATGATAATCGGTATGAAATGCATGGTTTTTTTGGCCATTTCCAACGTTCATAGCGATGTTGAGGCATGACCATCGATATGCCCCTCCTATGTTGATGGAGAATGTTAATCTCCAAAAGAACAACCTATTCTTGTGATTAGAGCACCTCTATACCAAGAATAAGTCAAAACCTTTCACACATTTAGAGGATCAACTTCTAATTATCAAAAGATGAACAAATCTGTGAAGAAGGTGATACACAGGAAAGTCTGCTGCACTATTTCCTTACATTGACTTATCAAATGTGTAAAGTTTTTCATGAAACTTTGTATGAATCATCTCTTAGAGATTGCGCAACTATTCCAAGTTGAATTACTCCAAAAGATTAAGTGTAGCTTGAGAAATCAGCTTCTCAAGTTACCTATGTCAGAAACTGTACTTCTGAGAAGTCGATTCAGACACCCCTAACTTCTTAACTTTGATTCTCACAGTATCTAACCCGTTTTGCCAAATGCTTTTAGCCACGAGTAGATCACCTTCCAACTTAAAGATTAAGTGCTTGCTTGCACAAAACTTTAAACTATGGAGTGAGCACTGACCAAAAGATTAAACACGAATTTTGCGCCTGTTTCAGAGAACTGTAGACATTCAACACATATGAATGTTCCTACTCATAATTCTCCTAGCCTGTTCACAATTGGACTCTGAAATTCAGGTCACAGGCTCATCAACTAACAATTTAGATATCCTCAAAAGGATTTCACAAACAATCAAACACAGAAGGAGCAGACACGAAAAGATCGGGCGCAATATTTCTTTATTAACTCAGAAGATTACAACTGAGTGATGAGAGCAAACACAACTAACTTTTCTCTATCTCTTGACTCCTAATTTTCTCAAACTTGACTTCTACAAATGCTCTCATGTGCTCTTCATACATGCCCCGACTTTTCTCAAGGTATTTATAGATAATTTTGTACATAATTCTTACTGAACAAAAGATCTAAGTCATCTATGACTATACTAATGTACATATGTGTACAAGACAACATTCTGACTTCTTCTTCATTTTGCAAATGTCTTCCTTTGCTTCATTCTGACCATAAGCATTCTCCAAGATCTGTATAATCACCAATTTGTGATTGGTTTGCCCCAACAGCTCCCCCTCAATCACTAATTGTGATTATTCCATTCTTCTTCACTCCTGCCATCTCCTTGAATCTCTGTAGCTTAGGTCCATCCAAGCTTTTTGTCATCATATCTGCCACTTGTTCTTTTGTTGGAGTGTACATCACTTCAATCTCTTTATCAAGTACCTTTTCCCTCAAGAAATGATACTGTATCTCTATATGCTTAGTCCTGGCATGAAAAACAGGGTTAGCTGCCAAATACAAAGAACTCATATTGTCTCCAAAAATTATTGGAGTACTATGATCAATCTCAAAACTTTTCATCAAGGTCTTCAACCATATGACTTCTTTTGCAGCTTCTACCATTCCCTTATACTCAGCCTCTGTGGATGATAAAGCAACTGTGTGTTGCTTCTTTGAACACCAAGACACTAACTTGTCTCCAACATAACATAGATATCCATGAGTAGACCTTCTATCATCTGAGTCACCTGCCCAATCTGCATCACTAAACACTTTGATTCTTGTGTCAGAAGTGAAACCATAGTACAAACCTTCACTTAGGGTTCCTTTGATATATCTGAGTACCCTTTGGGCTGCAATCCAATGAGTCTTCTTTGGACAATGCATGAATTGTGACAACACACCTACTGCATATGATAGATCTGGCCTTGTCAAGGTAGCATAGATTAAACTACCTACCAAACTCTGATATTTCTTCATGTCATTGAACTCTTCACCTCCATACCTGCTTAATTTATGATTTACCTCCAATGGTGTGGTTGAGGTCTTGCACTCTTCCATGTTAAACTTGATCAAAAGATTCTTCAAATATCTTTCTTGTGAAATATATACTCCATGTTGAGTATACACAATCTGCATTCCTAGAAAATAAGATAAGTTTCCCAAGTCACTTATCTTAAATTCCTCCTCTATTTGCTTCTTGAGTTCATTGATTCCTTGAGCATCTGTTCCTGTAACAATAATATCATCAACATAAATGCACATGTAAATATATCCATTTTCACTTGCCTTCACTAGCAAGCTACTATCTGCCTTTGATGCTTGAAATCCACATTCATTCAAGAACTTGACCAATCTGTAATTCCAAGCTCTTGGGGCTTGCTTCAACCCATATAAAGCTCTCTTGAGCTTACACACATAATCTGATCCAATTGACTCCATGAAACCTTCTGGTTGCTCCATATATACTTCATCTGCAATGTAACCATTAAGAAATGCATTCTTCACATCCAATTGTGATAATTTCCATCCTTTGCAAGCAGCAATAGCAATCAATGTCCTAATTGTAGACATCTTAGCAACAGGACTAAAGGTTTCATCATAATCTACCCCATAAGTTTGGGCATAACCTTTGACCACAAGTCTAGCCTTATATCTAGACACCTTACCATCTGCAAACCTTTTTGTTTTGTATACCCACTTGCATCCAATGACTTTCTGATTCTTTGGTCTTGGTACTAATTCCCAAGTTTCATTCTCAAGTAGAGCATCATACTCTTCTTGCATTGCCTTCTCCCAATTCTGTTTACCTTTGGCTTCTTCATAAGTGGTTGGATCTTCTTCTGTTTTCACAATGTAAGCATAATCTTTTGTAGTTAGGAAAGATGTATCATAGCTATACCTTATAGGCTCTTTCCTTTCCCTTGTAGATCTTCTGATTTCTGCACTTCTTGAAGTTTCAGCCTCATTTGATTCTGGATCAAATCTTGGCCCTTCTTCTACATGATCCTGCACTCTATATCTAGAGTCAACTTCATCAACAATTTCTTCACAAACTTTTACCTTTGCCTTTCCTTTCCTTTGAACTTCTTCAACACCTGCATACTCATTTGATGATCCTGTATACCATGTGTTTTGCTCATCAAATGTTACATCTTTAGTAACAAGAAATTGCTTTGTGGATGGACTCCACAACCTGTAACCCATCTGTCTATCATCATATCCAATAAACACATACTTCTCTGCTTTTGGTTCTAGCTTATGTCTTAATTGTGAAGGAACATAAGCATATGCAATACATCCAAAAACTTTACAATGATCAAGACTAGGCTTCTTACCCCACCATGCTTCATAAGGGGTTCCTCCATCCAAAGCTTTACAAGGCAACCTATTCACAAGGTATGTTGCAGTGTTAATGGCCTCTGCCCATAAGTAATTTGGACAATTCTTTTCCTTCATCATGGCTCTTGCAAACTCTACAAGAGTCCTATTCCTCCTTTCTGCTACTCCATTTTGTTGAGGGGAGTACCTGCAAGTCACTTCTCTTTTGATACCTGCATTCCACAAATAATCATCAAACTCTTTTGAGAAATACTCTCCCCCTCCATCTGATCTTAACCTCTTTAGCTTTTGTCCTGTGATCCTTTCTGCATAAGCATGGAAATGTTTGAATGTCTTAAAGACTTCTGATTTGTCCTTGATTACATACAAAGTAATCCACCTGGTTGCATCATCAACA
Source organism: Ceratopteris richardii (assembly GCA_020310875.1). NCBI lineage: Eukaryota > Viridiplantae > Streptophyta > Polypodiopsida > Polypodiales > Pteridaceae > Ceratopteris > Ceratopteris richardii. Next base: position 114,509,542 of record CM035444.1, read on the forward strand.
AACAACACATAATATCTGGATCCATTTATGCTATAGTCCCTTGAGGGTCCCCATACATCTGTATGAACCAATTCAAGCATATTTGAATACTTGTACCCTGATTTGTTATAAGAACCTTTATGTGCTTTACCTAATTGACAAGCTTCACACTTGTACACCATATGTTGCCCTTCAATGTTTGGCAATCCAAGCACCACCTGATTCTTTGACATTTCCTTTATAGCTCTCTCATTGAAATGACCTAGCCTCTTATGCCATAGGTCTAATTCAGATACCTTTTGACCTCCATAGGTAAACAATGCATGTCCTACATTACCTTGGACTTTGAGAGTGAACAATCTTCCCTCCTTTTTTCCTGCAATTATGGTTCTATATCCCTGATTTGGATCTTGTACATAGACACCATCATTTGTAAATCTTACCTCATATCCTTTCTCCACAATTTGCCCTACACTTATCAAATTTTTAGGAATAGTAGGGACATAAAGTACCTTGCTCAGAAGTGTACTTCCACTCTTTGTCTTTACTGATCCAATGCTCTCCACTTTATGTTTGGTATTGTCACCTGTTTGAACTGTATGTCCATTCACCCTTGCTTCCATATCAGTCATCAAGGATAAGTTCCCACTCAGATGGTTGCTGCACCCTGAGTCAATGTAAAATACTCTTTGATCTTCTCCCATTGATTCATGAGTTGCATTCAAGATAAGAGTCATGTCATCCTTCTGATCTGATGCATAATTGTAATAATTATTGTTGTAGGACTGAGATTGGAAGTTTCTTCCACCTCCTCTACCATATGATGTCCTACCACCTCTTCCTCTGAAATTGCCTCTTTCATTTCTGCCTCCTCTACCTCTTTGACTATAATTCTGATTGTTGTATCCTCCACTTTGATTGTTATACCAACAATCATTTGCCAAATGATTTGTTCTGCCACAAATCCAACAAGCTTTAGCATTATCTTTGTTCTTACCTCCTCTTCCTTTACCTCTGAAATTTGTCTTCCCTTTTGTAAAGTTGGCTTGATTTGAATTCCCTTCATCATCATTTGATTGCTTTCCCTTGCCATTCTTTTTCTTGTCTTTGGAGTACATAGCTTGACTTGTACTTCTATCATTGTCTCCTTTAAGATCCTGCTCAAAGGTTAGCATGTGTCCTAGCAATTGATTAAGGTCAGGAGTAAAGTGATCAAGTGACAATTCTATGGACAATATAAAAGGCTTCCACTTCTCATCACCTCTTAGACCTGTAAGTATTTGTCTTACCAACTTTTCCTCTTCAATATCTTCATCCACTGCTCCCAAGCTATCTGCAATATCTTTCATCCTTGCCACATAATCTGAAATTGATTGTGAACTCTTCTTCTTGAAAGTTGTGAACTCAGCCCATAGTGAGGACTTCCTTGACTTAGTTGTATTTTGGAAATGCTCTTCCAAGGCATTCCAAACATCTGTAGCACTTTCTAAACCTCTGATGTGAGGTAGAAGATAATCATTTACAGCCATGTAGATGATGCTCCTTGCTTGAGCATCCTTTCTCATCCAAGTCTTCAACATTGCAAGTTCTTCCCTAGTAGGAATACTTGGATCTGCAAATTCTGGTTTTTCTTCATCTCCTGTAATGAATGATATAAGATCTTTGCTCATGAGGTGTGCTTCCATCCTCATGGACCATGCTGGATAGTTCTCCCTATCTAGCTTATCAATCTGCAAGCTTTCTCCCATCTTGTATCCACCTGTATATTGAAATCTTCAAGCTTTATAAACAATGTATGTACCTTTACTTCGAATTGAACTCCTTTTGCCTTTCTTAATGTCAATTTGTCTTCTCCTCGAGCTTTGACTCCAAGCTTTCACTCCTTAGTCCTTCAAGTGTTGAATTTCTTGAATCTGCAGCAGTCGGGATCCTCCTTTTCTTCAAATTGATGTCTCCTGCTCTGATACCACTGATGGAGAATGTTAATCTCCAAAAGAACAACCTATTCTTGTGATTAGAGCACCTCTATACCAAGAATAAGTCAAAACCTTTCACACATTTAGAGGATCAACTTCTAATTATCAAAAGATGAACAAATCTGTGAAGAAGGTGATACACAGGAAAGTCTGCTGCACTATTTCCTTACATTGACTTATCAAATGTGTAAAGTTTTTCATGAAACTTTGTATGAATCATCTCTTAGAGATTGCGCAACTATTCCAAGTTGAATTACTCCAAAAGATTAAGTGTAGCTTGAGAAATCAGCTTCTCAAGTTACCTATGTCAGAAACTGTACTTCTGAGAAGTCGATTCAGACACCCCTAACTTCTTAACTTTGATTCTCACAGTATCTAACCCGTTTTGCCAAATGCTTTTAGCCACGAGTAGATCACCTTCCAACTTAAAGATTAAGTGCTTGCTTGCACAAAACTTTAAACTATGGAGTGAGCACTGACCAAAAGATTAAACACGAATTTTGCGCCTGTTTCAGAGAACTGTAGACATTCAACACATATGAATGTTCCTACTCATAATTCTCCTAGCCTGTTCACAATTGGACTCTGAAATTCAGGTCACAGGCTCATCAACTAACAATTTAGATATCCTCAAAAGGATTTCACAAACAATCAAACACAGAAGGAGCAGACACGAAAAGATCGGGCGCAATATTTCTTTATTAACTCAGAAGATTACAACTGAGTGATGAGAGCAAACACAACTAACTTTTCTCTATCTCTTGACTCCTAATTTTCTCAAACTTGACTTCTACAAATGCTCTCATGTTCTCTTCATACATGCCCCGACTTTTCTCAAGGTATTTATAGATAATTTTGTACATAATTCTTACTGAACAAAAGATCTAAGTCATCTATGACTATACTAATGTACATATGTGTACAAGACAACATTCTGACTTCTTCTTCATTTTGCAAATGTCTTCCTTTGCTTCATTCTGACCATAAGCATTCTCCAAGATCTGTATAATCACCAATTTGTGATTGGTTTGCCCCAACATATGTTGTAGTGACTAGTGGACTATAGTGGAAGGTACTAAAGTAGTGTTGGAGATCACTTCAACCACTAGTAGACTCTAGTGGAAGATATTAAAGGAATGGTGGAGATTACTTATTGATTCAAGAGCTTGATATAGAGGCATATGGTTGGGGGGTAAAAGAGACACGTCTCTCTATGTAGTCATTGTAATGCTTCATAAGGGGTTAAACCCAAGACCTCCTCCTTTACACCCTTGAGACTTAACCACTAGGCTAAGTGGATCACTTGTTTAATAGAGCACATGAATTTATGCTTAAGTCTAGTCTCGAGATCTTTGGCCATACACACGAGTGACCGAATGGTGTCCGATTTCAAGTTTATCTTAATTGACTAGACCCTCAGATCATAGACTTACTTTATTAGACCTTTAAATCAAAATGATAGCATGTTTACATCATTGCCCTCTTTTTAAATCAAAATGGTTGGGAGCGCTTGAAGACTCGCCTTTTTGTTGGTGTTGGAGTTAGATGTCTGCAGAAGCACGCGAACAACACAAGGAAGAAGAAGAAGCTTGGAGCACAACACACAATACGGAATGTATTACTAGAGAATGTACAAAGATAAGTAGCCCATTAGGGCAATAGGCATATATACAAGCCGGGGGAAAAAAAACCTCCTAAAGAGGGAAAAAAGTGCCCCGACGGTCCTAGTGTGTTCACACACATCACTACCTAAATATATCAACAAATCCCCCCTGGGAGTGATGTGCTGAACAAGGAGCTGGCACTCATGTATAAGGAAGTGCCAAGCTATGTGAAAATCACTCCACAAAAGGACGTAAGACCAAAGCTTTGCGGAAAGCTTCAAACTTCTCCCTAGGCAGAGCCTTCGTGAAAAGGTTTGCAATGTTCTCCTACATGGGCACATATGCCAAGGTGATCTCCCCAGCAGATAACCTCTCCCTGACATAGTGATAATGCACCTCAATGTGCTTAGTGAGAGCATGGAACACAGGGTTCCTCGCAACTGCCAATGCGCTCTGACTGTTAGTGAAGATGGTTGTGCTAGAAGTCTGACCAACACCCAAATCAGCCATAAGGCATCTGAGACACACACACTCAACAATAGCTATGAAAGCTGCCCTATACTCAGCCTCACAACTAGAAGTGGCCACAATAGGCTGCTTCTTGCTCAACCAAGGTATACATGAGCTACCAAGCATGAAGCAAAAGCCACTAGAGGACACACGAGTGACATAGCAACCAACCCAACTAGAGTCAAAAAAAGCATGCAAATCTGGCGGTAATGATCCCTACTTGGGATAAAACAACCCAAGTAGTCGAGTACCACTCAAGTAGTGAAAGATGCACTTAATCGCCTGCCAATGCTTGACTCCTGGGCAATGCATAAACCTACTCATCTGTGAGATAGCAAACTGAATATCTGGCTAAGTAATGCACAAGTAAATCAAGCATCCAACAGCCTGCTGATAGAGAACAACATCAAATGCATCCCCAACATCATGAAGACTCAATCGTAAACCTGTCTCCATAGGAGTGGCAATAGGCTTATAGTCTTCAACACCAAAAGACTGCAATAATGTGTCAATATATTTTGTTTGACACAAAGCCATTCCACCATCAACTTGCATAAACTGAATGCCCAAATAGTGATGTAAATGCCCCAAATCACACATCTCAAATGAGGCATGAAAATCAGCCTGAAAATCAGCAATATGCTTCTCAATAGGACGAGTGAACAGCATGTCGTCGACATAGACAACAATGATCAGAAGCACATCATTAGCACGCTTGACATATAAGGTGGTTTCAGTTGGACTATTTTCAAAACCATGTGCAATCAGATAGGCATGTATCTTCTCATACCAAGCACGTGGTGCTTGCTTTAAACCATATAATGCCTTCTTTAACCTGCACACCTCGTTTTCATGCCCTTTCTACACAAAGCCACGGTGCTGAAAAACATACACTTCTTCATGCAAGTCACCATTCAGAAATGCTATTTTAATGTCCAATTGATGTACATTCCAACCATGATGAGATGCAAGTGCACAGATGCTCTAAACACTAGTCATACGGCATGTAGGTGCAAAGGTCTCATCAAAATCAATGCCTATTTCTTGTGCATAGCCCTTAGCGACAAGCCTAGCCTTATATCTGTCAATTGTACCATCCGGTTTACGCTTCAGCTTGTATACCCACTTAGTGCTAATGGCCTTCTTGCTTGGAGGCAAGTGACATAAAGACCAAGTACCATTCTTCATTATAGCATCATATTCAGATTGCATAGCAGCCATCCAATTTTCAGAATTTTGTGCTTCACCAAACGAAACATGCTCATTCTCATCACAAAGACTAGATGCAGCCATAGCATAGCAATCTGATGCAAAAGAGGTACTATGAGAGCCTGAATGAGTACGATATAACAGAGGTGCATCTAATTTGCTGTCTACACTAGCGATTTTGGCATAATTTTTGCCTGCTCAATATCAGCTCTCTCATCAACTAGTGCATCATGTAAATCTGCATCAGAAATGGAATGATCTGCATCATCACATGAAACTTGCAAAGGCTCAAAAGTTGCCTCATTGGGACCAACACTAGACTGTCCACTTGTAAAAAAAGGAAGCAAAGTATCATACATGTCTTTGGAGCTAACAAATGTCTCCTTAGTACATGAGAGCAATGGCTGAATAGCATCTTCCACAAAAACAACATCACGACTAACCAGAATGCGTTTAGTCTGTGGATGATACAGACGATAGCCTTTACTTTCAGAACTGTACCCAACAAAAATACATTTTATTGCTTTATCATCTAATTTTCTGTGATGATGTTCAGGCACTAATGCATATGCCAAACAACCAAAAACATGCAGATGAGCAACAGATGGCTTGCAATCATGCCCAGCCTCATATGGAGTGATAGACTGCAGCGCCTTAGTGGGACACCTATTCAGTACATATGCCACACACATGACAGCCTCAAGCGAGAAACTATGTGGTAAAGCCTGACTCTTGACCATACACCTCGCCATCTCCATGAGTGTCCTGTTCTTTTGTTCAGCAACTTCATTCTGTTGAGGTGTATATGACACTGTACACTAGTGTTTTATCCCACGTTCAGCCAGAAATGCATTAAAATCAGAAGTCATATATTCCCCCCCTCGATCAGAACGGAGGGTGCCCATTTTACATGCTGACAGATTTTCAGCCAAAACCAAAACTTTTTTGAAGCACATGAACACTTCAGACTTTGCCTTCAATGGATATACCCATGCATGCCTGGAAAAATCATCCATCAAAGTCAGAAAGAAAAGATAATTTCCAAACGCAGGTGTCTGAGTATGCTCACCAAAATTCGTGCGATTCTGAGACTACAACCGGAGGAGTGTCAATGGCTCCCTAGATGAAGCGATGACCTGTTCTGATACTAGTTGTTGGAGTTAGACATCTATGGAAGCACATGAACATCACAAGGAAGAAGAAGAAGCTTGGAGCACAACACACAATACTGAATGTATTACTAGAGAATGTACAAAGATAAGTAGCCCATTAGGGCAATAGGCGTATATACAAGCTGGGGGGAAAAAACCTCCTAAAGAGGGAAAAAAGTGCCCCGACGATCCTAGTGTGTTCACACACATCACTACCTAAATATATCAACATTTGGATGCTCATGTCATGCTTAATAGGAAGTGGTTTCTGAATTGGTCGAGTTTAAGGTGGGATTTTAATTTGCAATTCCTTTTTCATCCCCTCATTGAGATACAAAAATCAATTCTTATATGGAAATTCCTCCATCAAGGAATTTCGAGAGATGTATAAGTGAACAAAATTTACAGAGCCCATCCTTAGTGTGAACATTGCCTTCATGGAAATGAGGACCTTTTAAATCTCTTCTTTTCCTACCCCAAGCCAATGTTGGTTTGGCAGGCCCTTGGAGAATCATGTTGCTATAGGGACAAATCAACTAGAAGCAAGCATTACTGGGTGAAGTGATCAGTTTTTCTTCAACATTATTGAATGCTATAAGAGGCAAGGCCCTCTGGAAGATCTCGAAAGATTCAAACCAATCAAATGCATTGGGTATTAGGGCCATCCCTTCCCAATCAAATGCATTGGTTATTAAAGTCATCCCTTCCTAGTTCTACCCTATTGGGTCTTGGGGCTCAAGAATTCTAACTACACTAGGTGTTTAATCCTTGCTTTGTGGAATATACGGGGTCCCATGAATACTAAACCCACCTTCACTTGTACTTCTAATTAACTATAGAAACTCTTTGAAAGAAATCGGACCTAAAACCAGTCGCTTTTGATATAAGATAGTTCAGCAAAACTTTCTTTTATTCTGTTTTTTTTTTTCATTGGAGACCGCTTGATTTAAGATCTATCTAAGGAGAGCGCTCACATCTCTATCTTCTTTCACAAGAACTTGAGCAATCGGCATTGGGTATATTCCATTGCATTGGATTGATCAAAAGGAATCCTTCATCCCCCATCGAGCCTTAACATCAATCCATCCCGAAGTCCATATAGAAGGCACAATAAAAAATAATCATCTGATCTCTTTGAGTTTATGCACGATGCTATCCCCGCTATCCAGTTATAAATCTCCGCCCTAGATATCCCAAAAGGAGGTGTCTTTTCTCTTAACCATTGAGTCCTTTGAGATCGATTCTCAATAATATTGCATCCTTCTACAAGTGGAGAAAAGAAAACCATGGGTTACTTGGTTTATAGACATCTTCGCCGCATTTCTGACAAGACAGGGAGGAGCAACGAATCACGACTTTTTAATCTAATTTCCTCCAATGATTAGAGATGTATCTGCACATATGTGTGCATTATGCAAAAAAATTCTACCGGTATCTTCTCTTCTTTGAATTTCGATGTCTACAAAATTATCGAGCGTATGCGCATATACTTGTACATTTCATGTAGATGTATTTATGAATTCATGTTGTAAGAAGAAAACAAACATGAACAGGTGCATTTCCGACACTTAGTGCGAAACCCTTGCTTTTTCCATATTCATGTGCCACATTGTGAAGTAATTCCTTCTTTTACGGGACCAAGATTAGACAAGAGACAAGGGGATCATTAAGGTTTACAATAACACTGAGGAAAGAAAGCACATCCTGATCACTTCAGAACCTCCACGCGCTTTTGAACAAAGAAGACTGAATTTTATTCCAAGGTGTGCCTTATAATGCGAATGAGATAGCGTGACTCTTGACATCCTTGAAAGCCAAATTTAAACTGCAAAAAAGAATCGGAGATCCTGAATGTCATGTCTTCATAGTAGGAAGGAGCATGTGGACAAGGACATCCATTCGAAGAAATTAGCAAACAGCAGCAATTCCTGTCATATCTCTGCCAAAGAAATGGCGGAAAAGCTAATTGTATTTTCACAGCAGAAACAAGCGACTAGACAGACAGATCCATCGGAAGATAATGCAAAGCATCAAATTCAGCAGATAAGTAAAGCCTAACAACAAACAGGTCCTCGCAGATTGATATAATCTGCATATCAAAGAAAGACTAGATTCACTCTTCGCCCCCAAACTCTATGTGTATACGTGAATAGGTAATACCATGCAGAGATCCATGTATACGATGTATTATGCTTGCATGTATTAAGGGGACATGTACGCGTTTTTCGTTATATAATTAGCACATATTCCATGTGACTTTTGGATGTCTAAATTATATGTGCTTTTTAACATTTCTAGGAGTGCAAGAACACGCAATTTTATATCTAGCATGAATCCTTGCGCGTCTAAAGTAATGAGTTGGACTGTCAGTTTTTTTGTATCTAAATTCCATTGCACTCTACCGCACATTTATGCATCTTTTCGAGGTGCAGGACTATGCAGGATGTATTACCGTATGTTCGAATTCGAGTTTGTTCAATCTGCTATGCTCCTTGATTTTGTGAAACGGCCATATGTTAGACCGGAATCCCATACACGTCGATATTTACATTCTTCCCGTGGCAGCACAAAGCAAGAGTTTGCAAACAAGATGGGTAAAGACGAAGGTTTGACGTTTACAGCAGTCGTGGATTGTGCAGAAAGTTCTAATCTTCTAGTTTTTCCTGCATAAATTTATATATTTTATCCTACTTGAACGGGTACGATGGCTTGAAAGACGGGATTGAGTCAGACATAATGTGAAACAAAAGCATTATTATAACTGTAAACATGAGCAAGCTTATCTGCATCGGAATGCTGCAGTGGTGCGCCTCGCTTATGCATGTCGAGGCATTGAAACATGTAAAGTATACCTGCCGATGCAATGCGTTCATTGGTGCACATGGAAGTTAGATCAGCCGGCTTCTTTACAAGAAGACAGACAGGGGACATACACTGTCCACTGTACCTTTCCAAGGCTTGTGCTCTGTGCGTTGGCCATTGTTGGGCCCTTCTTTGAAGTTACAATGAAACGCTCGCTGCATGACTTTGTTTCTGTGGAATTTTCCATATGCAAAAAGCGTGATTTCCATCGATCTTATGCTCTCTTGCTTTTGATAGCAAGTGGCATTGTGGACATCTGCTTTCCATGGCATGGCATTTGATTAATTTATCTTTTCCATCTTCATGTCATGCTTTTAAACTCTGCTTCTTTTACGGGACAAAGTACTAAAAGCTGCATATTAAAAGTGATACGTACTTAATGAACGACAATTCCTAGTCAAATCATGCTCGAACGTCTACACCTTCCGAATTAGTGTGGACCAAGGTAATCACACACAAATGAGTATAGAACCAACACCGAGGGTGTTGATATTCGCTTTCGCGACATCACAGCCACATTCCAAAGTGAGAGTACATCAAATGCACTCCAAAGGGTACAAACAGAAAGGCTGAGTATGAAAGAAAAGTCACATCAGCTATACTTATAGACAAGAAGGGCGATTAAAAAGGATAAATCAAATGATAAAGGCAAGCGAACAACAAGCATAAACTGCTTCGAAAAACTCAGATCACGGATAGAGATTACGCCCATTGCCCCCATGTATAGAGACGTGTGGTTTGCCGTTATGTTGTGAGCTTCATCAATTCGCCCTTATCTCTCTACCCATAATCATAGCCAGAGATTATGCTGACAGAAAACGCATACAGGGTTGATTCAAAACGTGTTCTCCTCTATATACGCATCTGTCTCGCAGCTTTTACACTAATAATCAAATGTAGACGTTCTGTGATGTACCTCTTGTATAAGTGTGAATTATGCATGTTCTCTCTCTCTCTCTCTCTCTCTCTCTCTCTCTCTCTCTCTCTCTCTCTCTCTCTCTCTCTCTCTCTCTCTCGTTTTCTATATGAATCAAGCAGATGAATCTATATGTTGCATTATGGGGAACACGACAACTTAGGAGCAGTAGCAACATGTCGGCTGCAAGCACGAGTTGAATGAGAGCCATCCAGTGTCCACTTCAGGCAGGCGGCCTTCCACGGGTCCATATAGCCGCCTTCTACCTTATTTGGGCCGCGTCCCTCTAGGTCTCATATCCTGATCGATTCTCAGACATTTCAGAATGCTTGCGCTTCTGGCTGATCGAGCTGCACTGTAATCGTTACGATCGATAGAGCATGGGTCTTAGCCATTCCCTCTCGTGTCATGCCGCTTCTTCTTGCACGGCAGTTATACCCTTACCTGCTTCCGCCGTTCGCCTGGTAGCTCGCCACGCTGAAACAGAGAGCTACCGTAATGAGTGTGGCAGCTTCCACCGACCGCCAGCGCCCGCCAAGGTTCTTCTTCTTGATGGTCGCATCCTTCACATTTCCGGCTCCCTACGTGCACTTGAAGTACTAGAAAGATTCCATAACCATTGTCTGTGCCTTCTTGACAGCGTCAGCCAGTTGGATCCGCAAGCTCTGTCAGTTGCTGGCGGCAGGACCATCACCACCTTCTTCCAGCCCGTTAGTCTACCTCCAGACGAGCTTCTCCAGTCCGATCGTGTGTACATACTTCTGCCCCAAAAAACTTTCCGCATGTTTGCCACAGCTGCAGCTGCGGCGATCCGCAATCGCGGTGCAACCGAGGAAAACTATAGGGCTGCTCCAGCCGATGCTCCTCGGAAGCTCCACACTTCAGTTGATTCAAACTCAACCGAAACATGGCTGAATGATTTTGACAGCCCAAAATGCAAAAGTAAAGGCTCCGAGAGGCTACGTCGTTCTAGTCAGAGAGACGAGGTTTACGCCCATCGCCGCCGCGTGTCAAGGAGGAACAGCTTTGCTGCACCATCAGACGATAAGCCATTTCGTAGTATGAATGGACAATCCTCAGCTTGCATTCGGAGATGTAAATCTTGGCAACCAACTTTGCATGCGATCAAGGAGGTGCATTCCTGATGACACCCAAAATTCCTGATGCCACTGCCGTGATATTCAATGACATATTACGCCAACGGTGAGTTAACTTTCAGAATACAATGGACTACGTCAAATACTGTGAGTCTGTGACCTTCATATTCCTGAATCCCTACTTCATATGACCCACTTCACAGCCCGCAGGACATTTAATCAGAAAAACATATTTGGTCAAAGAAATGTGAATCAGACGTCTGTTTCCTCACTACACGGAAAAACCAATTTGATTAGATTTATGCGAAGTCCTGCAAATTCAAACGGATAAGTATTCGCTTAGGTGTTCTAAAATTGACTGCGTGTTCCTGCATCAATTCCTCTCTCTCTCTCTCTCTCTCTCTCTCTCTCTCTCTCTCTCTCTCTCTCTCTCTCTCTCTCTCTGATATTATATCAATATTAGTACAGAAATATGAAGGAATTACATGATAGAAGAGTTAGCGAATCGGTTCTTGTTTGGTCTTTTGTCCTTTATTTTTTTTAAAGAGGAGTTCGACATCTCAAAGGCTTGAATTAGTTGAACAATGAAGGCTTGAATGTCACACAAATAGGGCTGCAACAACTAGAACCTACTGAAGATGAAAAGGACTCGAAAGTCCACTAAAGATAGGAATTACGAAAAGTCAGACAGATAGAGCTACAGCACCTAGAACCTACTAAAGATGAAAAGAGCTCAAAAGTTCACTAAAGATAGGAATTAGGAAAAAAAGTCCTTAGGGCTGGATGAAGAGATTGGTTTGAATTGTTGAAATGCTACCCACAGCATGCATAACCTTTGCTGGTGTTTAGAGGGTACCAATAATGCTTGAATGCCAGTGAGAGACATCCTGAAAGTGCATCATTTTCATCTCATCTCAAAGATGAAGAGTTATCCAAATAGTGCATCCTATGGGGATTGAACACTCGCCCCCTAAAAATATGCACAAGACACAATCACCTAAGTTGTGTTATTAAATGTTTGTCTTTTATTTTGTGGGTTATGTCCCACAAAGTTGAAGTCATTGTGTAGAAACAATATAGACCTACTTAGACCATGTTCTAATAAAGTACCCAATGTCCTCAGGGACTCAAGTGTAGATATATGTCTCTAAAATTTGGAGCTTTGTACTCTTTGATCAGCCAATACTTGTTCTTACCTCAGCCCATATACTCAAGGGGTTCTTCTATTATGTATGGGTTCTTGTACTCCTATACGTGCACCCTGCTAGGAAACTCCTTATGTAGGTTGTTCGTTGTAAATCATGTATCCCTTGTCTATGCATTGTTCACTTTTAAACTTCAGTACAAGATGGGGCACTACGTTCATAGCATCTAGGGTTCTAGATTGCAAACCATGCTTATTTAGATCATCCAAGCAACTGCTAAATCTGAACATGTTAGAGATTAATTTTGTAATCATTACCTGAGAAGTTGGGATAGGTGATACTTATGTGCCTAAAAATGCCACAACTTCCCACTCACTTTCAGAACAACCCTTTTTGATCCACAAGGATCTAAGAGCAAAACTATCAGTCGATAAGGTATGAGTTCTTAGAGTCTTATGTGAGCAAGACTATGACTTGAGTCTGAATGCATACATTTTTCACCTCACAAATTTTCTCGAGTTTACACCCCTTTTCTCCAATATACTACCAGAAACTTTCTCCACTCTTTAATTTATAACTCCGTATCTTTATCCGAGCTAAAAAGATGATTTTTCTTATCAATGTTAATAGAGACTACAACTTTTTGGATTTTACTTAACACCACCAAACGCTTCCCTTAAATAATGATTTCTCTTTTGAGAGGAATGAAAGAAATCATTGTACTCTCGAGTGTCCACATATGAGCACAAGTTTCTATTGCAAATGATTGGAAGCTGTTTTTCTTGTCATACTCTATGCTTTCTTGTCATAATCTATGCATGATAAATATCATGATCCTTTTTGAAATATCTTTAGATATTGTAGCCTTTTATGAAACTATGCAAGGGAGATACAAATGGAATCACTATGAGAGATGTTCTATAGAGCAATACTTAAAACGATAGTTTTGTGTCATAAATTTTGTACATAAATATTCGTTACAAGCATTGATATGGTCCCTTTCATAAAAAAGGTAGCACTTGATGCCCATAAGGAAGTAAAAGTATCATATATAAGATTTCAAAAATGAAGATAACTTTATCATCAAAGACGTCAAAGCATTGTTTAAGAAACGCCCCAAAAACATCGTTTAAGCAAGGAAAATAGCAAAACAAAATCATCACTTAAGTGCGACCATATGTGTATGTATGTATATGTGTGTCCATATGTATATGTATGTGTGTATACACATGTGTGTCCATATGTCTATGTATGTATATGTGTGTGCATGCATGTATGTATATGTGTGTGTATGTATGTATGCATATGCATGTTTTTATGTACATGTGCATATGTATGTATGCATATGCATGTGTTTATGTACATGTTTGTGTATGTATGCATGCATATGCATGAGTGTGTATGTATGCATGTGAGTGTCTATGTATATGTGTGCGTCTATGTGTGTATGTATATGTTTGTATGTGTGAAAAAGTGTGTGTATGAATATGTGTGTATGTGTGCATTTGTGTATGTATATGTGTGTCTCTTATGTGTATATGCATGTGAAAATGTATGTGTTGCATATGTGTATGTATGTGTGTGTGCATATGTGTGTGTATGTATATGTGTGTGTATATGTATGTATGCATATGCATGTGTGTATGTATGCATGCATTGTTGGGAAGATGGATGGACACTCCAAGAAATGAGTAGGTACTGCTAATCCCTACTTTGTACCAGCCCCCTTTTTCTTCAGAGTTGAGTAATTGGCCCTCTTAGCTTTCCAATGACACTAAGCAAGTGCGTATGGACTTTGGAAATGATGTGAGAAATGATTGATATAAAACAGACTACTTCCAACTTCAAGAATCAATGAAAACCTTCTATTTTTGTTTACACACTTGCTACTTGTTAAGCTCAGTGCTTCCAGTACAGTAGGAATTAGAAAACTTCCTTTTGGAGATATTAAATTAGCTTAATGAGCTAATGATTCCAAGTGTAATCACTTGAAATGATACATTATACATAGAGCAATCAATTTATCAATCAAATCATTACCCCCAATTTTTTAGGACCTTTGTAGAGTTTGCCCAGTGACCACCTCAATGCACTTTTCTCCAAATCTACTAAATACAATGTCTTCAAAATTTGTCAGCATGTAGAGGACTTAGAGTTAATTCCAACACGCCATAGAACATTGAAAATGGTGGAGAAAAGAGTGAGATATGAGCAATACAACATGACTGTTGTAAGTGACAATGACAGAGAGACTAGCAGATATAATGAATGATCTATTGTATTATGAAACAAGGTTGTACATGATCATTGGCATGATGATCAATGCCCAATGATAGATAGAGGTGTAGGCTATGATGTGATCCTTACTCCTTTACAGATTGATCAACAAAAACTCGGGATAGTAGTGATCTCTTTCGTGTGTATTTTACATTCATCTTTTATAGACGTTTCCATTCAAAATTTGAATTTGAATTCAATTTTGGCTCTCACTAAAAGTGTTCCCCTAATCTAGGATATATTCTCTCCAAATGAAGTCGTAGCTTTTCTATCTAACAAACTCCACAAGTTTGGTGGTAGCTACAATTATTCCTTTAAGTCAAATAGACTTTTACAAGTGGTAAGAAAGTAAACAATCCATAGCAATGGTTCTCATGGAGCTTCAAACATTTGCACATAAAGTCTTTATATCTAGCCAAGTGTGTAGGCTTGGTATTTGCACCAACAGCTCCCTGTCAAGCCAAACATCTTGGCTTGGTCTTCTTAATTACTCCTCTTGATTGTCTTGCAATTGAATCATAGACTTAAACTTGCAAAGTTTTGTACCATCTAATGCTTTACTCAATAATTCTACACATTGCATATTAGTTGATACATATGCCAATTGAATTTCCTTGCTCAATAGCTTCTCTCTCACATAATGATAGTGGACCTCTATATGCTTGGTCCTAGCATGATGAATAGGATTTGCTGCAAGATGTACTGATCTTGTATTATCTCAAAAAATCATTGGAGATGTAGCATGCAAACCCAAATCTATATATAACAATCTGATCCATATGGCCTCTTGAGTAGCATTGGCCAATCCTTTATACTCTGCCTCTGTAGAAGATAAAGCAATAGTAGGTTGCTTCTTTGAAGACCATGATATAGGTCTGTTGCCTACAAAAGATAGGTAACCGGAGGTACTCCTTCTATCATCTTAGCAACCTACCCAATCTGCATCTGAATATATCTTGATGTCCAAATCTAAGGTATAAGGAAAGTATAATCCTTGATTTTGAGTGCCCTTAAGGTACTTCAAAATCCTCTTGGCAGCTTTCACAAGCTTACCACTATGCTTTGGTAACCTACAATGTTCTCAAAGCACATCACCTTCATGAGCACTTAACTTTTGGTTTACCTCCATTGGAGTGCTTGCTACCTTGGCATCCTACAAATGAAACTTCTTTAACATGTCCTGTATATACTTTCTCTGAGTAATGTAAATTCCAAAGTTAGTATAGACTAACTCAAGTCCAAGAAAATACTTTAGTGACTCTAGATCACTGATTTTGAACTCCTCCATCATTTGATTCTTAATCTGCTTGATGCCATCGACATCATTACCTGTGAGTATGATCTCATCAACATATACACAGATATATCACCTCTGAATTATTCCTTTTAACAAATAGAGAAGTATATGCTTTACCCATGATGAATCCTTGATCCTGAAGGTATGTAGTCAACCTATGGTTCCATGCCCTAGGTGCCTACTTCAATCCATAAAGATCTTTGTTCAATTTACACATATATGTTGCCTTTCTTGGATCCTCATAGCCAGGAGGTTGAGACATGCACACCTTCTCTGAAATCCATCCATTTAGAAATGCATTTTTGAACATGCAATTGATACATGTTCCAATTCTTTGATGCAACCACACTTAACAATACCCTGATGGTTGGCATTTTGGCCACAGGTGAGAAGGTTTCTTCATAATCAACTCCTTGGGTTTGTGCAAAACCCTTAGTCACAAGTCTAGCTTTGTACCTACTTATTGATCCATTAAAAATCCTCTTTATCTTATAGATCCATCTAGAACGAATTACCTTCATAGACTCTTTCTTTGGCACTAGCTCCCAAGTATCATTGTCCTTGAGTGCTTCAATTTCCTCATCCATAGCTTCCTTCCATTCTGCCTTGGTCTTTGCCTCTTCATATGATGATGGTTCTTCAAATGACAAGTCTTTTGCAAAATAAACAGAGTGCTTAGTAACTAAAAAAGTGTGATACCCATATCTGATTGGCTTCTTGCTCTCCCTTTATGATCTTCTAATTGCTTGGTTGGATGATTCAGGTATATCCTCCAACTTCTTCATCTTGACTTTGCCTTTGGATTTCCATGCCTTGAATTCTTCTAGGTTGATGATGTCCTTATCATCTGAATTGATGTCTTCAATCTAGTTTGGTTCCTCCTTGGTGAGGCTTGGAAATTCCTCTTCCAAGTCATAAGGTAGTTTTACTCTCCTGCATTCACTTTCAAACCAAGAGTCATTCTCATCAAAGACAACATCTCTACTGACCATGAATCATTTGTTAGAAGGATTGTAGAATATGTATCCTTTCTGATTCAACTCATACCCTATGAAGATGCACTTCTCTGCCTTAGGGTCTAGCTCATCTCTTATCTGAGAAGGGATATGCACATAAGCAACACATCCAAAGATCCTGCAATGATAAAATGAAGGTCCTCTACCATGCCATGCTTCATATTGGGTCATCCCTTCAAGAGATTTGGATGGCAACCTATTTACAAGATAAGTGGTAGTAGATATACTTTTTGCCCGCAAGTAATTAGGTATTTTTTTCTCATTTGACATTGACCTAGCTATTTCAACAATTAGTCTATTTCTCCTCTCTAGCACCCCATTTTTCTCAGGGGTATACCTTGTTATAATTTCTCTCTTGATTCCTCTATCCTACAAGAATGCATCAAACTCATTTGAGAAGTACTCACCTCCTCCAACTAACCTTAGTCTCTTAAGACTTCTTCCTGTTTGGTTCTCAACAACTGCAAGATATGTTTTAAAGCAACTGAATACTTCATCTTTGTGCTTCATAGAATGTAAGATAGTCCACCTACTGAAATCATCAATGAAAGATACATAATACCTTGATCCAAAAATTGAGGGATCCTTGCTTGGTCCCCACACATCTATATGGACAAGCTCTAGGTAGTCCTCATGCATGTAGCCTTTCCTTGAGAAGGGTACCTATGAGATTTTCCAAACTGACAAGCACCACATTTATAGATCATGTGTTGCTTGGATACATTAGGTATCCCAAGTACACATTGATCTCTACATATTTGCTTTAAAGTTCTGTCATCAATATGCCCTAATCTCTTATGCCAAATTTCAAGCTATGATAGTGTTTGGTCTTTGTAACTATAAAGTGCAATATTCCTTGTATCTTCAAGTTCAAAAGTGAATAATCTACATTTTCTTTTCTCCTTTGACAATTCTCTTGAATCCATGTTGGGGATCATACCAATTACCCATTATGTACGTATATGATGTGTCATGTATTGGTTGCAAAAGGATTGTGGAATATTGTGCAAGGTGTTAAAAAACATCCTTTTACACCTACAACACAATTGTTAAAGGTGATGTAGACAATGTTGAAGATGATGATATTCTTCATGTTCCTGTTCGTGTTGTGGCTCCTATTGCACCTACTGTAGAAAAAAATCATTGGGATGGTAGAGATGCTCATGCACATGCATTGATAGCCTTGTCTGTCAAACATGCCATTATTTCTCACATTCGCTCTTGCAAAATAGCTAAGGATGCTTGGAATACACTTACCACTTTATACTAGGCAAGGAATGAGGCTCATGTTGCTTACCTCCAAAAACAGTTGGAGAGTGAGAACATGAATGAAGGAGATTCCATGGATAGTTTTCTAACAAAGATCAAAGATTTGAAGGAAGAATTGATTTTTGTTGATGAAGGCTTGCATGACATTTCACTTGTGCAAATTGTTCTTAATGGTCTTCCCGATTCATATTGAGTTTTGCTTATACTCTTTGTTTGATGATGAAAGGCAATCCAAATGCCTTAACATTTGAGGAGTTAGTCTCTGTTCTGTTGCAAGAAGATCAATCTAGGCAAAATAGGTCCATTATGTGTGTTGCAGATCTCCTGGCTAGTCAGAAGGGCAAAGGTAAATGGAGCTCTTCTACTAGTAAGTAGAATCTACTAATTTTGTACAATCAAAGAAGGATGACAAAGACGAGAAGAAAACAAAAAATCAAAAATTGTTTTGTAAATACTGTAAAGCAAATGATCATGTCATAAAGAGTTGTCCAAAATTGGCTGCAAAAGAGGCAAAGAAGAAAGAGGTTGGAATGGTTGTTGCAGAGGCCTCTACACTGAAAACAAAGTCTGCTAATCTTCTACAAAATGAAGAATGGGCATTTACTACTATTTGTAGTTTTGACCCATCTTCTCATGAGCAATGTATCTTTGTAGTAGACTCGGATGTTTCGTACTTTGATAGTGGGGAAACCAAACATATTAAATTGTAGCACAGTTTCTTCACTTCACTCGAGCCTGCCCCTATAGGGAATACAATCAGATGTGCCAATATATCCTCTTATCCTATCATGGGAGTTGGTAAGATCATTCTGACTACTTTTGATGGTAGTTCTTTTACATTTTTAGATGCTTTATTTGTGCCTAGGATCAAGACAAATATGTTATCAGTTTTAACATTAGCCAAGATCGGCTTGGTTGTGAAATTTGTTGATGACATATAAACACTTTATGATCTGTCAAATGATGATGTCACTATTTCTTCTGTCATTTTATTTCGTGGGTTGTATAAGCTCATAGACTATGAAAAATCTATGAATGATTTAGCATGTGGAGTACATGATTCTCAGGCTATGTTAGATGCAAAGCTTTGGCATGCATGCTTTGGTCATCTCAATTTTGCTACTTTGCTACACCTGCAGAAATTTGAAATGGTGTCCTCTCTACCGAAACTTGAGGCACCTGGTAAACATGTTTGTGAAGGCTATATTTTTGGGAAAAATGAAGCATTCACATTCCCAGAAGATGGTTCAATTTGAGCTACTAAAAAATTATAACTTGTTCATAGTGATGTCTATGGTCCTATGTAGACACCCTCTTTTGGAAAATATCTTTACTTCGTGACTTTCATCAATGATTTTTCCAGGCATGCATGTGTATATTCATTAAAAGAAAAGTCTGATGTGTTTATGTGCTTCAAACAATTTCTTGTTTTGGCTGAAAATCTGTCAACATGTGAAATAGGCACCCTCTATTTTGATTGAGGGGGGCAATATATGTCTTTTGATTTTAATGCATTTCTGGCTGAACGTGGGATAAAACATCAGTGTAGAGTGTTGTATACACCTCAACAAAATGGAGTTGTTGAATGGAAGAACAGGTCACCCATGGAGATGGCGAGGTGTATGGTGAAGAGCCAGGCTGTTCAAGGCAAAGGTTCCAGTACTAGTTCTCGTCATAGAAGAAGAGGAAGCACTTAAATTTACTCAGAAGATTTCATCATGTCAATAGTGATTCTTATCACTAAACCAATGTATTATATGTATATACATCCAATCATCGTAAATGTGACTCCATTTTGTGCAAGCTGAGGAGTCCTCGAGCTTGAGGAGTCTAAGCATAAAGATCACACCAATTTTTGTAATTTTTGGAAGCCGTTAGATAGTTCAAATTAGAAGTAGAACCTATTTTTTAACTATGCCGGTCACTAGATGTGAAACCGATCAAAACTAGGCAAAAACTATAAATAGAGCTAGAGAGCTCATTTTGAGGTTGTTGTTAGTTTATGATTGAACCTATGAGGTAGAGCCAGAAGAGCTATTGTAACTAGATGATGATGAATATGATTATGAGTCGTTCTCTTGCGTTCCATTGATCTCCATTGTGACTTTGCTAGTGTGTGTGTGTATGCTTGTGTGTGTATGCTCTTGCATTTCTCACCGTCTTCTTCATACACGTCATTCACCCTTGATCTTCATATCGGCCTAACTTCTCTGTATTGACAATTACGAGGTGAATCTCCTCATGTTGGTACTTTCCATTGTGCTAGAGTGACACCAAATTTGGCGCCGTTGCCGGGGACGAGCTCTAGGTTGAGTGTGTGATGGTAAATGTATTGGAGAAAATCATTGGAAGGTAAAATTTCTTTGTTTTTTTGTTGTTTGAAGTTAGTTTTTACACACTTGTACTCCTCTACTCTTCTAGTATCATTCCCCATCATTATCTCAAACTCCAAAAAATCACAAAAATCAATCATATTTTCCCTTTCTCTTCTCTTTCCCTCATTTGTGTGTGTGCGAGAGTGAGAGAGAGATTTTGAAAGTGTATGTTTGTGTTTTCTGGTGCACTAATCTTGCAAGGAAGCCCCTGGTCACAACAGATTTGGTAGAAACACAGATAAAAACTCAATTTTTTTCTCAAAAAATTACCGTTGAAGTTGACCATCACGACTGTCAGGAAAGGTAGGAATTTGTGCAAACTTTTTGCATGAAGGAGGAGCCTAGCTAAGCGCTTGCACACATCTATGCATGATTTTGTGAAATTGCATAATCTTTTGACCATCGCGATGATGACACATCATCGTGACTATGTCTGACCATCGCGATGATCACTGACCGTAGTGGCGATTGGCTCATGCCATCGCGATCGCGTCTCACCATCGCAACGATGACTCACCATCCCGACGGTGCTTGAAAATCAGGATCCTGAATGGCTGTTGTGGCTTGATCATCGTGGTTGTGCCTGATTGTCGTCGTTTGATCATGGTGTGCTAACCATCATGATCGTCACTCATCATCGTGGGGCTTGATTGTCATGACTTGATAGTCGTGCCTGTGACTCATCATCATGGGGCTTGATCATCGTGGCTTGAAAGTCACGATCCTGAGTGACCATCGTGGCTTGACAAATCGTGACTCTGACTGATCGTCGTGGCTTCTGACCATTGTGGGTGTCACACCATCATGACTGTGACTGATCATCGTGATTGCTTTTGACCATCACGACTGACAGATAAAACACAAAATTAGGAGCAGCGAGTCGTAACAAACGAGAACTATGTCATAAAAAGAGAACACCCTCTTCAAAAATCAAACAAATGGTAGCTTATGTTTGAGATTCCTTTATACCAGTATACATATATTACAAAAATGAAGTGAAAACATGTGAATTTTTGATATTTTTTGTCATTTTCTCATAAAAAAGAGCTCAAAATGTAGTCAAAATTTCACTATATAAGACATTGACATGTCCAAAATCTATATGATAAAACATTGACATGTCCAAAATCTATATGATAAGACATTGACATTTCTAAAATCTATATAGAGAATGTAAAACTGAATAATTCTTATACAAAAATAACATTTAAGACATATTTTCAGTGGGTGGATATCTGATTGTTATTAAAAATTGCTACACATGGTTTCATTAACCAAACTACTTCGAGGCATAAACATAAGCACTAAAAATGTTAGAGAGTTTCAATGCAACTCACAACTATGTCGATCTATGTCTACACCCTCATCATCTGATGCACTTGATTCAGTCTCGTACTGTTGAGAGCTCTCACCTTCTATATCCACAAGAGCTCTATCTTCATCCACGTACATACCAAATTCTGCAGGATCATGCACAAATCTTCTTGTTTGCCTATGATTTCCTGTACCACATACATCTGGAAGCTTTTGTTTTATCATATTGATGGTTGTTTTCCTCAAGTGACCTGTTTTTGTCAAGGAAAAATCATAAACAAGAATATCTAGATCATCCATTTTAAGAGTGGATGTGCTTCGAATATTCTTTTTCTTTTTTGAACCTTTTCGTTTAGTATCACACACCATTTCTAAGTTATATTTACCTATGAATGCATTACTACTTTTAGTGTAATACCAATGCACCATCAAAGCCTCTATTCTTCTCTAATCAATATCTTTAGTTATCTCTAAAACCTTTGCAATCCAAAATGGTCGTGTAGCCTCATCACCATCAACAAGTACTGCAATAAGTGTTCCAACATTTATCTCTATTAAATTTCCTTGCCATCTTGCTTCTGCCTGTTTTGTCATCCTTGGGCCTACATAAATATTTCTTTCTGGTGGATGTATAAAACTTTGAAGTGCATCTGCATTACATGCTTGGGCCACATTCACAGATCTTTGTGTACAAAAATCCCATGTGAATGGAACATCAACTGGCCAATGACCTGCAATTGTATACTGTATAATCTCTTCTTGATAATTGAAAAAGTCCTCCCACCAAGATACATCTTGATCTCCAGCATATTTTTTTGCACGCTCAATATGTCTCTTCTTTTCAATGAGTGCATGCATCCAGCTTTTACTTTGATCAACCACATTTCCACATCTTTTTGTATTGTTTTTATCTTCATATGGTGATTGTTCTGTACCATACACTGTAGACAAATTAGGCATCTGCAATAAGAATCTGCATCCCTCTTTAGGCTCCCACCCAAGAGAAGATGAATACTACTTTGCAAACAAAAGGGTTATTTCATCAACCCTCCTCATCAAGAATACATGGTTGAAACTAATATTGTGCAATGGAGCCAAAACCTTAGCACTATTATCAAGGCCCATTGACCAAAAGTGCTTAAAGTTATAAATCTGTGTGAGGTGTTGAACTTCTGGTTTTGGAGTATATGCTTCTGAAATCAGCTCAGATAAAATCGGAAGAGTAAAAGCATTGTTACGTGCCAACTTCTTAGAGAAAGTATTGAACAATTGATCAATGTGATCATGAGTGTGGCCAACCAGAAGGAAATTTACCTCAACCTTCTGAAATACCTGTTTTTCAACAAGCATGCTTAATGTTGAGATATCAAGCTCAACATGTGATGATCCAGGATGACACGTACTAGTTTTTCGTTTCTCTGACATGTATAGTGGTCACACCGGTATATGTCAGGGATACTTCATTGAGCTTTATTAGATTTATCTACCGAGAGTGATGGCACATTTGTTTCTTGCCAGCTCACTCATTCACGGACATTAGGTTTTTTTCTTATGTACTGGTCTTTATATATTGCACTAGTTTTATTCTTGTTTTTAGGTCATTCTTGTACATTCCTTTTATGTAATATAAGAAGAAGAAGAAGATCATTCTTCCTTGCCTCAATCGGTGTGTGTGCTTCTCCTTGAGAGTGAGAGTGTGTGTGTGAGCTCTCTTCCTTATCTCCTTCCTCGTGACATGGTATCAGAGCCAGCGTGGTTGTAGAGAGCTCGTGGAGAAAGCAACGGTGAAGACTACGCGGCAAGGCGTGGAGAAAACGCGATTTCCCAAACGGCCTCTATTTTCTACGAAAATCGCCGTGAAGGTAGAAGACCTCAAAATATTTTTGTGAGTTACCCCTTTAGGGTCACTCATTTTTGTCAGATCGAAGTTTCGGAGCCATCTCGACCTCCGTTTCGAGCCTACAAGGTGGGGCCCATAGAAAAACCAGGTCAGTTTCAGAAATTGTAACTTGCGTTGTATTCGACGACACTCATATATTCTAGATCTAGAATTTCAAGGGATTCTGTGTACTGTTGATACACGAAAATTGTGTTTTTCTGAGATCGAACTGTCACGTCATAGTGCGACAGTGTTCAAGCAGAAGTGCTGCTTGTAGTGTTTTGCAGTGTTGTGAATTGTTGCAGAAATGGCAAACGCAGATGGAATGAGTCAGCTTATGAGCGATAAGCTGGACAAGAACAACTTCCATGCTTGGAGATTCAGAATGACGAATTTCCTGATGGGAAAAGGCTACTGGAAGTACATCGAAGGAGAGAATGAAAATGCTCCGCAGTTACCAGAAAGGAATCGAACTGCAGATCAGTTAAGAGCATATGAGGAATGGAATCAAGGAGCACGAAAGGTAATGTATTGAATATCTGTTAGCATACAAGATAGCATGATTGGACACATACAGGATGCCAAGACTCCAAAAGAGGCTTGGAACAGCTTGGTCACTTTGTATGAGACTAATACAAAGGCACGAAAATTGCAACTCAAGAACGAGCTGCATACATTGGAAAAGAAGAGCATGTCGGTAAGTGACTACACTCTTAAAATCAAAGGCATATGTGAGTCACTTGCATCTATTGGCATGAATGTAGATGATGATGATGATAAGGTGGAAGTGTGCCTTCGTGGTTTAGGAGCTGCATATAAGCAGTTCAGAACTTCCATACAGACCAGGGAAAATATTTCGAATTTTGCTGATCTGGTATCTATGCTGATTATTGAAGAAAAGAATCTTGGTGAGGACTCAAACTCCCAAGGAAAGCCCAGTTCTGAGCAGGTATTCTACTCTGGTAGAGGAAGAGGCAGAGGTAGAGGTTTTGGAAGTGGAAGAGGAAACAGTAACCAAGACCAAGGTCAACAACAGAATCAAGCAAGAGGAAGAGGACAGTTTCGAGGCAGGGGGAGCCAAAGAGGTCACAGAAATTTCCAAAGAAATGATTTAGGTAATGATAGTAAAGTATGCTGGAATTGTGGTAAACCTGGACACTTTGAACGTGATTGCAGGTTAAAGAATCAAAATAACAGAAGGCAGCAAAACAACTATGCATCCACAAGTGCAGATGATTCTGAGAAGTTGTTTATGGTTCAACATCACATGATGAATATGATGTCTGCTGGTGTTTCAAAATCGAATGATAATGTCTGGTATGTTGATTCAGGTGCTTCAAATCACATGATCAGTCATGCAGAATGGTTTAGTAGTTTGCAAAAAATACCAGTTCCTGGATATGTTGAAACAGGTGATGATACATCGCATCCTATTGAGCATACAGGAAACATAGCATTGTCTATGGAGGACGGGAAGGTAAAACATCTTGCTGATGTGTTGCATGTTCCAAATATAACAAAGAATCTCGTTTTTGTTGGAAAAATGGTTGACCAGGGATTACAAGTCAGGTTCAATGCTGATGGATTATATGTTGAAGAGTACAAGAAGGATGGAGGATTGGTTGCCAAAGGAAACAAAGTGGGTAGGATGTTCACCTTAAATGTGAAGATTCCTGAAATGAATGCAGCCATGTTTGCAAAAGGTGCAAGAGTTATTGCAGATATAGAGATATGGCATAAACGGATTGGACATGCAAACTTGCAAAGGCTGAAAATGATGTAGTCAAAGGAGATTGTCCATGGACTACCAAATTTCAAAGTTGCAGAAATGCAAAAGGTATGTGCAGCATGTCAATTTGGTAAACAGTCAAGAGCATCATTTCCACATGACAAGCATGTTAGTGAGAATGTACTAGAAGTAGTACATACAAATGTTTGGGGTCTAGCAAAGACCACATCTATGGGTGGTTGCACGTTTTATGTTACCTTCATTGATGATCATACACGCAAAGGATGGGTATATTTCATGAAAGAGAAGAGCGAGGTGTTCACTCACTTCCAGAATTTTAAAGCTATGGTGGAAAAGCAGACAGGGAAGTACATTCCAACATTAAGATCTGATGGAGGACGTGAATACATGTCAAATGAGTCCAACAGTTTTCTAAAAAATCATGGAATTCGGCGTCAGTTTTCATGTAGGTACACACCACAACGGAATTGTGTTGCTGAACGCAAAAATAGACATATTGCAAAAATAGCAAGAGCCTTGATGGCTGAGAAGAATATGCCTCATTGTTATTGGGCAGAAGGTGTGCATACTGCTGTATACATCATGAACAGAACTCCGACTGCTGCTGTACATCAAGTTACAGTTGAAGAGAAGTTTACAAGTAAAAAGCCAAACTTATCACATCTGAAAGTTTTTGGTTGTATTGCATATGTACATGTTCCAGATGAGTTGAGGATGAAGCTTGATCCAAAAGCAGAAAAATGTGTCTTCATTGGATATTCCCTTGAGCAAAAGGGGTACAAATGTTATAACCCACTCACACGACAGGTGAAGGTGAGCAGAGATGTGGCATTTGATGAAATGTCAAGCTTCTATGCAGATGCCAAAGAAGGACTGAATCTTGAACCAAATGACAAAGAAAATGCTGAAAAATCTAGTGCAGAATCTCAAGTTTTGAGTGGACCGGATGCATCACCAAGCAATAGTTCCAACTCAAATCCATGGAGTGGAAGATTGCGTGGAAATTTCAATGCAGCAAATTCATCAAATACATCCAAGAAAGGTAAAGAAAAGCTTTCTGCTGGTAGTAAAACAGGTGCAGGTTTTGACGATGTTGATGGAGATTCAAGTGGTTCAGAAAAGAGTATTGATGAGGAACTTGGATTGCCCTATGTGAAGACTCCAGGAATAAGAAGGGCACATGCAGATGATACAAGAAGAAGTGACCCAGGACCAAGAAGATCTGGGAGGATGCGTAATTCAGTGCAACGATTGATATATGATAGTTACATGGATCGCCATTGTGCCTACATGGCAAAGGTAATACAAGATGCTGAATTTCTTGTTTTGAAGATGGAATTGGTAATGCAGATTGGGAAAAAGCTATGGATGAGGAGATGGCTGCACTTTATGGAAATGATACATGGAAGCTGGTCCCATTGCCACAAGGAAAGAAATCCATAGGCTGCAAATGGGTTTACAAGGTAAAGCATAATGCTGAAGGTAGCATAAGTAGGTATAAAGCACGATTGGTAGCTAAAGGTTATGCACAGACATATGGCATTGATTATGAGGAAACATTCAGCCGTGTAGCTAAAATGTCTACTGTCAGAACACTTGTTGCATTAGCTACAGCAAAAGGATGGACTTTGCATCAGATGGATGTGAAGAATGCTTTCCTACATGGTGAGTTACAGGAAGAAGTATATATGGACCAGCCACAAGGATATGAAGATTCAAAGCATCCAGAATATGTTTGCAGGTTGCAAAAGGCTTTGTATGGGCTGAAGCAAGCCCCTCGTGCATGGCATGCAAGGATTGCTGATTACTTAACCAGCATTGGGTTCTCTATGTGTGATGCAGATCACTCACTATATGCAAGGAAGGCTGATGATGGCATCACTATTGTGGCTATTTATGTTGATGACCTGATTGTAGGTGGTGATAATGAACAAAGCATCAAAGAGGTAAAGAAACTTCTTATGCAGGAATTCGACATGAAAGATCTTGGTGTGTTGCGCTATTTCTTGGGCATTGAGTTTATACATACAAAAACAGGTATATGGATGTCGCAAAGGCAATATGCCTTGAATATGCTGCAAAAGTATGGTATGGCTGATTGTAAGCCAATTTCTATGCCAGTAGATCAGAATTTGAAATTGGATACTACATCAGGTGAAGCATTGGAAAATGCTACTATGTATAGGAAAATTG
This sequence comes from Ceratopteris richardii, assembly GCA_020310875.1. Classification (NCBI taxonomy): domain Eukaryota; kingdom Viridiplantae; phylum Streptophyta; class Polypodiopsida; order Polypodiales; family Pteridaceae; genus Ceratopteris; species Ceratopteris richardii. The sequence continues at coordinate 114,537,361 of CM035444.1, forward strand.
TGGGAAGTCTTATATATCTCACAATTACAAGGCCTGATCTAAGTTATACTGTTGGACTTGAAAGTCAATTTATGCAGGCCAGGATGACACGTACCAGTTTTTCGTTTCTCTGACATGTATAGTGGTCACGCCGGTATATGTCAGGGATACTTCATTGAGCTTTATTAGATTTATCTACCGAGAGTGATGGCACATTTGTTTCTTGCCAGCTCACTCATTCACGGACATTAGGTTTTTTTCTTATGTACTGGTCTTTATATATTGCACTAGTTGTATTCTTGTTTTTAGGTCATTCTTGTACATTCCTTTTATGTAATAGAAGAAAAAGAAGAAGAAGATCATTCTTCCTTGCCTCAATCTGTGTGTGTGCTTCTCCTTGAGAGTGAGAGTGTGTGTATGATCTCTCTTCCTTATCTCCTTCCTCGTGACACTTAAATATCCAAAGACTGTAGAATTTTTATTCTCTCCTGTAGTATTATCAAGTTGCAAATATAGAGTTGGTGGCAAAAGACCCTTCCATGATTGCAAAACCCGATGAATGATAGTAACTGTAAGGTTTGGATCATTATGCACATTCGGATATGTGAAGAAAACCTTGGACATTATAGTTCCATTGTATACCAAAGCACCAACCAAATGCATTTGCACAAGGACTTCATCTCCAATGTCCTTAGGGATGCGATAAAAATGTGGTAAACAAGTTTTTTTTTTATCCATACCATCGATCAACAAACACATATAACGCTCCGGATTTCTGAGTGCTTTACTTCAATGATGAATTGCTTTCTTTCTCTCTAAAGCTTGACTCTCACTATGGTTGTTAAGAAGGTTTTTAAAATTATCCTTTTCTTGTGGTGTTGTAGCCCCCTTTGCCATGTTTTTCAAAGTGGCGCAAACTGAACATTCACCCATTCTAACTTTACGAGGAATAGACACATTGTTAAACTCTTGCTTCCATAATCGAGTAAAGTGACGATACAACACATACTTCTCATTTCTATTTTCCATGTCTTCTCTATATATTTGAAATACCTCTCGATGAGTAAAGTTATATGACAAGTGCAACCTTCCAGTTGTAGGCATAACCTCACAATGCAAGCTAAAATAGTTCATCATCCAATTCATTGCATGACGTCCAACAGATCCTTTGGTCCCAACATGGAATGTATCCAAAATGAGATCCCCATTCATAAGCCCCTGTTGAACCCTATGTATTCTAAAATTTCCCACACCCATTGCAATTTTAAATGCAGCCCTACAACATCGCATCCCTTGACTAAAGAAATATTCAAAAGCAACACGTGTTACTGACATGTTATCGTCAATCATTTGCATATGAGAAACAAGGTATATATCCAGCCTTTCACTATCTAAATGGAGGAATTTCTCTCTTAGGTGCTTTAGTTTCTTCATTCCTAAATTGTACAAACATTTCAAACCACAACAATGCTTCACAATATCCAATGCAATCTGTCTATCTGAAGTAAGAAATTTAAATCTTTTTTGAATTACTTCACGAGGCCTTCTTTTAAAACGTAGATTGAGCTTGCTTTGCCTTTCCGTTGCTCCACATGCACTTGAGACAGAAGGGAGATCAATGGTTGGATCAGATGGGAGATCAAGATGTGCATTTGGTTGAGCAGAATTGCACTGTGAATTGGGTAACTTAAATGAATCAACAAAAAACATAGAATTGTCACCACATTCTAAACCATAGGGATCATCACTTATGAGGAAAGGGTCAACTGAGAACAATGAATCTGAAACTGTATCAATATGAGTAGAGGAAGCTGATGCCCAAGCATCCAGTGAAAAGATTGAGCTCATCTTCACTCAGTTCAAAGAAGACTGAAGATGAATTACCTTTTTAAATAAGTAGAAGTTCGAGATCAAGTGAAGATGTCACATCAAATGTCACATCGAGTAGATATGAAATCAAAAGTTCATTAAAGTACATTAAAGTGCATTAAACATCAAATTACATTAAAGCACTTAAAGCCTAAAATTAAAGTACTTAATTACTCAGATATACACTAATAAGGGAACCAAAGATTTGATTCACTATTGAAAGATGAGATACACAGTTGATTTCAAACTAGATATGAGTCATTGAGTTTTAGCATTATGAGTGAATCAAAATATATCCAAGTTGAGTTCCAATTGGATTAGATATTAAAATTGTTTGGAGTAGTGCCATTGAAGACTTTACAAGAAGAGATTTTACCTTTGGTTAAGATTTCAAGGATTAGGTTTTATTGTGGTCTTGGCTAGATCTCAAAGAGGTATATGAAAGTATATTCTGAAAGAATTATGTGTAAAAGAGGTACACAGAAAATTATATGTAAGAATTATATGTAAAAGTTATATCCGTGGCAAACCGCTTGTTACAAAAGATTTTCAAATGAATTTTGAATCTAAGATTTACCTGAACGTTGGATGCTATAAGATAACTTCATTTGATTTTCTCTTTTCTGCAAAGACAATGAGTGACGTTTGAAATTACCAACCTATTTTGTTGAAATTACCAACCTATTTTGTTGTTCAAGACGTTTGAACCCCAAAGTTCTTTGTTGAACGTTTATTCATACATTGATTTTCCTTTTCAACAATGTGTTACAAGATAAATGTGAATATGAAGTGAAGTGAAAAGGATAAAACTATAAAGATGTCATTAATCTCCCATATTCAACACAACTTAGACTTGATTTTTCCCCAAGCAGTAGATTCTCAGAAACAATTTATACATGAGATTAGCCTTCCTCATGTACATACCATACTCTTGCCATTGAAGTGTAAATTTCATGAAAATGTATATAAATAGTTCCAAGGTTCTATAAATATTTCACTAAACTCGAGGTGAAACAGCCTATTTGTGTGAGTGGTATTTCCTGGTTAGATAAGTTGACAGATCTAGTTAGCAACTGGATTCATTCAGTTAGATCCAGTTAGTCTCTGGTTCAAGTTACCCAATTGCCTATAAATAGCAGAGGAGGAGATCATTCTCATTTCCAAAATCCGCGAGCAAGAGAGAGCAACAGAGCACAGACAACAACGGAGCACAGAGCTCAGCAAACCAGCTTGGCAACTCTCATGGAGAAGAAGAATGTTGGAAAGAGTACCAAGAGGTAGACAAAATCATACCACAAAAAAAGATCCTTGTGTATGTTTGAGTAAATAGTATGCTTTCTAGGTTTTTATTTTTCTTAGCTCATGAAATATAGATCCAATGAGGGTAGAATGCGATGCCAGGCATCGACTTAATGGTGTAAGTCGATGCCAGGCATCGACTTTTAGGTGCAAGTCGATGCCACACATCGATTTGGGGTCCAACTCGATGCCTAGCATCGACTTGCACCCTCAAGTCGATGCCTGGCATCGACTTTCACTTAAATTCGATGTTTGGCATTGAATTGCACCGTCAAGTCGATGCCTGACATCGAATTGCACCGTCAACTCGATGCCTAGCATCGACTTGGAAGGTCGATGCGTGGCATCGAATGTGGCTTGAAAGTCGATGCCAGGCATCGACTTTAGGGTGCAAAGTCGATGCCAGGCATCGACTTTTAGGTGCAAGTCGATGCCTGGCATCGACTTGGACCCTTGAAAAACACATTAATGTATGAGCTCATATTCCACTTGCACCCTCAAGTCGATGCCTGGCATCGACTTGGACCCTCAAGTCCATGCCTTGCATCGACTTTGCACCCTCAAGTCGATGCCGGGCATCAACTTGCACACAAAGTCGATGCCTGGCATCGACTTGGACCCTTGAAAAACACATTAATGTATGAGCTCATATTTCTAAGCCCATTTCAGGGATGTTGAGTCAAAAAGTGAGAGGCCCTTCAAGAAGCTCAAAGTGACAATGAGCTCTATGGATCAGCAACGTGACAGATGCATTGGTCACCAAGCAAGACCAAAGAAAAACATTGCATCCTTATCCTCTGAGAAGGCCAACAATCCGGTTGGAATGTCTTCTGGTGGACAGAGTAGCATCAAAATACCTGAGGATGATGCAACTAGGAAGGAAAGGTCGAGGGACGTAGAGGTATTAAGGACAGATCGTCCACTCTGGGACATGACAAAAGTCAAGTGGTGCCTTCAATATGTGGAAGAAAAGAATGCAATGCTACTTGTGTTCGCAGGGGCGTACGGGAGAGGAAAGATCATGACAACACAGGGTTTTCAGTATGGCCTTGTGTTCAAACTGGATTATGAAGATGAGGATTCTAACAAGCTCCTTATCCTGGTAGAGACATCGAAAGGTTTAAGAAATGTAATATGCAAGATGGATTTGTTGTGCCCAGAGTGCTGTGTTCTAGAGAGGCTTGCAGAGATATGCAGGGACTCATTGAATCTTATCAAGGACTTGATGCCATGGATCCAGGGAAACATCATGCCAACACAACAGAAGATGACAACCCCTGTAACGGCAAGGGGTAAGCAGTGTGTGCAGAAAAAGTTCCTGAAAAAAAGAAGAGAATTGTTGATGATGAGTCTTCTGACTCGAGCTCTAGCTCTGAGGATATAATAGTTGCACCTGGTGGGGAGCTTGCCTCGGGTATTCTTGGTACTGAGTAGACCAAGATGAGGGAGGACATAGCTAGAAGAAAAGTTGTGAAGAAGGGGCAGTTGTTCCACCTGCCAATCAATATCATCCATAGGCCACCAATGGATCCAGTCACAGGGAGGAGACCCCTTGAGATAAGGGAGCCACACAATTTGCACGTGCAGAATCTTAAGAAGAAAATGAAGATAAATCCTCATGCTATTGTTGTGCCTTTCCTTGTCATGGTGGATCCGAATGAGTGCAGCTCTGTGGAGGAGTTCAATGAGGGTTTGTTTGAGGATTATACACATTATGTGATTGATGGTTCACACTCTGCAGAGGCCCACAGACAGCTAGTGAAGGAGCACCCCACCACATTCTTCTTTAGGTATGCAGAGTGCAAAATATATGTTGGTCTTACAACTGAGGAAGCCAAGCTTCTTGCTTGGGATCACAACAATGACAATGACTACAGGCAAAAAATGTCCTCCATAGAGAGAATTCGGTTCTTCCACCATGAATATGAAGATTGTCTCGTGAAGGAGGCTGAAAGAATACATCCCAATCTATGAAAGCAATGCCTTATTGAGGTTGGCATTGCACTAGATGAGAATAGGAAGTCTGATGCTTTGAGAAAATATGATCCATGGTTTCAACTGGCATTCAGAACAAGTGAGATCAGGGATCTGCACGATAAGATTTTCACAATGTGGTAGAACAACCAGAAGCAACGGAAGTCGAGGCCAGACCCACAGATTGATTTGAAGGGAAAGGGAAGGAAAGTTGACCTTTCAATTGAAGATGCTCCTGAGGACATGAAGCTAACAACATGGAGAGCCCTTCAAGTAATCAAAGATGATACATTGATTATATCAACTTTGTCAAGGGTAATCTCCAAGGAGTTAAGCCTTGAGGAGATGGTGACTGAGCTCAATAAGTATGTATGTTATTCTCAGATCCTTTTTCCCTACTCCCATGTTTCTGGTCTAACCTAGTCTCTTTTTCATTTCTGTGACTGTAGTCATAAAGTATACATGAAGATTCAGGAGGTGATGATGAAGAGGCTGGGTTGCTTTGCTTGGATAGAGGTCCAAGCAAACTATCCAACTACAGCATCATACAAAGCTTTATCAGAATATTTTATCCTGTTTCGTGATTCGGTAGGTTCTCTTTCAGAGAGCATGCCTGGTTTGCTATTAGACTAGATGCCTTGATTCACCTAACCAATTCGATGCCAAGCTTTTATTAGGAACTCGATGCCTGGCATCGACTTGGTGGCATAAGTCGATGCCTGGCATCCACCTGGTGCCATAAGTCGATGCCTGACATCAACCTCGTGGCATAAGTCGATGTCTGGCATCAACTTGGGGGCATGAGTCGATGCCTGGCATCGATCTAGTGGCATAAGTCGATGCCAGGCATCAAGTTATGCCACCAAGTCGATGACAAGCATCCACTTTCAGTAGAAAGTTGATGCCTGACATCGACCCAGACACGAAATCGATGCCATGCATCAACTCCTTATGTTTCCTTTGGTATATTGAAGAGCTCATTTGATTGTCTTTCCACTTTATTCTGCAGAAACCAAAGAAAAGTAAGTCTGCAGAGGTAGTAGATGATTGCCCCCCTGCATTCTTGGCTCACATTCAAAGAGCAAGGCATGAGAAATCCAGACTGAAAGCCAAGGAGATTGATTTTGATGATGAACCTGATCTGAAATGTTTCTCCAATCCCCTAGAACCCCTTAGGCCTGTATATTACAATGTATTCTGTAGTGATGTAAATAATATTTGTATTGTTGTGCCTAGAAAGCATTTCTCCCTTCTTATAGCAGACATACCCTATGGATTTAGGATGTTGGGATCAGTTAATGACGATGAACCCTTCAAACACCCTCAGATTCGAAAGATGGTCACTGATTTTGCAGAGTTGACTATGTCTCCTCTTTGGAGGATAGTAATTTTCCATAGCAGAGACCAGTCTTTCTCTGTTTCAACTGCTCTGAAGGCAAGATGTCATGTTGTGGAGTGCCTCACGTGGTAAGTAATCTTCTTTCTATCTCCATGGTTTTAATGATGCTCTCTGTCACTTATAGTTCTTGTTGGCAGGGTGAAGACAAACATCAATCACACTCCTTTGCATAGGTTTGTGAGCTCCACTGAATGCATTACAGTTGGCTATTATGATGAAGTAAGCAAAAGGAGAGTTAGGGAGCATTGCAATGAGAATGGGATCTCAAATGTGCTCATGTTCCCAGTCGTTACCAAGAAACTTCGTCATGTAGCTAGGGACAGGACATTGGTTAATCCCTATCAGAAGCCACAAAAGCTCATAATGAGATTGCTACAACTATTCGCCAATGATGATGACTGGGTCCTAGACATTTTTTCGGGCACAGGTAATTTCAATTGTAACATTTTTCATTAGCCATGATGTTGATTGGCTCTAAGTGGTTTTCTTCTGTTTCAGGAACGACTCTCGCTTGCTCCTTAAAGATGTTCAGGCACTGCATAGCTGTGGAGAAGGATGATGCTCAAGTGAGCTTCGTTAGAATGAGAATCAATGGGCTGAATGAATGCCTAGATGAAGACCAAGAGGTTGGAAGGAAGCACATTGCAGACACGGAGAGATTCCAACCGGCTTCAAGGGAGCCTGTTCCCCCACTTGCAGATGAACCGGGGGACCTGGCTTACCTTGAAGAGCCAATCTTGGAGCAAGAGAGGCAGGAGATGTGTTCTAGTGTTCCAGAGGATCCCATTATGCTTGAGCCTGAGGAAAGCTATGATCAGCTTCTATTGTAGATTCATATTATTCTTGTAAAACACATGAAATGTAAAACATCATTTTAATAGAAATATAATGCCGAGTTCTGCTTCCACTTTGTGTTAAGCTTGACTTATCTTGAGCATTTCTCTGATGAATGTGTGAATGTTTCTTAGTATAGTTTTGTTGATTATAATCTTCTCTTGGGAATGCTTTTGTGAAATTTATTTCATATGCTATAAATATGGCCCAACATTCAATGAGGATCTTAACTATACAAAGCGGATGATCTTAATTGCCTTGTTAAAATGTTCCGACTTTTGCAACACATGTACTGCAATTTTCGAGTAGCTTTTAATCAGCTATAATCTGTGCTTGTTGAGGTTATAGATGTAATGAAGGAGTTTCCCCAATTCTTACTTGTACCTTCAAGTCTAATCTCTTGTCAAAGATCACGATGTGGGATTCTTGATCATGCTGAACAACTAGTTTTCAAGGCACCAAGTATTTTAACATATCTATCTTGACTACTTGGGATATGGGATCAAACTTCTAGTCAATATTTACAAGCAAGAACAAGTGATGCTTTCTAGATATTGTAAAATGCCCACGTTATTGCTTGATATCATGGTCTTTAGGTAAAAAGGAATAGAGAACATGTCTTTGTTCTCCTTTGTTGTGACTCCGTGTTTAGGGTTTTCACACAAATTTTCAACATTTTTGGGTCAATTTTTTGGACATTAATTGTGAACTCTTGTGTGTGGCATAGAGCAAAGGAAGAAGCAGGCAAGCACCTTGAGTTCTCGGGTATGGTTAAAACAGTTATGTTTTTGGCCCAAGAGAACTTTGTAAGTGGAATTTCCATTTCTTGAATGTTTGATGATCTCTTTGAGTATAATTATATTGTGATCAACAGAGTGACTTAGGATCCCTAGTGTAGCCAGGTATCATATCGCCTTAGCTCAGTGTGTGCTGAGTAGTCAACGAAAGAAGATGTAAGTGGGTGAAGGGACCAAGCCTAAGGGAATTTTTGTGAATCGAATATGCAACACTCAAATGAATTAACATCAAAACATATCAAAACGATTCCTTGCGATAATTGAAAACAAGACAAGAAGCTCTAAGGAAAAATTAAAAAAGAACTAAGTGATTGATTGAATTAAAGGTGTAAGTGTGGTAAGGTGAGATTAGAATTAATGCACCCGAGCTCCGAAAAGTACTTAGGGAAAAGTGATAGATGGAGCATTCGATCTTTCGACGCTAGCGTAAGAACTATAGCACGATGTCGTCGAGATTTTCTCTCCTCTCTCACTCATGAAGGCCTACAGGAAACCCATTCAGTGAAGGTAGCTAAAAGGGTAGTGATCAAAGCTGGTCAAACTTTGGAAATTAGGGCAAAAATTTCAATGTCTCCAAATCACATGAAAATTCATATACTTGCAAAGCCTATCAGAGCTTCCTAGACAGCTTAATGCCACCTTGCAAGCTTCCAAATGTAGTCAAACTTGTATAAGCGAGATTTAGACAAAAGTTTTTTCTACATATTCCTGAAGGAGATCTTTGGAAACATAGTCCTACAAAGTTTCATCTTCATCAAAGCCTTTTTGGAGGGTCAAAGAGCACAAAGTCCACTTTTCAAGGTCACCACAGTTTTCTAGTTTAAGCAAATTGAAGGGTTGAAGGACTGCCACATGGTGAAAGCTGATTGAGCCATGTTGTACGATCAAGATGAGCTCATATTCAAGGGTGGAGATGAAATTATGCTTATAGCAAGGAGAATCCACGAGTTTCTTTCATCAAAGAAGACTTTTTTGACAGTTAAAGATCAATAATGCAACTTTTCTCTAAAAATAGTGGTATATCTTATCCGAATTGATGTCAGCACTGATCCGACGATCTAGATCATCCCCAGATTCAATGGTGGAGAATGAAGGCACCTAAATTTCACTCCTTTACACTAGATTTGATAGAAAGAACGATTCCAAGCCATTGATTTGATTAATCAAACGGTTGTAATCGAAAGTAGTGATCCTAGAGTTGAGAGTTGATTTCTCTAGATCCAAGGGACCAAATTCATTCTAAAAACTATATAAACCCCCCTTCAAACTCCTAGAGCATCATTTTTAGGCATCCATAGGGTTGTTGCAAGCTTAAGGTTTCCTTGAGACGATCACCCTCGGTTGAGCAAGTGAGGAACCAAGCTGGGCTAGTATGAGTATAGTTCCTAGTTTCAAATTTAAGTTAAAACTCCAATCTAGGATAGGCTCTTGAAACCAGCATCTCTATCTTCACTCACCCTCGGTGGAGCATGTGAGTGAGTTAGAGCTAGTTTTAATGAGTCTTAGACTTCTTTAGTTAGACGTTACGAGCCTAGACATACATAGGGTCAATGAAGTGGAACTCATCTTCTTACGTGTGACATTCGGTTGAACTGTCATGGTTTGAGGGTCGGAACCATCTTTGATTAGTAGACTGCTTAGCTTGACGTATCACGACAATCTTATACATGTATCTTAATTCAAATCCTTTTAATTCATGTCACTTGTCACTTGTCTCTTGTCTCTTGTCTCTCAGTCTCTTAAGTATTTTTACATGTCTTCTATTTTCTGCTATGTGTGAGAAGGCTCCGCAATATTGCGTTGAACCAGTGAGGATGTTTCATTGAGCTTGTGATTAAACTCTATCATCATAATTCACTTGCATGCATATAATCCATACATACCCATACATATTGATTAGTTTCTGAAAGTGTATAAGAAGCTCCAATGGACCATTCTTCCTTTCGAAATTGATTTATGTGTAAGGATTCCATCTATTCTCATCATGCATACATATCATCCAATGAAGACTATGCATATGGATTAGAATTAGGAAGTGTTTAAGAAGCTCCTTCAATGGACCATTCTTGCTTCCAAATTTGATTCGTGCGTATGGTTCTCTTTCATTCTTATCATTCCTATTCATAAATCTAACTTGCACTCCTACATTTCCATTCCGATAATCATTTCAACATCTCTCTCTTCTCCATACTCAACATTAATTTCACTTTCACGTCCTTAAACCTTCCAAAATTCATTAGCTTCATACACCCTGTGTGTGCCACGACCAGACCCGATCCACCCGGATTGCGATCACCTCCACATTTGAACCCGACGTGAAACGCTTCGTGGCATTTGCTTATGATCTTGTTGGGAGGTTGTGATCCATATTTTTTGTTTCATATTTTTCATCCTCATCATATCATCATCATCATTCTTGAGTGTTACACTGGATTTCTCACAATATCGTGCACATTTTCGTCGTGAAGTAAATGCATTTGTGAGAGATCTAGAGCATCGTGCATCACTCGCTTATTCACATAAGATGGAGGAAGGATTCAAATCCCTTATTGTTGAGAAACAAGGCCAAAGAATAGTCTCTTCTATGTTAAGAGACAAGGGAAAATTCAATGGCATCAAAATTACAAGCTACTTAGATTTGTTTGAAGAGCAAGCTATGATTTTTGGTCTTCCTGAAGATCTTTTGATATCATTCTTTGAACTAATTATTGATAGCTCTATCATATCCATGTCACTCAATATGATACTCTTCCTTGGAGTGATTTTAGAAAGAAGATGCTCAAAGAATTCTATCTTGAAGATTATAGCCAACATAATCGGGATGGATTCTTACGATGGGTCAGTTCCCCAAAGCCTAGTAGCTCTATTACTCACTTACAAAATGAGTATATTAGATGCTATGAACAACTTCCTGATGAGGATAAGATAACTTTGGAACCTGATCTTGTGATCAATTTTCTTAAGCTTCTTCATCCTGAAACTCGTAGGGAAGTTGAACGACGATTAGAAGAGCCGGATAAGCGCTATGGTCTTACTGACAATTGGCAAAAAGTGTGTAAAGTAGTAGAGGTTGTAGCCTATAGACATCAAAGACAGTCCATGCTTTATGAGCAAACTAGTCTTCCTCAAGCTAGCTTTCCACAAACTAAGGAGCAAGTAAGAGAAAAATCCCATGCTATGCTTTTTGACTCTACTCCTATTCCTCAAATGATGGAGCCTACTCAAGGTTTTAAAGTAGAGCCAAATAAAAGTGTAGTTGAATAATCTCAAGTGGAAATTCTCACTAAGCAAATGGAAAGTCTTATTGCTACACAATCCAATTTGGCCAAGACTATAGATGCTGTACAATCTAATTACACCAAAACTTTCCAAAATCAAATGAACCCAATGTCTTTTCAAGAGCCTAATCAACATGTTATAGCTACCAATCAAAATCCATAAGTAGCTCCTACTCAAGCATATCAAGTTCCTCCAATGCATAATCCTTCAATGCAAAATCCTCATCCTCATGTGCAAAATCCTCAAATGTATCAAAACATGTATCCTCAAGCTTCTCAAATAGCTTTTCAAAATCCTCAAAATCAAAATTTTCAAAATCATCAACCGTATACTATGGAAGCTCCTCTTGCACTCAAGTACCACATGTTGCTCCCCAAGCTCCTCAAATACATCAGTTACCTTATCAAAATCCTAATTATCCTGTTCAAGCAATACCTTATCAACAAAATCCTCAATTTCAAAATTTCCCACCACAAGTTAATCAAAATCCTCAAAATCAAAATGGTTTTGTCTGTGGCCCTCGTAGGTGTCCTTAGTGTGATTCGTTAGATCACTTTTTGAGAGATTGTCAACTATTGAAGGCTGCTAAGGAGCAATGACTAGTAATAGACATAGACAAGAAAATCTGTGACTATCGATCTAGGCTACCTTTGCAAGGAAATTATGGTAAGGGAGGAATGAAAAAACACTATGAAAATATAACCATAACGGACATAGGAACTAGAGGAGTGAAACTAGAAGCTCTTGATGAACAACAAGTAGAATCAAGTAAACCCACAAAGGAAGTTGAATTTTCCATAGAGGCTTTAGTAAGAGCACAAGATGCGATTAGGAGAATAACGGCTTGGGAGTCACCGACAGAAGATCAATCTCTTATTTCTCACATATCCAATGTAGAAGAAAAACGAAAAAGAGATGAAGTTGAGCCTAATGAAAGAAGAGTGACTTGAAAACAAACCTCAGAGGGAATAGAAACAATCATAGAGCAAGGAGAAACATCACAATACAAAGATAAAAAACAAGAATCACAACCCAATGAACAAAAACAAGAGGAGAAACAAAAAGGGAAGAGGAAAAAGCAAAGAAAAACAGAACCAAATCCTTTAGATAAACAAGAACAATCAAAACAAACTGAAGACCAAACATAAGAACATGAACAAAAGCAAGATCCTGAGCAAAAACAAAAGAAACCAAAGAGAAAACCTGAAGCCATCTTGATTTCAGAAATTGAGAGAAAAATAGATCCTATGGAGATTTTAGATGACATTTTGCTTAAGAGTCAAGTGACTACGTCTTTAGAACAAGTTTTCTCTATTGCAAAGCCTGTTTTTAAAGATAACTTTATCGGCCTTATTAAAAGGAAGAGGTTTTCACTTAATCTAGATACTGAGATGCAAGATTCTCTAGATCAAGATCAAGCTATGAATGAAGCCTTAAACTTTGATGAATCTGATGAAGAGGACTTTGATGATGATGAAGTAAATGTTAATAAACATTTCTTAGGACCTATTCAACCTGACCATGAAAATCATGACAACAATCCTGAAAGTCACTTTAAAAGAAAATTTTGGTCTAGAGGTACATCAGAGATGCCTGTTAAAATAGGAAATGATAAGAACACTATCACTGTAAATGCATTAGTAGATTCCGGCTCCGAAATCAATGTGATTTCAAGAGAATTCTATGATAAGTTTTGATGGCCCATAGATAAAGATTGTCGATGGTGTATGAGAAATGCAGATAATGGTGTAGGAACCCTGTATGGAGCTTGTGCTAGTGTGCCCATATCCATAGGAGGAATCACAAAAGAGTTTCACTTTTTTATTCAAGATAATTGATCCTATGAAGTTCTCTTAGGTCAACCCTTTATTTTTGAGAGTCATATTGAAACTAAAGCCATGGATGATGGGTCTACCTATGCTAGATTTAAGTCTAAGGATGGAATGCAATCACTTCAAGTCATGACAGTAGGAGTGAATCATCCTAGGAATCGATTGTCAATTAGAAATAAACCTATTGTTACTCAGGGTCATGAGCATGCTTGTAGTGATTGTGCACCTCGATTCATGTTTGGAGCTACATATGATCAAAATTTTGGATAGAATCCATTGTTGAGCGGGACAACAGTGGATATTGGTTTGACATCTCGCATCCAACCAACATGTTTAATAGTTTGTCACTTTGTTTTCCACATTCTAGATTAGATTTTCTTCAGAAGAGTCAATTGTCCAAGTCTTTTATCCAAAAAACCCAAAAATTTTATAAAAACAACAAAATCATGGAACATGATGAGAACATTGAGCATGTGATTGAAACATCTCATTGTTTCTCTACTCTTGAGGAGTTAGAGTTATGTCTTCAACAAAATTCTAATTCCCATATTATTCTTCTCTCTTCTCTTGATGAGTATGCTCTTATCCAGGAATATGCTCTCAATGTTGACAAGTGCTCAAATTTTAACCAAACACATGATGCCTTGGTTGAAACAAAGTACAAAACTATAGACAAAAAAATCAAACCCATAGCTTAACCGTTACGTCAAGGAAGTAATGAAAAAATCATTGATGTGAAAAATTATCCGATTCTTCAGGATAAGAAAAACATAGGACATACATTCACGGATGAGACAATCAAACAGGTGAATTGATGACTTTCTTTTGCCAGCAGAGAGAGATAAATTTGAGAGAATCATACGTACGTAGCCATGGAAAAGCCTTTACTATGTATCCTCATGAGATTGGTTGTGTAGATCCTAAGCTAGTTGCACCCATGATAATCTTTACTATTCCACATATTCCATGGAATCTTCGTCCTATACTAGTTCCAAAGGCTCACTTACCTGAGCTAATGAAACTACTTAAGGAGAAGATAAACATGAGAATTTTATAGCCATCTTTTGCACCTTACTCAAACAGATGGTTCACTGTGCCTAAAAAGAATGGGAAACTACGTTGTATTCAAGATCTCCAACCTGTCAATAAAGTCATCATAAGGAATGTAGGAACAGTTACCACTGTAGATGAGTTTGTTGAATCATTTTCTAGACATTCTATCTATTCAATGGATGATTTATATTCGGGATATGACCAATTCTAATTAGCAATTGATAGTCGTGACATAAGCACAATGAAAACTCCTTTAGGCTTAGTGCGGATGTGTACTTTACCTCAAGGAGCAACTAATTCTATGGCTCATATGATGAGTGCTATGAATATGGTCTTACATGATTTTATCCCTCATATAACTATGCCATTCATTGATGATATTCCAATTAAAGGGAGTGAGGAACTTGCAAAGGACATTACATTAGATTCATCTGAATTTTGTAAACTTGTTCTTGACCATATCTCTGATTGTGAAACAATATTTCAACGATTTGAAGAGGTAGGTCTCACATTTTCCATAGAGAAATCTGGTTTTGGTATCAACGAGGTTCTTATTGTTGGACATTTATGTGGCCATTATGGTCGAAAGCCATACCCACAAAAAGTTGATGCCATTAGCAAGATTCTGAAACATGTAACAATGTGAGTGAGGTACGTAGATTTCTTGGTGCTTGCATCTTTTATGTTATTTGGATCCCACACTTTGCTCATGTTGCTAATTGTCTCTATGACTTGTTGAGGAAGAAACGAAAATTTATTTGGACTGACAAACACACTCAAGCTATGCGTAAATTGAAGAAATTATTGCTTGAAGCTCCCATCCTTAAGAGTGCAGACTATTCTACTAACAAACCTATTACATTGATTGTTGATACTAGTCCTATTGGTATAGGTTGGGTCATAAGTCAAGATGATAGTGAAGGGAATATATATGCAATTAGGTTTGGTGCCAAAGTTTTACATGAAACACAACGAAAATATCCACATATCAAACGAGAACTATGGGGTATGGTAACAACTTTGAAAACAGACAAAGAATATTTCATTGGTGCAAATGTCAAAGTTGAGACTGATTGTTTGCCTCTCATTGGAATGATAGCCAATTGTTCATCTTCTGATATAGCCATGCTTAGATGGATCTCATATATTAAGTTCATAAATCTTGAGTTTGTTCATATTTCAGATAAGTCAAATTCAGTTGCTGATATGTTATCGAGAGCTAGATTTGATGATCTTGAAAGTGATCTAATAAAGAATGTGAACTTAATTGACTATGTTCCACATATATATGAGTATGAGCAATTTCATGAGTCTGAGTATGAAAATGAATGGAGAGACATAGGAAAGTATCTGAGTACACTACAACCATTACCTAGTTGGACTACGAATAGATTCTGTAACATTAGGAAACGAGCTTATAACTTTTTCCTATGTAATGGTTATCTTTGGAGATATGCTAAGGGTAAGGTTAAGAATCCATAACGAGTCCTAGGAAAACGAGGTCTTCAATTGCAAGTAATGAAGGAAATGCACGAGACATTATGGGCAGGTCATAAAGGATTTTTTGGAACATATGAAAAAATTAGAAGTACCTATTATTGGCCTAGGATGTACATTGACATTAGTAGCTATGTTACTACATGTTCTACTTGTCAACTTCATTCATCAGTCAAACATAGAGATCCGTTGCATCCTACTTATCCACCTTGTATTCACTATAAGTGGGTAGTAGATCTTATAACTATGCCTAAAGGTATTGACAAAATGTGTTACATTGTACTTGCAAGAGAAGAATTAACTAATCATGTAGAGGGACGTGCACTACGATCTAAGACCACTTACAATGTTTGCAAATTCTTGCTTGAAGATGTCATAAGTCGCTTTGGGTACATAGAGAAAGTAGTTGCCAATCTTGGAGAATTAAATGCGAGAGAAGCTAAAGAGTTATTTGAACATCACGGTATTCGTTTGTCTCTCACTACTGCATATAATCCAGAGGCCAATGGTAAAATAGAGAGAGGGCATCCACCTATTGTGAAAGCCATATCTAAAGCATGTAACGGTGACATCAAACAATGTCCTAGATTCTTACCTTTTGCACTTTGGGCAGATAGAATGACATGCACACGTACTACTGGGTATATGCTTGCTGAACTCATGTACTATCAAAAACCATTGTTTCCAATTCAGTCTCATATTTCTGCATGGTCAAATTTTCCTTGGTTTGAAAACATGTCTACTGATTATTTTTTGAGTTTGCACATTAAACAGTTAGAACAAGGTAAATTAAGACTTGATGATGCCGTTGAAAAATTAAGAGAATCTAGAATGAAGAACAAGCATTATTTTGATGAAACTCATCGATTGCATCCTAAGACAATTGAAGCAGGAGATTGGGTGCTCATTGATGATAGTACATTTGACTCTCAATATGATGCACGCAAAAAGCTCACTCAACGGTGGTTTGGGCCATACATTGTATCAAAAGTCAACAACAATGGTATGTATGCTCTTTGTGAATTAAATGGTGTTGCACTAAAAACTTTGATTGCAGATAAAAGGATAAAGCTATTCAAGAAACGTGATAATGAGGATTACATTTTAGATGAGGACATTGAAGAAGATGACAACAATGAGGCCGATTAATAAACAGGAGTATCCATGTTATACAAATTTAAAAAAACAAAAAATAAATAAAAAATAAATAAAAAAGGAAAGAAAATATAAAAAAACATATAAAAATATCATTAATTTTTCAAGTTCATGTTGCTTTTTTTTTTCAAGTTCATTCAACTTTTTTTCCATTCTTGTTTCATGCATGTTTGTTTTCGGTCTTTGCATTGCATTGCATATCCACATCACTTGAGTCAAAAAAGGCAAATGATGATTTCTACTTGTGTAAAATTGTATCTTGAGTAGTAATTTATCTACTAAGAAATTGGTTATAATCTAGGATTATGGAAAGATAGGACATGTAGATTTCGAGGTTTATTTTGGTGACATGACTTTCATATATAAACATGCATATGTATCCTGTATCGAAAGCATAATTGTTGAAGTCCTAGCTCTTGCTACTGCATGTTTCTACATCTTTAGTCCACCTCACAACACTTGTATGGGAGTTTCAATGACTATTCTCCGTCATAAAAAATGGTTGTACCTTGTATCCGGGTTTAATTTTTCCCCGTCATTAAAAAAAAAAGCTGCTACATGTTACCAGGAAGTTTACACTTTCTTCTACCCCAAAAAAGTGATTGTAACCATAAAGTTGTCGAATCATCATCATCATCAAAGCATAAAAAAAATCCAAAGGAAGATAAAGAGGCATAGTAGAATAAATCACAAGTTATATAGGCAGATTTATGCATTAGTGGAGTTTAGTTAGATTTCCTTGCATGTTATTAGAGAAAGAGCATATTCATATTTATGTAAGAAAGAAGTTGATCTAAAATAAGCTAAAGATGAAAGATGTCTCTTGAAAATCCTAAATCTTTATTTATAATCATATTTAAGGTAGATTGCTTTATGAAAAAGGTACAAATTTTTCTTCAAGATGAGTGGATACGATGCTCAAAACGACTCAATACATCCACTTCCACTTCATATTGATGCTTGTTTGTTTTCTTTCTTGTTGTCAATGTTGCTTGTTCATTTGCATATATGTTGCCTATTTGTTCATGCATATTCATGTTGCATGTTTCAATTCTTTCTTTCATGCAAATTTTGATTCATGTCACGTTGCCTACTCATTCATGCATATTAATTTTTCATTCCATGTTTCTTATGTTGCCTATAAAAGAATTTGATGCCTGGAACATTTTGTTTTTCACAGATACTAGAGTGACACTTGCGGAGGAATCGCTGGTTTACTGGGGGCGAATGTCGTCGAGATTTTCTCTCCTCTCTCACTCATGAAGGCCTACAGGAAACCCATTCGGTGAAGGTAGCCAGAATTCCTTGAGAATTCCAAGATGCATCAAGAATGTCAAAGGGAGTTCACATGTGTTGCAGAGAAAAGAAGCACAAGAGAAGAGCCCCAAAATTTTCAAATTAATGGGCATAATTTTTCTTCTTCGAGTTCTTAGAGAATCCCCTCAAAGCCATGTATATGCACTAGAGGAGTCCTCTAAGTTGCATAATCCCAACTTGTTGTAAAATAGCCCTTGTAAATTAGTAGGAAATTCACTTTTTTGGAATAAAGTTCCGGTCTCTTGTGTGAAAGGACCAAACTTAGGGCACATGTATATAAGTCACTTTGTGACTCTTTGTAGAGACTTTTGCCATGGTGAAGAAGAATCTCTCCAAAATTTCGAATTTGCCTCTTTCTTGTAGATTTCCATCTTCTCTTTGATCTTGTATGTGTGTGTAATGCTTGGAATGTGTGTGCAGGACTGTTTTCTACTCCTCCCCACTGTTTTTGAGCTACTATAGTGTGTGTGTGAGCTTGTAGGAGTTGTGGCGTGAGTGTGGGTGCTTCCCGCCATTCACTATTTTGGTCATAACGTGAAGCAAAATTGTCAGAATCAAGTGAAACCACTTTCAATAGATGCGTCTTAGCGAGAGCTTCCAAACCAGTATCCTATTGACTATATTCGGAGCTTGGAGCTGGGAGAAATCCTTGATTTACTGAAAATTGCTGTAAGAGGTATCACGGCAGACACTTTCAGCCTTTCAGTGAGTTTTGAGAGGTAGATTAGTCTTTTCTCATGCATTTTAGCTAAACCACTTCATTTTCCATCATGTGTGCACATGTCCTCATACACTTGGTTAGGTCGTTCGATCGGATTGACATTTGAATGTGTGTTAATTTCTCACTATACGCACTTGTGTTGCAATAGAGGTACAGTCTCATTGGCACAAGTCCTTGAGTCTCCTTGACTTGAGTACACACGTTTTTGGCACCGTTGCCGGGGAACACTCAGCCAAGGTGCCTTCGTGATGGTTATAGATCGAGTGTGATGGAATCGTACTTGTAGAAGTGAACTCGTTCCGTGGCAAGTAGTCAATCACTTCAGCACTTGTTACTTCACATCCCAAAGGTGTGTGTAATGATTTTTTAGGTTTAGGATTAGTAGGAAGGGAGAAAAGGAGGAGTTAGGGTTAGGTTAGAAGGAGAGGAGAAGAGAAGAGAAGTAAAGTAGGAGTAGGCCAAGATCACTAAAAAAGCCCAAAAAATTTGCCCAAAATTGGTAATGTTCAGTTTCTGTCACAAAAAGTATAAAAACCAAAAAATTTGACTCATTTGACACTTCCCTGTGTTCTGGTATCGTGTGCGAGCAGCGACTGGTATTGCGTGAGAGGTATCGTGCATTTCAGGCCATTAAAGCTAGATCTTGAGTACAAGGTGCAAGCAAGACAGCACTAAGGTAAGATTCCACAAAGTATTTTGAACAAAAACACACTAAAAGTGCACAAACGAGTGATTAAATGCGTATGCGGTATCGCGGAGGGGGAAGACAGTTGATTTTTGAACTTCATTGAAAGGGACAGTGGGCTAGGAGTGAAGAGGTGTGTGAGAAGAGCAAGGGGTGCTAAATTTTTATGATTTGTAAGGTATTTTGGCTTGAGTATCGCGATTGGTTGAGTTCTGGTATCGCAATACCAAAATTCCCTTGTACCGCGATACTCGCCGAAGTATCGTATCGTCGGGTACCAGTCTTGGTATCGCGATACCACTTTGGTATCGTATCGCCAAGTTGGTATCGTGATCACGCTTTACCCCAGTAGTATCGTATCGTTACCTACTGTGGTATCGCGATACCATTTTCAGTATCGTATCGCCTCGGTTCTCAGGTATCGTATCACGAGGACCTTGGTATCGTATCGTCCCTGATCCAGGTATCGTATCGTCAACCCCTGAAGTATCGTATCGCCCACTTCCTAGTGTAGTATCGCGATACCATACTAGTATCATATCATGCAAGTTGGTGGTATCGTATCGCCACTTGTCTTGGTATCGTATCGTCTCATTGTCTTGAGTCGTATCGCGATACCAAGATGGTATCGTATCGGTTTATATTCTAGTATCGTATCAGCGGAGTGTCTGGTATCGTCTGGAAGTTTGGTATCGTATTGTGAGAATCCCAGGTATCGTATCGTCTATTCTGAAGGTATCGTATCATCAAGATAGCTCGTATCGTATTGCGGCCAACAGCAGTATCGTATCGTCATGATAGCTCGTATCGTATCGCAGCCAACAACAGTATCGTATCGTCTACACTACCAGTATCGTATCGTGTAGATTTCAGGTATCGTATTGTGGCCAACTCGGTATGGCCCAGTGCAGTATTGCCTGGAAGTGGTATCGTCCAGAGTGGTTGAAGCATTTTGTCAGGCAACTTGAGGCATTGGGAGAACCACTCAAGGAGAGTCTCAGAGACTTAGAGAGTCTGAGGAGGGTGAATGAACTTGAGGTAAGGGAGAGTGCTAAGTAGCCGAAGAAGTATAATATCTTCTGTGGGAAGTGCTGCCCAGGTTACTCACCACTCTGCCTATTCAGATACCTCTAGTGACTCAGAGGAGGAAATACCCATGGCTTCGGAAGACATGCAGGGTCCAACTCCAAGTAGAAATTTCATGATTGCTGTAGAGGGAGATTACCGCACTTCCTTGCAGTATGTGTCTACCAATGCCCAGGAGATCCCCATCTACCTGGATGGCTTAAATAGATGTGTGGTTAGGATGGTAACTTCCACGAATGCCATAATCGTGCACAGACCTGCTGTCAAGTACAAGGGAGGAGCATACATAGACAAGATTGGTCACATCTACATCGTAACTGAATTTCCTGAGATGATCAATGAAAGGGGAGAGTTAGTGGAACTAGAAAACTCCGGAAGAACGAACCTTGAGGAGCTAGTGACTACCCCTAGAGGCAGATCCCAAGTAACACGAGTCTTGAGAGGAGACTTGATACCTCAAGACGACTACTTAGTGGAAGTCTATATGATCCATGGATCAGACTTATTGCTTCAAACAGACTTACTGGCTCCAGGGAGAGAAGAAAGCCCCATGACATTTTATGAGCTGAAGGATCCAAAAGATGAAACTAGACTCACATACTTGGACAAAAATCAGAGGAGATATTGGCTAGTTAGTGCCTTAGACAGGGCTCACCTGAGATACATGGGTGTTCCTGTATTCCCTCAGAGAGATCTGGCAACTACTTCGCAGAAACCTTTTGGAAATCAACAAGAGACAAAACACACCACGTCAGGATAGACCAACCAACGAAGTGTGCCAAACCGTACTCATGTACAATTTGCAACTCCAGGAGTGCAAACACACAATCAGGCCCACGCAGGGGTAGGTAATCAGTACCGACCACCGATAAGACCACGACCACCAGTAGGAGGACAGCCGGTAATGCCCCCAGTTAGACCAACAGTTCTTGTCTTCCCTGTAATGCCGAGACCACCAGAACCAATGAGAAGATTGAGACCTATCCAAGTGGCCAAGTGTGTAAGGAATCATTATGATGGATTGGGAGAACCCTACGATCACATTGCTGAATTTAAACAAGTTCTAAGGGCAGAACAAGTAGACGACTTCTTTGTGCAATATGAGTCCTTTGGACTCACCCTCACAGGGACGACTCTAACTTGGTTCCAACCATTAGACCCTAATCAATTCGGAAACATGGAGCAATTCTTTCAAGAATTCATTGGGGAATTCACGAAGAGAGGGATTAAACACAATTCAGTGTCTTTAATCCATAGTTTGAAACAGAACCCTAATGAAACAATGAAAACAGTAGCCAGGAGATTCAATCAGTATGTGGATAGATGCCTGGTTGCAGAGAGGCCCACTCAACAAAAAATGATTTCATCATTTTTGGATGGACCCACAAACGGAACCCTAAGAATGCTAGTGTACGTGAAGAGGCTAAAAACTCTGAGTGAATGCCTGCAAGAATGCATTGATCTAGAAGATAACCTAGCTGAGGACCTCAAGAGTACACCCAGCTCCACTAAATCAGAAGACTTACGAAGTACCATTACCTCCAACTCAAGTAATATGGAAGAATTGGCAGAACTATTAGCAAAAAAACTAGGAGTCCAGGGACAAAGAACGTACCAACACCCAGCACAAAGAGTGCCTATGCTACAAAGATATAGTCTATGTGGAGGAGATCACCCCAAACACATGTGCGTGCGAGGAGGGACCAGTGCACATCAAACATACCCATACAACAGACAGCACCAACCAGGAAATGCTTTGTATTGCCACATAGAACAAAAGTACACTAATCACACCACTGAAAATTGTCCATTCAATAGGCAGGCATGACTATTCCAACCACCACAGTATCGACCATATGGATTACAATCCCTATCTAACACCAGCAGGAGCACCAAGGCCATATGAACAGGCTCCGTATCCACCACCACAACCAGTGCTAGGGCCACAACTATCACAACCTGAAGAAAATTTGGAGAGAGCCATAGTGCCAGCATCATCTACAATCAACGAGGAATCAGCGAACCCTGGATATGAGCTGCCACCAGGAGATTACTACCCATATGAAGCCAATATGCTGGATTACGAATCAACCTATGAGTCGGCTTATTATGGATATGGAAACTATGACCCAAGCTATGGCACTAAGGTTGCAACTCTAATGTATACCGCTCCTAAAGCACAACCGCCCATGAGACCACCCATTAGACCACCTGTACCTAGAGGACCTTGTTATAGATGCGGAGGAGACCATTTTATTAGAGAGTGCCCTCGACCTTACAATCCACCAACACCTAAGACTTGGGAAGGATATTGCAACGAATGCGAAAAGGAACATCTTTTCAGGGACTGTCCTAAGAATCCAACCAAAGTCCAAGACACTGCACCAATCAATGTAATTGAAGTAATAGAAGGATCTGGAAGTGATAAGGAATATACGGTGCCATTGAAAGCCATTACAAGAGCTCAGATAAGGCAACGAAAAGGGAAACAACCAGAACAGGAACAAGAGAGCGATAAAGCCGTAAGCCCTAAAGTTCAGGTAGTTGAAGATTCTGAGGATCCACGCGAGAGTACCCTAAACACCAAAGCACAAAAATGGAAGGAAAGAAGAGAAAAAGTCAAAGATAAATGGGCGAAAGATGAGAGTCAAAAAAATAAAAAACAAATCCGAAACAAAAGGGAACATAAAGAACAAAGGATCCGGGAGGAGATTCCGGTGTCACCACTTATCCAAGAGAAAGAGAAACCAGGATCAATTCTAGCTGACCCAAAACCAGACGGCTTAGACATGTGGCTGAAAGCTTACCAAGCTAGAATTAAGATTGGGCCGAATATAGAGCAACACAAAAAACTTTACCCATAAGGGGAGCTGGAAAAAGAAAGACTAGCGATATGTAGGAAGCTTATAGAGGTGGCACAAGCAACCCTAGAAAATACTATCCCAGCTCTGTCAGAGATAAGGATAACAGATGATCAATACGAAGAATGTGTCCAATCCAAAGGTAAAGAACTTAGAAGGAAGGAAGACATAGGTGAACAAATGAAAATTCAAGATGAACCTGTGTCAATAATACCAGACTTAGAGGCAGAATGGCGGAAGGAATTATGTAATAGACTTCGAGAAGAACAATGGAAGAAAAATGGAGTATCAAAGCCTCCTTTTGAAGAAATAGAAGTGGAAGTTTATCAACCGAATACCAACCTGGAGGAAGTATATGAGGAAGTAACAAGACTCGATAGAAATAGAGAGGAAACCCTGAGTGTTTCAACCTTACCTAATTACATGGGAGAATACGAAAAGGATTCTATAATAATACGAGCACCCACGGTACATGGAAAAGGAAAAGGAAACTCAAAAAAAAGTTCACACAATCTAAGGGAACTAAAGAAAACAAAAGTACAATGCAAATTGACTGTGGAAGAGTTACTCCAACTTAAGCCACAATTATGGAGACAATTAGCGAGTCAATTAGAATTAGAGCCAAAGAAGGAAGAAAAGGAAGGAAGGGGAAAAGAAAATATTTCTAAAATACAAATTCCAGTTGATAAAGTGGGAGAGTTTAGTGAAGGAGACGAAGGCAATACATGTCTGCCTGTCACTTACAATGGGTACATGACCAAGGCTATACTAGACACGGGAGCCGGGGTAGGAATCGCCACCAAGGAGATTTGGGAGAAATGGGAGAATATTGGAAAGAATCAAATTAACCACCTGTGGAGTAGAATTTGAACACACATTAGCCATTTGTAAGTTCGAAAAAGCTAACAACTATGAAATGATATTAGGGCGACCCTTTATGAGACAAATGTGGGTAGTGCAAGAATGGGGAAGAGATTCATTGTACCTACAACATCAAGGAAATACAACCAAGATAAACTTGCATACGTTTGCTTATCGAGATGTCCCTCCACTACAGTGGAATCCCATACACAAGGAGGAAGATGACCTATCCATGCATAGTGCTGGATTGAGCGATCAATCTTGGATGCATGAGGATGCCCAGTTATGGATGTGCAAAGGGGCCAAGAAGGAGGAGAGTAAAAGGCAAATGTGGCCGATAGGACATCCTAACTACCGACCAATAGAGGACCTAGGGTACATGCCTCAAATCTTTCCAGATGAGACCTTTGAACCGCATGGGTGGATGGAAATTCTAGCAACCTTAGATGTGTGCGTGAATGAGGAAGTTTTGACAATGAACGAGTGCGTAGATGAGGAAGGGTATGATGTAAATCTTTATATAGTTGTTCTTCAAGAAGTAAATGAAGGGGAAATTGTGGAAAAAGAATGGAAAGAGGAATATGAGAGTATAGAAATGGAGCCAGAATTCGATTCCGAAGAAAGCTACCTGGACACCATTCGAAACAGAGAGAAACAGGAACCTACCAAGATCTTAGCAATCGAAACTACTCCCATGGTACAAAAGCAAGCAGAAAACATGAGTAAAATAGGACCTGATCTAGATTCATTTGAAGTTCCTGAACATTTTAAAAGATATGAAGTAGAAGAGAGAAAGGTAGCCATTCAAATGCCTAAACGAGAGGCTAGAGATGGAGAAGCATACGACAACAAAGAACAAACAAAAAAAATTGTAGTAACAGTGGAAGACGGAGAAGAGTGATGCACCTACATAGGCAAAGATGTATCAGAGGAGGAGGAAGAAGAACTTATATAGTTGATCCAAGAATATCGAGATGTGTTCGCATGAACATATAAGGATCTTAAGGGTGTAGAACCCAATATTTGTTCTCATCGAATACCAATGACTACAGACGCAAAACCATCAAAACAACACCCATATACATATAACGAGGTCTACACTGCTAAAATTAAGGAAGAAATAGACAAACTCTTAGCAGCAGGATTCATATACGAGATAGAACGCACCAAGTGGGTATCGCCATTAGTAGTTGTGCCTAAGAAAAATGGAAAATTGAGGGTGTGCATTAACTTGAAAAAGGTCAATGCAGCCACCATACGTGATAGCTACCCATTACCCATCACGGACCATCTATTGGAAAGAGTAGCAGGAAAGGAAGTCTATAGCTTCTTAGATGGATTCTCCGGATACAACCAAGTAGCTATTGCTATTGAGGATCAACATAAGACCGCATTCGCGACTGAATGGGGAGTCTATGCTTTCAGGGTGATGCCTTTTGGACTCACTAATGCACCTGCTACTTTCCAACGATTGATGTGTCATGTTTTCAGGGAATTCCTGAAGAAGAGTATGGAAATGTATGTAGATGATCTATGTACATACTCGAATCAAAGACGAGATCACATTCCCGAGTTGAGAAAAATATTTAATAAATGCCGCCAGTATCGAGTCTGCCTAAACCTAGAAAAATGTGTCTTCATGGTGAGACAAGGGAAGATCTTAGGACACATAGTCTCAAGAAATTCCACGGATGAGGACAAGATCAAGGTCATCTTAGAGCTTCCTAGACCAAAGAATACGAAAGAGGTACAAGCCTTTATGGGACATTGTGGATATTACCGTCGGTTTATTCACATGTATGCCATAATAGCCAAACCCCTGTATGGTCTCTTAACTCAATTCACGTGGACTAAAGAGTGCGAGAAAGCATTCAATGAGTTAAAAAGGAGACTTAGCACAACCCCAATTCTGAAAACGCCCAATTGGAGCAAGCCTTTTCATATTCATGTTGATGCTTCTAATTATGCAATAGGATATATCTTAGCCCAACCGGCTGATGAGGGAAAGCTAGATCATCCAACTGCTTATGCAACTAGACAACTGAATCAAGCTGAAAGGAATTATACAAAAACCGAGCGAGAAGGATTAGGAATGGTCTATGCAGTTAAGAAATTTAGACACTATCTGTTAGCCAACAAATTTAAGTTCTTCGTAGACCATCAGGCCCTACTGTACTTAGTCAATAAACCTTGTAAAACGGGAAGATTAGTAAGATGGTTCTTGCTATTAATGGAGTTCGACTTTGAAGTGGTAGTAAAAAAAGGAAATACACATGTCAGAGTAGACCACCTTTCTAGGTTAACCCACGGAGAACCGCCAAGTGGAGTACCTGATGATCTACCAGATACTTATTTGTTCAATTTGGAAGTTTGTCCGAAGTGGGCAGAGAAATTAATTCCTATACTCACCCATGGCCCACAACACTCAATCAATAAGGATAGCAAAAAGGAAATTTTCCAATCAAGAAATTTGCACATTATTGCTGGGAGTGTGTACTATAAGGATCCCAATGGAGTATTGCTAAGATGTGTCGAGGAGGATGAACAAAAGAAACTAATTGAGCAAGCACATGTGAACAAATGGAGAACACACCAAGGGACTCATGGAACCATTCGGGAATTAAAAAGACTAGGAGTGTACTAGCCTGAAATGCCCAAGGATGTCCATGACTACGTGAGTAATTGTGCAGAATGCCAGGAGACAACCCCGGAGGATCATATGTCCATACCTTTTTCAACCATAGCACCCAATTGGAGCAAAACATTGGTCGAAATCCTAAAGAGCAGAGAGCATGAGAAAGGAATAAGTTTAACTAGAAGACGATCCCTAGAAGAAACAAGCAAGGATTACGTACTGTGGGAAAACAATTGTTTAGGAGAGGAAAAGATAACCAATTACGATTATGCGTGCATGAAGGAGAGTATCTATCCATATTAGAGATGGCACATGTAGGTGCTGCGGGAGGTCATTTTTCAGCGGAGAGAACTGTCAAAATGATCCTCTTCGTCGGCTTGTGGTGGCCAACTCTACATATGGACGCGGAGACATATGTACGAAGCTGTGAAACGTGCAAAAGGGCTAAATACCCAATTCAGAGAGATGACATGCCATTAAGACCTATGGTGTGTGCGAGAGCATTCTCCAAATGGGGTATCAACTTCATAGGACCCATCAACCCACCAGCCAAAGGATCACATGCTGAGTACATCATAGTAGCCACAGATTATTTAACCAAATGGGTAGAAGCAAAAGCTACGAGAAAGAACGATGCTCAAACCACTGCTAAATTCCTTTTTGAGAATATATTCACTCGTTTTGGATTACCAATTGAAATTGTGAGTGACCGAGGAACGCACTTCCTTAATGAAGTAATAGAATCCCTAATGAATGAATTTTTAGTGATTCACAAAAAATCAGCCCCATACCATCCCCAAGCCAATGGTCAAGCAGAAAGTTCCAACAAGGTGTTATGTACTGTATTGACAAAGATTGTCAATAATGGGAGGTCTCATTGGGACAAACAATTGCATCATGCAATTTGGGCCTTCCGAGTAGCATACAAGACTGCCATTGGAACTACCCCATTCAATTTAGTGTACGGGAAAAATGCAATTCTGCCAATTGATTTTTTAATCCCAACATTGAGAGTAGCCCAACAGTATGAATGGAATGGACATGAGTTATCCCAACAACTCAACCATTGAGAAGTTAAATGAAACTAGGTTACAAGCAGTGGCAGGAATCTATGCAGCTAAAAGAAGACAAAAGGCATATTATGATGCACATATAAAAGACAAAGGACTTAAAGAGGAAGACTTAGTCTTGGTGTACACCTTAAAGCAACATGCCAAGAAGTTACAAAAACACGGATATGGACCTCTGATCATCAATAGAATCTCTACTAGTGGAGCAGTTAATCTAGCCACTCTAGATGGAGACATTCTTCCTAACTACATAAGTGGATGCAGAGTTAAACGGTTCATGGAGCCATTGACGGATCAAATGCTAGCACGTTTAGTAAGTGCTCAAAATAGGAAGAAAGAGGAAGAACGGATTAGAGAGGAGGCCCGACGAGAAGCCCTAGAAAGTATTAAGAAAAGGAAAGAATGGATAAGACAACGAGATGAACGTTATCTCCAAGGAGAAGAGCCTATCCCTATGGCCAACTACCAAGTCCATGACTCGGACATGACGAAGTCATACATGTCACAGCCTTACCTGAACCTAGGGATCGGCAAGACAGAATACAAATTGATAGATGCATTAATAGACTCAGAAACAGGACTTAGTTGCATACGTAATACGGTCATAAAAGATCTGCAAATGATTATGAGTCCCACAAAAGCCCAATCGAGAGGAATTGGAGGTCAAACCCTAGAATGCATTGGAACAACGATAGTGTCTCTCCACCTAGGAAATTCTTCCATGGAACAACGAGTATTAGTGTGCAGAGACGAGGATTTAATAGAGGATTTGATCGTAGGACAAGATTGGATCATTGAGAATGAAGTCAGTATCAAGCTAGCTCAAGGATACATTTCAGCCAAGATAGGGCACAAGGAAATTTTCAATCCTTATGAAATAAGCCTTTATTCCAACCCACCACCATCGAGGGTTCAAGGAGATGCACAGAAAAGCTACTGAAACATGACCCCAGTCCCACCATTTCAGAAACCAAGCTAGAAGAAGTAGAAAGTTCAAACCCTCAAATCCCCAATGAAGAAGGAAAATCACTCCATTGAGTGGAAGAGCAGCGAGACACTAAGGAAACTGACATTCGTGCTGCTCCTCACCCAGACAAAGGACCAGCAATATGGAATCCAACACTCAAATACTGACGTCCAAGAGCGGCCAAATACCAATGGGTACACAAAGATCAGAAGGAGAAAGAGCAGGCATCAGCATCAACCCATAAGGAGAAGTTAGAAATGGAAAAGTCAGCTTCACCAAAGTCCAACACAACAAGACTCTTGCAAGTATGGCTCCCCAAGCCTTTGATTGAAGCTCAGAGAGCACGACATCAGATATGGATCCCCAAGAAGATAATACAGGCGGCCAAGCTGGAGATAAGCACTCAAGAGGAAGCATTACGTCGGAAACGACGCATGACGAAGCCAAAATATAGTCATCCGAGAAACAGGAAAGAAAACACCTCTCTCACTAGGACGATAGAGGAAACAAAACAAACAAAGGAAGCCCGAGGAATTAAAGAAAGAAATCGACATGTCCAAGCGCCCGTGCAATGGATTTGGAAACCCAAGCAACTGCAAGGGGTGGACCATCGGAACAATGGATACGCCAATTGCACTCATGAAGCAACGGATGCACCTAAAGTATGCATGATAGGGCCACATTATGAGGCCACGCGTTTGGCACAAGATGTAACTTATAGAATTAAGGGTGCACATTCTCCAATGGAGATTAGATCATAGCTTCAACTGTCTTAGGAATGGACATACTATGTACATAAATAAATGCTTCGGCTAGACTAACGCTTGTTTTCTTTCAGGATAAGAAACTAGCTCTCAACCCAGAATGAGAGGCACAAAGAGACTCAGGGAAGTCAAGCAAATGGAAGAGGAAGTTCCAGCCACGAAAAGAACACATGTACTGCCGAAAACAACAATTGAAGAGCAAAGGCCAATTATAGAGGAAGACTTAACTAGGGCCCTGGAAGAAACGCACCAATATACGGAAGGGCAAGTCAATTTACCTGTGAAGGGGCATCATTATCAACAAACTCAAGAAGAGATAGAGGCAAAAAGGAAGCTCACCAAAGTCCATCGCTATCGAGAGTTAGGGATGGACAATTCAAGCTCATCCTCGGATGCACAAGAAGAACCCGACACCTCACTATTAAATGTGGATATTCAAAGCGAGTCAAAGGATGATGGACAATGGGTAGAGTTGAATGAAGTTAACTACAATGAAGAAGCAAAAGGCCTAAAGACAGATGATCACACTATGCATACTAATAAGAACACCACAAGTAAGGAAGCAGACCAGAAAGATACACATGTGATAAAACTTAATGAGACTTCCACTATTCGTATCAAGGAGGCCACACCACCTCGCAAACTGTCCATAAGGATACCAAAGAAAGAGCCTCAAGAAGAGAAAATAGAAGAAGAAGAACCCTTCACACCAATAAGGGTTATGGGAGAACCCTCCCCCATGGATGTCACATTTCAAGGGAGTGCCACAAAAGCTCTTGATTTGGATGAACAAGAAAAAGTACAAAACATACAATTACAAGTTAGACAACCACACAATGAAACCATCCATGTGGAGCAGGGAAAAGATGTGCAAACCGGCGAAGCTCCGAGCATACCAAGGACTTGGTTGAATGTCGACATTGCCCAACTCAAGCATGTCGTACAAGATATGATCCGAACCGCACTAGACACACAACAACTAATGCTTGAGGCCGATGAAGACTATGATCAAGCAATGCAGGACAAGCACGAGCTTCAAGAAAAGAGTAAGAATCTTTCGGTAGAATTGAACTTAGAAAGAGAGCACATCAGAAACAAAGAGAAAGAAGTCTGAGAGGCCAAAAAGCAGTGCAATGAGTTAATGTTCGAAAATGAAAGATTAAAAGCACAACTGCAAGAAGTATCGACAAAATATGATGCTAGTGAGACTGAGAAGGCACGAATGGCTGCCTGGAGCAAAATACTGGAATCACTGATCAAGGTATACATGGAGGAAGCCTAAAACTTAAGGAATCGAAATAAAGAGCTCATGACCGCCCTTCTCAGTGATCAGCCAATTGATGTTCAAGAAAGTCCAGAAAAAGATATCAAAGAATTGGAGACAAAGATAGCTAAGTATGAATATAAGCTCAAGAAGGAGCAACTCACCATTGCCGAATGGGAAAAGAGGTATATGGATGACACTGCAACCCTTAGAACTAAATGGAAAAAAGCTGAGAATCGTTATCTCCTGCAATGTAAAGAAGACACAGATCATCTTGATATCGTTGCGAAAGAACTTCTTAAACACAAGGATACTATTGCACGGGCTACTGAAGAAATAAAGCAGAAAGATGAATTGATCAAACAGCTTCAAGAACAATTGGCACAGCAAGCAATTGAGGGGACACCAGTAGTTCCAAAATCCGTAGAGGCTACTGTGGAGACTGAGGTACGTCCTCTTTCTCCCCCCTCATATCATTCACCAATAAGGGAGGCACAGGAGGTCCACATTGAACATAATAATCGAAACATTGCAGAACTGAATCGACTGGAAAGGGCACTACTGGTGTCCCAGCTTACGGCTGAATTTGAAGATCAAATCATCCAAGTAATGAAGGAAGCTAAGATAGAAAGCAAAAATTTGGAGCAGATTTTGAAGCCTTTCAGTGTACCCTATGGCCTGCTGAAAGAACAAACGCGACAATATATAAAGACTACGACAAATAAAGATCCAGACTACAATCTCCACTTCAGCCAAGATACATTCAAGTATACCCAAGAAGAATTTGAGAAGGCTCATCCCATTTGGAGACGCAAAATTTTGGAAAAGAATCCAACACTGCGGGTACAGTGGGAGGCATCACCATATGTGCTTCAAGTAAACCCATCTTTTTGCCCAGTACCCCGCAGACGCTCCAAGTCGCAATTTTGGGAAGGACAGCGCCAGGGAAGCATCAATAATCAATGGCTGAATTACCCATTGTTACCTAGTCCGCCTCATAACTACCTACCAACGGAAGAGTATATGGTCAAAACAATGGAATTTTGGATTGCCAGATACGCTACGGTCCCAGACTTAGCAGTTAAATGACCAATAAAATATTCAGTATGCTACTAACAGTAATCAAAGTCTTCCAGCACGCAAAATATACTTTTTTGAATTTCATCGGCATTACGCAAGGATCCGAAGCACTCATTTTTTATCTATCTACTATTCCAAGCCGATTAACACTTATGGCATATTATTCTCGAATTATGTTCTTGCCATCAACATATAGGCAAACTTTCGAAGAAGCATTTTTCACTGGCTTCTTTGAAATCGATTCAGAAATTTTTGTCAAAATGACTTCGAACCTGAATGCACGTTTGATCGCTTATGAGATGAGTTTTTTTGCGGATCATAGACAAGCACCAGAGGATGGAGTGAAGTCAACACAGTGGAAGGAATTTATGATATGTCATGCTAATCTTCTAAACCAAAGAGAGCAAGCAGCCATACAGACCTATACACGTCGCCACAAAAAGCCTGTCGGGGACGACAGAGTTCAGGAGGAGGGACGTGTGGAAGGGGAATCAAGCAAAAAAAGAAGAAGAAGAAGATCAAAGTCAAAACGACTCAATAAAGAATGAAGATCATAACACTGGAAAACCACTCTCTGCCCAAAGCCCCCCAGGGGCACACATCAGGCAACAGTGCGAATCATCCAGGTCTTGAGAATTGGAAGTAAAGATCAATCAGAACCAGGACATTTCATGGGAAGGACAGACCAGGGCCAGGAACCATACATGAAGAAGTGCAAGATAATATTTGGCAGGTAATAATCCGTCCGCTATTAGCGTGCGTTGTCAACAAAGTAAACAGGCTCAGAACAATACAACCGGGTCAGATGTGTGCAACCAGGACAAATGAGAAGACCAAAAGCTAGAAAGAGGTGACTAAGGACAACACATTCATAGTCAGTGGTGGCGTGCGTGGCAGCCCGACTGGATGCAGCAACCTAGATTTGTGATCTACGAGATATCAAGGGAAAAACAGAAGCAAAGGACTTACATCGGATAAAATAACAAATTCTCTGACAGTCCTTGTTGTCGCTTCGACCGCTGGGTGCTTGCATTCAGACGTCTTAGACAAACTGAAAACAAGAAGTAAAGCATGTCAAGGGACAACAGAGACAAAGAGGGGGAGAGTGTTGCAGAGAAAAGAAGCACAAGAGAAGAGCCCCAAAATTTTCAAATTAATGGGCATAATTTTTCTTCTTCGAGGTCTTAGAGAATCCCCTCAAAGCCATGTACATGCACTAGAGGAGTCCTCTAAGTTGCATAATCCCAACTTGTTGTAAAATACCCCTTGTAAATTAGTAGGAAATTCACTTTTTTGGAATAAAGTGCCGATCTCTTGTGTGAAAGGACCAAACTTAGGGCACATGTATATAAGTCACTTTGTGACTCTTTGTAGAGACTTTTTGTGATGGTGAAGAAGAATCTCTCCAAAATTTCGAATTTGCCTCTTTCTTGCAGATTTCCATCTTCTCTTTGATCTTGTATCTATGTGTAATGCTTGGAATGTGTATGTAGGACTGTTGTCTACCCCTCCCCACTGTTTTTGAGCTACTGTAGTGTGTGTGTGAGGTTGTAGGAGTTGTGGCATGAGTGTGGGTGCTTCCCGCCATTCACTATGGTCCTAACTTGAAGCAAAATTATCAAAATCAAGTGAAACCACTTCCAATAGATGCGTCTTGTCGAGAGCTTTGAAAGGAGTACCCTATTGACTATATTCGGAGCTTGGAGCTGGGAGAAATCCTTGATTTACTGAAAACTGCTGTAAGAGGTATCGTGACACACACTTTCAGCCTTTCAGTGAGTTTTGAGAGGTGGATTAGTCTTTTCTCATGCATTTTAGCTAAACCACTTCATTTTCCATCATGTGTGCACATGTCCTCATACACTTGGTTAGGTCATTCGATCGGATTGACATTTGAATGTGTGTTAATTTCTCACTATACACACTTGTGTTGCAATAGAGGTACAGTCTCATTGGTACAAGTCCTTGAGTCTTCTTGACTTGAGTACACAACATGAAAACTTTAGAAGAAATCGAGCGAATCCAGTGTAGCGGTCAAAGCTGGTCAAACTTTGGAAATTAGTGCAAACATTTCAATGTCTCCAAATCACATGAAAATTCATATCCTTGCAAAGCCTATCAAAGGTAGTCTATGGCCTGAATTTCACATGAAAATGGATTTTCTAGCACATTGATATGCCATGTGCATTTTGTAAAAAATGTAATTTTTTCACTTAGACCCTACAAAATCTTGTATAGGAATTTTTGTTAGCCATATGGTTTGGCATGTATAAAGATCATATCAGCCTACATATTTGTACAAAGTTTCAAGGCTATCAGAGCTTCCTAGACACCTTAATGCCACCTTGCAAGCTTCCAAATGTAGTCAAACTTGTATAAGGGAGATTTAGATAAAAGTTTTTTTTTGCATACTCCTGAAGGAGATCTTTGGAAACATAGTCCTACAAAGTTTTTCATCTTCATCAAAGCCTTTTTGGAGGGTCAAAGAGCACAAAGTCCAATTTTCAAGGTCACCACAGTTTTCTAGTTTAAGCAAATTGAAGGGTTGAAGGGCTGCCACATGGTGAAAGCTAATTGAGCCATGTTGTACGATCAAGATGAGCTCATATTCAAGGGTGGAGATGAACTTATGCTTAAAGCAAGGAGAATCCACGAGTTTTTTCATCAAAGAAGACTTTTTTGATAGTTAAAGATCAATAATGTAACTTTTCTCTAAAAATAGTGGCATATCTTACCCAAATTGATGTCAGCACTGATCCGACGGTCCAGATCATCTCGAGATCCAATGGTGGAGAGTGAAGGTGCCTAAATTTCACTCCTTTACACTAGATTTGATAGAAAGAACAATTCCAAGCCATTGATTTGATTAATCAAACGGTTGTAATCGAAAGTAGTGATCCTAGAGTTGAGAGTTGATTTCTCTAGATCCAAGGGCCCAAATTCATTCAAAAAACTATATAAACCCCCCTCCAAACTCCTAGAGCATCATTGTTAGGCATCCATAGGGCTCTTGCTAGCTTAAGGTTTCCTTGAGACGATCACCCTCGGTTGAGCGAGTGAGGATCCAAGGTGGGCTAGTATGCGTATAGTACCTAGTTTCAAATTTAAGTTAAAACTCCAATCTAGGATAGGCTCTTGAAACCAGCATCTCTAACTTGACTCACCCTCAGTGGAGCGTGTAAGTGAGTTAGAGCTGGTTTTAATGAGTCTTAAACTTCTTTAGTTAGACGTTACGAGCCTAGACATACATAGGGTCAATGAAGTGGAACTCATCTTCTTACGTGTGACATTCGGTTGAACTATCATGGTTTGAGGGTCGGAACCATCTTTGATCAATAGACTGCTTAGCTTGACGTATCATGAAGATCTTATACATGTATCTTAATTCAAATCCTTTTAATTCATGTCACTTGTCTCTTGTCTCTTGTCTCTTGTCTCTTGTCTCTCAGTCTCTTAAGTATTTTTACATGTCTTCTATTTTCTTCTATGTATGAGAAGGCTCCGCAGTATTGTGTTGAACCAGTGAGGATGTTTCATTAAGCTTGTGATTAAACTCTATCATCATAATTCACTTGCACGCATATAATCCATACATACCCATACATATTGATTAGTTTCTGAAAGTGTATAAGAAGCTCCAATATTGGACCATTCTTCCTTTCGAAACTGATTTATGTGTAAGGATTCCATCTATTCTCGTCATGCATACATATCATCCAAAGAAGACTATGCATATGGATTAGAATTAGGAAGTGTTTAAGAATCTCCTTCAATGAACCATTCTTCCTTCCAAATTTGATTCGTATGTATGGTTCTCTTTCATTCTTATCATTCATGTTCATAAATCTAACTTGCACTTCTACATTTCCATTCCCATAATCATTTCAACATCTCTCTCTTCTCCATTCTCAACATTAATTTCACTTTCACGTCCTTAAACCTTCCAATATTCATTAGCTTCATACACCCTGTCTGTGCCACGATTGAACCTGATCCACCCGGATTGCGATCACCTCCACAACAATCCTGGGCTCAACAGCTAGGCAGCTATTAGCTCGGATACAAGTGACTCAGATATGTCTTACAACATGAGTAGACCAGGAGTATCATTTAATGTATCCCACCTAGAAAAGATGTAGGGACCCTACAAGACTCAGTTGGAGTATATTCGTACCAATAGATTGGGTGCCCGAGTATATGAGCATGGCCTTTATAGGTCAGTGATTGAGATACATAATCCTGACCAACCAATGGGATTGGAACATCTAGCCGCTAAGTTTGAAGAAGAAGTTTACATCGACAAGGAAGGAACCATGTAAATCATCACAATTAGGGCAAACTCAACCAATGACCTAAGAGAGATGGTAGAGAATGCAGACATAGATGCGGATGGAAATGGTAAATAGATCGAGGAGCCCAGAACACAAAGAGGAAAATCTGTACTAACAAGGGTGATAACTCCTAAGTGGATGCCCCAAGATAATAGGAGTATAGAATTGTTCTAGAATAAGGAGACTGACAAAGCCTTTTGGAGATATAGGCCAGAACAACCTACGACGGTAGGAACAAAAACAATTTATGACCTAAAAGACCCAGAGATTCCAGGAAAGGTACTAAACTTAGATGAAACCTCAAAACGAATGTATAAGGTCACAGAACATGGATGACATGCATATACATGGATAGGAGAATTGGTTTTCCCTCTAGTGAAATCACAAGCACCCAAGGATAGTTTGGGTGATGGCACATCCCAAGGACTTAGAGAGAAGAACAAGGAGGGTGTAGAAAGTAGTTTAGGGTTTAGGGTTTAGGGGTTGGTGTTTAGGGTTTAGGGTTAGGGTTTAGGGTTTTAGGGTTTTAGCGTTTTGGGGTTTTTAGGGTTTTAGGGTTTTAGGGTTTTAGAGTTTTAGGGTTTAGGGTTTAGGGTTTAGGGTTTAGGGTTTAGGGTTTAGGGTTTAGGGTTTAGGGTTTAGGGTTTAGGGTTTAGGGTTTAGGGTTTAGGGTTTAGGGTTTAGGGTTTAGGGTTTAGGGTTTAGGGTTTAGGGTTTAGGGTTTAGGGTTTAGGGTTTAGGGTTTAGGGTTTAGGGTTTTAGGGTTTAGGGTTTAGGGTTTAGTGTTTAGGGTTTAGGGTTTAGGGTTTAGGGTTTAGGGTTTAGGGTTTAGGCCGGTTTTAGGGTTTAGGGTTTAGGGTTTAGGGTTTAGGGTTTAGGGTTTAGGGTTTTAGGGTTTAGGGTTTAGGGTTTAGGGTTTAGGGTTTAGGGTTTAGGGTTTAGGGTTTAGGGTTTAGGGTTTAGGGTTTAGGGTTTAGGGTTTAGGGTTTAGGGTTTAGGGTTTAGGGTTTAGGGTTTAGGGTTTAGGGTTTAGGGTTTAGGGTTTAGGGTTTAGGGTTTAGGGTTTAGGGTTTAGGGTTTAGGGTTTAGGGTTTAGGGTTTAGGGTTTAGGTTTTAGGGTTTAGGGTTTAGGGTTTAGGGTTTAGGGTTTTAGGGTTTAGGGTTTAGGGTTTAGGGTTTAGGGTTTAGGGTTTAGGGTTTAGGGTTTAGGGTTTAGGGTTTAGGGTTTAGGGTTTAGGGTTTAGGGTTTAGGGTTTAGGGTTTAGGGTTTAGGGTTTAGGGTTTAGGGTTTAGGGTTTAGGGTTTAGGGTTTAGGGTTTAGGGTTTAGGGTTTAGGGTTTAGGGTTTAGGGTTTAGGGTTTAGGGTTTAGGGTTTAGGGTTTAGGGTTTAGGGTTTAGGGTTTAGGGTTTAGGGTTTAGGGTTTAGGGTTTAGGGTTTAGGGTTTAGGGTTTAGGGTTTAGGGTTTAGGGTTTAGGGTTTAGGGTTTAGGGTTTAGGGTTTAGGGTTTAGGGTTTAGGGTTTAGGGTTTAGGGTTTAGGGTTTAGGGTTTAGGGTTTAGGGTTTAGGGTTTAGGGTTTAGGGTTTAGGGTTTAGGGTTTAGGGTTTAGGGTTTAGGGTTTAGGGTTTAGGGTTTAGGGTTTAGGGTTTAGGGTTTAGGGTTTAGGGTTTAGGGTTTAGGGTTTAGGGTTTAGGGTTTAGGGTTTAGGGTTTAGGGTTTAGGGTTTAGGGTTTAGGGTTTAGGGTTTAGGGTTTAGGGTTTAGGGTTTAGGGTTTAGGGTTTAGGGTTTAGGGTTTAGGGTTTAGGGTTTAGGGTTTAGGGTTTAGGGTTTAGGGTTTAGGGTTTAGGGTTTAGGGTTTAGGGTTTAGGGTTTAGGGTTTAGGGTTTAGGGTTTAGGGTTTAGGGTTTAGGGTTTAGGGTTTAGGGTTTAGGGTTTAGGGTTTAGGGTTTAGGGTTTAGGGTTTAGGGTTTAGGGTTTAGGGTTTAGGGTTTAGGGTTTAGGGTTTAGGGTTTAGGGTTTAGGGTTTAGGGTTTAGGGTTTAGGGTTTAGGGTTTAGGGTTTAGGGTTTAGGGTTTAGGGTTTAGGGTTTAGGGTTTAGGGTTTAGGGTTTAGGGTTTAGGGTTTAGGGTTTAGGGTTTAGGGTTTAGGGTTTAGGGTTTAGGGTTTAGGGTTTAGGGTTTAGGGTTTAGGGTTTAGGGTTTAGGGTTTAGGGTTTAGGGTTTAGGGTTTAGGGTTTAGGGTTTAGGGTTTAGGGTTTAGGGTTTAGGGTTTAGGGTTTAGGGTTTAGGGTTTAGGGTTTAGGGTTTAGGGTTTAGGGTTTAGGGTTTAGGGTTTAGGGTTTAGGGTTTAGGGTTTAGGGTTTAGGGTTTAGGGTTTAGGGTTTAGGGTTTAGGGTTTAGGGTTTAGGGTTTAGGGTTTAGGGTTTAGGGTTTAGGGTTTAGGGTTTAGGGTTTAGGGTTTAGGGTTTAGGGTTTAGGGTTTAGGGTTTAGGGTTTAGGGTTTAGGGTTTAGGGTTTAGGGTTTAGGGTTTAGGGTTTAGGGTTTAGGGTTTAGGGTTTAGGGTTTAGGGTTTAGGGTTTAGGGTTTAGGGTTTAGGGTTTAGGGTTTAGGGTTTAGGGTTTAGGGTTTAGGGTTTAGGGTTTAGGGTTTAGGGTTTAGGGTTTAGGGTTTAGGGTTTAGGGTTTAGGGTTTAGGGTTTAGGGTTTAGGGTTTAGGGTTTAGGGTTTAGGGTTTAGGGTTTAGGGTTTAGGGTTTAGGGTTTAGGGTTTAGGGTTTAGGGTTTAGGGTTTAGGGTTTAGGGTTTAGGGTTTAGGGTTTAGGGTTTAGGGTTTAGGGTTTAGGGTTTAGGGTTTAGGGTTTAGGGTTTAGGGTTTAGGGTTTAGGGTTTAGGGTTTAGGGTTTAGGGTTTAGGGTTTAGGGTTTAGGGTT
Organism: Ceratopteris richardii; assembly: GCA_020310875.1. Classification (NCBI taxonomy): domain Eukaryota; kingdom Viridiplantae; phylum Streptophyta; class Polypodiopsida; order Polypodiales; family Pteridaceae; genus Ceratopteris; species Ceratopteris richardii. Next base: position 114,576,898 of record CM035444.1, read on the forward strand.
TAGGGTTTAGGGTTTAGGGTTTAGGGTTTAGGGTTTAGGGTTTAGGGTTTAGGGTTTAGGGTTTAGGGTTTAGGGTTTAGGGTTTAGGGTTTAGGGTTTAGGGTTTAGGGTTTAGGGTTTAGGGTTTAGGGTTTAGGGTTTAGGGTTTAGGGTTTAGGGTTTAGGGTTTAGGGTTTAGGGTTTAGGGTTTAGGGTTTAGGGTTTAGGGTTTAGGGTTTAGGGTTTAGGGTTTAGGGTTTAGGGTTTAGGGTTTAGGGTTTAGGGTTTAGGGTTTAGGGTTTAGGGTTTAGGGTTTAGGGTTTAGGGTTTAGGGTTTAGGGTTTAGGGTTTAGGGTTTAGGGTTTAGGGTTTAGGGTTTAGGGTTTAGGGTTTAGGGTTTAGGGTTTAGGGTTTAGGGTTTAGGGTTTAGGGTTTAGGGTTTAGGGTTTAGGGTTTAGGGTTTAGGGTTTAGGGTTTAGGGTTTAGGGTTTAGGGTTTAGGGTTTAGGGTTTAGGGTTTAGGGTTTAGGGTTTAGGGTTTAGGGTTTAGGGTTTAGGGTTTAGGGTTTAGGGTTTAGGGTTTAGGGTTTAGGGTTTAGGGTTTAGGGTTTAGGGTTTAGGGTTTAGGGTTTAGGGTTTAGGGTTTAGGGTTTAGGGTTTAGGGTTTAGGGTTTAGGGTTTAGGGTTTAGGGTTTAGGGTTTAGGGTTTAGGGTTTAGGGTTTAGGGTTTAGGGTTTAGGGTTTAGGGTTTAGGGTTTAGGGTTTAGGGTTTAGGGTTTAGGGTTTAGGGTTTAGGGTTTAGGGTTTAGGGTTTAGGGTTTAGGGTTTAGGGTTTAGGGTTTAGGGTTTAGGGTTTAGGGTTTAGGGTTTAGGGTTTAGGGTTTAGGGTTTAGGGTTTAGGGTTTAGGGTTTAGGGTTT